>CM049593.1:3217559-3695059 GCA_026979955.1 Megalurothrips usitatus
TACGGACCTTACGGCTCCGTCCGAAGCCGCGCCTCCCCCGCACCCACCGCGTTGTATACCTGGAGGGAAACATCGGCGCCGGGAAGTCGACGCTCGCTCGCGGTCTCGCCAAAACGGCCAAATATGCCGTCGACATGGAACCTGTCAAAGAATGGCAAGACCTTGACGGCCACAACATGTTGCACAAGTTGTACACGGACAAAGACACCTGGATGTTTCCGTTTCAAGTGCTAGCTCTGACAACTTTAATCAAACGGTCTCTCTGCCGTGCACCACTCCTCCCACGCATTTGTGAACGGTCTGTAGAGTGCTCATACCATGTCTTCGCACAAGATGCGTTCAACACAGGCGCACTCACGGCCGCTCACATGGCCGTTCTCCGGAAGCTAAAAAGTCTGGGTCCGGACAATGTAACGGCACACTATGTGTACGTCCGTACGCCACCCGCCATCACCCACGAGCGACTCCTGCGTCGGGGGCGGCAGGAGGAATTGAAGGTAACGGTAGAATACCTCCAGCGGCTTCACGAGCTCACAGACAACTGGCTTTTGCGTACGGAGAAACCGGAAAATGTAACAGTAATATACGGCCTACGGTCCCCGCGAGAAGTTTTGCAAGAGGTCGAAAAACATCTCGACCGTCTCTTTCTCCCCACGGCTTAAGTTCCGTAAAACCGTTTCGACCGTCTCTTCCTCACCACGGCGTAAGTTTCCGTTTTACTTTCGTCGTTCCCAGAGCTGTATCCCGGTCCCACGGTCAGAGGGGAATGATGTGTAGAGTTTATAACGCGTACTGTACCGAGCCTCCGTCTCTCCGTCTTGACTCCGACGGTACATTCGACAAGTGTCGATTGTAGGCGCGGGCTCTAGGAGCAGCCACGGCGGCCGAGCCGTCAGTCTTGAATAAACGCTCCTGTCGAGCAGACCTGTTCCACAGACTACTCCCCTTTTACCCAAAACCTTCAAATAACTCCACAGTATGGTGGAACCGCGGCACAGTGTTGCAGTGGTTGTGCCAGGCAGTGTATGGCAAAATTCCGATTCATTGTTTTTTTTCCCCGATACATGTACATAATAAAACGCCTTATCATATGAATTTCCAAATACTGTGTGTGAGAAAATTGCGGTACAGTGTCACAGTGGATTTTCTGTTCATCTTGTCGAAAAATCACCATGCACAATCTCGTCATTTTAGAGTTTTAGCGTGATAAAATTCACACAATGTATACCAAAAAGAAGAAAACCTAACATGTATGGCGCATGAGTAACAGCGTGACCAGTCGTTGTTCCCGACCACGTTGGCTCGCCCAAAGCTGCACTAGGGGTACGCTCCGATGTGCTGCGCGTAATGTAGCGAGCGAAGCGTTTGAGAAATTTAAAACTTAACATGAAATAATGGCTGATCGCGATGGGCAATGCCTGTGTGAGTCGCCTGCTAAGGTGGGGATAGGCCAGCCCGCAATACACCCACGCGTGCACTTGCATATGTCCCAGGTGCTCGTCAGGGTCAGGCAGCGGGGGAAAAACTGGTTAGGTGTGTGTGTGAGAGGGGGGGGGGGGGGGGGTACTGAAGAGTAATCCAACACGGTCAAGTATCTCACTTTGTATTTATGTCCCCCCTTCTCCCTCCCGCTCCCCGAATCACTATTTAACATGTCAGAGTGAAGCGGCAGGTCAGCGGGCGTTACGTATTTTTAACCCCCCGTTTTTAGCCCGTCCCGACACGTTTCGGAAGAAACGGGCAGGAGCCGGGCTTATGGTCTGATGTCGACTGTTTGTTCGTTCGGGCGGACGTGTGTGCGCTGACTTATCGTTCACGGAGAAAGTTCAAATTTGGAGGATAGACTTCTTTGGTGACGTAGATGAACGTATGGTGGCAACAAGTTTCAAATTTTGTCGCCTTTCTGTTGTATGAGAATTGTTTGATTTGTTAGGTTAGGGTTGGCCGCTGCGTGTGGTGCGCCTGTAAGGCGCACTCCGTCGCGAGTCGGGACGGGCTGAGGTTAGCGATTTTAATCGTTACAAAAATATGTACCACCGGACTCATCTCGAGTGACTTGAGGCGGGGGCCGGAGGCCCCCGCAAACGCCGCCGGCAGGCCAAGCTGGCCAAGTCCCCCTGTCGAACCGAGGTGCCAGCGGAGCGGAACTGGCACCGAGGTTCGACGGTGGGACGGGCCAGCTTGTTTATGTAAGATACGTCCGACTGCCGGCGTATACGCCCATGTTCTGGCAGCCGGACGTATCTTACATTGCCTTTTCGTTATGGTGATTCACCGTAATACAGGAATTACGGTACTAAGTGCAAGGCCCCACGGCTCCTTCCTGTCGGGTGCGAATTTTCCTGTCTAGCTTATATGGATTATCAGTGAAACTGATAGTGGAAGTCTGAGTCGGGTCTGATAGCCGAAATGACGAGGAGCAATGTCGCACTCGAACAAGCTGACCGCACAGGTGGAAAAATATTAGCTGAAGATTAGTAAGGTTTTTGTTTCATCGCTAAGAGACTTGTTCAACAGTTCGTGTGGACGAAGAGTTTCTGAAACAGACCAGACCATACTGCATCGCGTATCTCAATGCGCAAGTAGTATTTATTGGGGGTAAAAGGGATGTCACGCAACCAAAACTTCTGCACATGTTTCAGTATTTCAAAGGATTTTCCAGGACGGCGACCCCTACTTCGATGGCTCCTAAGAGCGAAGACCGATCTCCATTTCGTGACGGCCCAACGCCTCCCGATGCCTTTCACCGACCAACGCCAGGTAAGAAGAGGTAAGAGGTCACGTCACGAACGCGACGTCACGAAATAGAGATCGGACTTAGTTCTTAGGAGCCATCGATTAGTACAACCGTCGAAACATTACGCCAGGGGTCGACAACTCCGGCAGCGGCGCTGCCTCCGTCCTCATTACAATTTTAGGGCGCGCTCACCCTACGATTTACGGTGTCGTAATTCTGATATGACAAAACCATTTTGAGATGACTTTTTGGTCGACTTTCGCCATTCCCAAATGGATATTATCATTTTATCATGACTAACCACTTTCGTTCGACAATGGGTCAGCCATTTTCATGGGTTAGCAGCACTTGCTGCTAATAAATGACTTTTTTTTCTGACAGTGTAGCGCCGTAGCGGTCCCAAGATAGGACGCCGCGGTCTTCAGTGATAGCAGTGGGCGGAATCATTAGGGGGAACCGCAGCAGAGAGTATCTCAACGTCAGCCACGAGCCGACTAAAAACTTTAGCAAGGCTTAGCTCGCGCTGATAATGTGTCACGACTATTTGATAGGGTCGGGCCACCGCGAAGCCATTCCTCGCGGCGGAAAGGGACACTCCTCCCCGCCGCGTAGTGGTTACCTGTGGCCTGTGCCGTCTCTTCCTATCAAGGCTCTCGAGAAATCGCGCGGACACACGTACACACACACACAAACCATTTTCGGGCTTGTCGGGTTCGCTATCCCTCGGCCAACAAGTACTGATCCGGTTTAATTCGACACGGACGCTCCCACTAAACTCACATAACTTCATCTTACTTATATTTCCTGACAAGCCACAGGGCTGCACGCCTGGCGGATACCTACCGCGCCCAACCGGCGAATTTTAAAATTTTACAGAATTTATGAAAATTATCAAACAAACCGCTTGAGCTGCTGTGTCTCTGAGGGGAGGTTTACTCTGGTGTGATGCAAGATAGATGTGGTCTTTATTTGAGCTTTCTACTTCAAACCGTTCTCGAAAAATCGCGCGGACACAGAGACACACACAGACAACATTTTTGGGCCTGGGCCTTGTCGGGTAAGGGCTTCGCTTTCCCTCAGCCAAATAGCGCATTGGTAGTTGCTATTGTGCCGGGCACCCACTCCGCATGTTTTCCGTCTTGTTGGCTGAGCGATAGCGAAGCCCTTACCCGACTACGCCAAAAATGTTTTGTCTGTCTGTCTGTCCGCGCGATTTCTCGAGAACGGTTAGACGTAGAAAGCTGAGTAAATATTTATTCTGGGCTCGAATTATAGTATACATTTTTTTGTAGTGGGGGTATATGTGTGGTTGCGAACCATCTACAACAGCAATCTCACATTGGTTTGGTTTATTTCTGTTGTATTTAAAGTTATTAGACTTGTAGTTTTACTTAGAGGAACAGGGTGAAAGGGTGAAAAGATCAACGATGTACACAGAGCTGGGTCTGAACAGGAAAGGCGGTTTATTTCCTTTCTGGCTGGAACGCAGGAGTGTAGCATTGCAATGTGGGAGTGCATACAAGTGCATGGAGCAATTATGCACAGGCCGTCACTATGGCAATTATCCAAATAAACTATTCACAGAATATGAGAAACACATGGAGCAAATGTTCAAATGGAGAATGTGAGAAGATTACTTATATACAACATTTTCACTTCAACATGCTTTAGCATCCAAATTTCTATTACTCTATGTTTCAGAACATGCCAATGTTAGAATGGGCATGTCACATGCTCTGATATGATTAAATCTGAAATATTTTTCGTCGAGCACCTTAAGTTATAAATAAGCGGAAATGCATTCAGACAAGTATGTGGCCTGATTTATAAACATTCCAGCCACTGCCATCATTAGTAGACGATCAACATCGTGTATCAATGTTAATTATATATAGCGCCAGTGTATTCTAGGGAAGAGCAATGTGTAAATAATAGACCGTATTTGTATAGGATTGTTCCCATTGCATCCACATTAAAGAACTCTACAGCCTGTATGTATCGATAGTGTCTATTGATACTACTCTCGTTCGCTTGGAACAGTTCGCTTCTTAGTCCTGTACTTATTCAATTTATGGAATATAAATCATTTAAGATATTTTGAATATTTTTGTGTTGTGTAACTACTTTTAACTAAGCCCGCCCATCTCGACAGTAGTATCGAACACAGCTCCCTCGAACAATTTAGAGACCTTTCAGTATTATTTTAGCTTTATCAATTTGTATTTATTATTTACCTACACATGATATGAGATGCTCTGGCCGCATTGACACCCCCACCTCCCGTTTAAAAAAAGACAACATTTACGTAACACGTAGGCGGGGTGGGCGGCATGGGTTGGGCTAGCCAACTGCGACATGTCGTGGCGGTGGTCTCCTCGCGATCCACCCTGGGGGAGAGGGGGAGCGTGTGCAAGGCCACTATAAGTGTGCATGCTGCTAATTGCTTGCTTCCTTCCTCTCTGCTAAACGCCAAACGCGCATGCCTGCTTTGCACGCTAAGCAGCCGATAGGCTACCGCCTCCTTTACACGCTTCCGCATGGCTTCTGCACCACCCCTGCTTTCTCTCTTTTGCATGGCCGGAGCGGCGACGGGGTCAAGGAGGTCAAGGGCGGCTGGCACGGCCAAAGGAGGGAGAAGGGCGGCGCGCAGGATGGCGGCGGGTACACAGCGGGACAGGAACAACAAAGGTACTTCGGGTAAACGCTTTATTTTTCAGTAGCAGGTCCCACGCCCCCCACAGCGGTCAACGACATCAGGCTCTCCTCCACCCCCTCCATGCGGACCAAGAGCTCCTCAAACTCGAGCCGCCACCGAAGCTCCCGCTCGAAGTAAACAAGACCCTCAGAACACAACATCTGATCCTCTCCAAGGGACGATTCATAGGACTCCCAACACTCAGCCAGGGCAACTTCCTCAGAGGAAGGGACCACTTCCTCAAAAAAAGGGTCAGCTTCATCAGCGAAAGGGTCAAAGGCGGCGTGGTCTGCCGGCCCCAGCACCACAGCCTCTCCGGCCGCTGGGACGGGCTGCTCGGCCCCCAACTCAGCGGCGGCGGGTGCCAGGGAGGGATCAACTGAGGGCTCCCCCTCGCCTGCAGGAAACAAGGAACAGCTAGAGGTAGGCCCCAAACGGACTAACACCGGGCACAGCACCACTCACCCGGGAAGCAGACGGACCCAGCGCCCATCGTCTCGGAAGACAGGGAAATGCAGCAGCGAGAGGCCGGACGCTAGAGGTGAGCCCCCCCCCCCCCCCCCCCATGCAGCGCAGCAGCCGGAAGCCACCTTGGGCAGGGAGCGGAGCAGCCGCCCATCCATTTGGAGCCGGCCCTTGGGCCAGCACGCATCACTGCGTAAGCTAACACAACACAACAACAAACAACAACAAACAACAACAATGGTGAGGCGCCCCCCCCCCTCCCCCGCCCCCCTCTTTTTTTTTTGTTCTTCCCCTCTCGCTCTCTCTCGCGACTGCTAACACCTCCTTCCCATGCTGCAGCCGGAAATTCGGACCAACAACACGGTGGCGTCGGTCCGAGAGGTGGAGGAAGGCCCGGACGCCCTCTTCCAAGCCATTCTGCTGGCAGCGACGCCCGGGGATGAGGGCGCCCTCGACGTCAGAGCCGGGGCACTGAGACGGGCCACCACCAACTTCATGGGGGCTAGGCTGGAGCGCTACAGAGAGGATCTCGCTGCCTACGCCACCATCCACCTCGAGCTCCCGCCGGAAGACCGGGACGGTGACGAGCTCGCACTCGCTCGGGCAGCACTCAGGGCCATAGCAGCACCCCGGGGGCTTGCCGGGCCAGAGTGCCTAGACGCCCTCGCAGAGCTCTACGGCAGGGCGGTGAAAGTCCTGCGCCCCGGACTCCCGCCCACCTGGCACCGGCCACAGGGGGACACAGGAGGCGAGAGGCCTCTAACTATCGCCCAGACCCTCAGGGAGGAGCAGGGCGGCCCCTTTCCTCAGTTGCTGCACCACTACGCGGCGGTTACCGCAGAAAGGCCCTGGCTGCGACCTTTCGCAGAACCAACAGCAAGGCCTGCCAGGGGAAACCTGGACGGGATTCATTCCCTCGGTCCCTCGGCCTCCGGCATCAGGACCAACTCCACCCGCTCCCAAGGGCTTACGCCGGCCTCCCCGCCCATCTCTCAAACGCCACTAACTCCCAATCTGAACCATTTCAGGATCGCGACGTGGAACGTCAGGGGCTGTGCCACGCAGCAGAAGCGAGAGCAGGTGGAGCGTGCCTTGCTGGCTGAGGACATCCTGGTGGCAGCCCTCCAGGAGACCAATCTTCCTCCGCACGACGCGCACTCGGACGCTTATTACTGGCTGGTGGACAACGCCACCCAACGAGGCCGACGGAGGGGCACGGCCATCCTGGTGAGGCGGAACCACCCAGACGTCAAGCTTGTCTCGAGAGCGGCGCCAGCGATGGACATCCAGCTGGTGGAGGTCCACCTCTGCGGGATGGAGTTCTTTCTGGTAAACTGCCACGCCCCGGTCGCCACCAGCCCACGGCAGGCGGCAGTGTACAACTCCCTGGCAGCCGTAGTGGGAGCCCTTCCCTCCACTCACTGGAGAGTGCTGATGGGTGACTTCAACGCGAGGATCGGCGAGGATCAGAGGGACCCCAACGACCCACAGAGGCCGCAGATAGTGGGGCCCAAACTGGGGCACCCTAACTCCGACCAGGCGGGGGCCGACCTGGTGGCCATTGCCACCATCAATCTTCTCCCGATTTGCACCACTCAGAGGAAGGCACAACAGTGCATGGTAACGAGGGAGCAGGGGGAGCAGAGCGCCCAGCTGGACCACATCCTTACAGATTTCCCCAGGGTCCACCGGGTCCGGGCCGACTTCAGAGAGGAGAAGAGGAGCGACCACAAGCTGGTGGTGCTCACTATGTCTAAACCGCTCTCCTTTCCTTTCTGCCCTAGGGGGGACGCCCAACAGGCGCGGCAGCAACAAGAACAACAAGAGAGCCGCTCCGCCCCCTCCTGCAGATGGAACCTGGAGCTCCTGGCGCGCTCCCAGGAGAAGCAGGAGCAGTTTCAGGAGGCGGTCAAGGCGGCGCTCAGGACGGTGGAAGCCCAGGGGCCTCCCCCCTGGAAGCGCCTCCAGGACGTCCTGACCACGGCAGCGAATGCAACTCTCCGGGTGGCGGCCTCCCCCCTCACCCCTAATAGGGAGATGGCTAATCGGGCCAAAGGGCAGGCGATGCGCCTGGCGCGGCGCCTCCCTGATGACCCGGACGTTCAGGAGGCTCTCAGGAGGGCCTCAGCGGAACAGGGCAGGGCACGGCGCTTCCACGAAATTTCCAAGAACCGAACCTTCGTGGCCACCCTGGAAGGCACACCACCTGATCAGCGCATGTCCAGACTCTACAGGCTACTGAGGCGGGAGCGCAGGAGAGCGGCTGCAGGGGCGAACGCGGGAGGCCCACGGCTGCAGGACTGGGACCGGGAGGCCCAGCGCATCGCCGGACAGCCGCCCCCATTCCAACCGGAGGAGCCGGACCTGCACTCGCCGGCGCCCACGGCGGCGCAGCTGCAGGCTTACGCGCAAGGCCTCAACAATGGGACGGCGGCTGGCCCCGACCACCTCCCCCCGGAGTTGCTCAAGTATGCGCCCTCCGAGCTCTTCGCCCACCTGGAAAGGGTAGTCCGAGCCCACTGGGACGACAACTCCTTCCCAAAGGAGTGGACACAATCACTACAGATTCCGATCCCGAAGAAGCCCAGGCCCAGGAACACGGACGACTATAGGCCGATAGCCCTATGCACGGTCATCTATAAGCTGCTTGCTAAGCACATTCTGTTCCTCTTGCAGGCCAAACTGCCGCAACTACCTCACTATCAGGCCGGCTTTCAGGCAGGACGCTCAACCTATGACCACATCTTTATCGCGAGGCGGGTCATGGACGAGCTCTGGAGGCAGGGGACCCCCGCACATGTGCTGGCGCTGGACCTGAAGGCGGCATTCCCCTCCATATCCATGGAGGCGGCAGTGAGGGTCCTGCGGGAGGAGGGGATCTCCCCATTCTTGGTCAACAGGGTACTTGCCACGGCGTTCACGGACGCGACCTCCTACGCCTGGGGCAGGGAAAGGACCGCGCCAGTGCTCCGGGGGAGGGGAGTGAGGCAGGGCTACCCGCTCTCCCCCTGGCTCTTTACCCTTATTATGCACTGGGCGATCAGGAGGGCGGTTCTCCGCACCCCGGCCTTCTCCCTGGAGCTGGGGGTGCTGCTGCCGGCCATCCTCGCATACGCAGACGACCTGCTACTTCTCTCCACCAGGCGGGCGGACCTGGAGGAGTTGTTACAGGTGCTGCTCCCGGAACTCGCTGAGCTGGGCCTGCACATCAACGCTGCAAAGTGCGAGTACCTCCTAAGGTTCCCCCCCACAGATCGCAACCCGCTCCCGCCCCCCAAGGAGGAGACCGTCGAGCTGGCTGGGCACCGCTTCCCCTGGGTAGACAAGCTGGTCTACCTGGGAGCAGTCATCAGGGACCGGCTGGATCGCCCCTCGATCATCAAACACCGAGCCATGAAGGGAAAAAGGGCATTGGCAGGGCTATTCCCCTCTCTTCAACGCTATCCTCTCCCGGATACCATCCTCCAAAGGCTCTACCAAACGGTAATTCTTCCCACACTCACATATGAATTGGCTACATCTTCCTCTACCCTCCACACCAGGTCCAAGCTGACGCGCGAAGCCAACATTATGAGAAGGGCACTGCTAGCGACAGCCAGAGGCAGGCGGCCCGGGCAGCCCATACCGCCCCCGGACCTCAGCGACATGGACAACAAGCTCACCAGGGCCCGGATCGGGTACCTCGGCCACATCCTAAGGAGGCCAGCAAACCACCCGCTGCGCGCAGCCCAGCGGCTTGAGGCTGCCTACAAGAAGCGGGGGCGGCCATGCTTCACCTTTAAGACCGACCTGGGCAGGGACCTGGGGGCCTACCCAGAGCCGGAGCAGGGCTGGGCCGCCCTCCTGCGGTCCAAAACGGCGACGTCCAGCTACCTGAGGCGCACTCCAACCCTGCCAGAAGAGGAGAGGCGAGAGTTCGGGGAGGAAGAGCTTGAGGGCATGCTTTGGGAGCCGGAACAGGTTTCGGACTCCGATTAGGTAGATTGCACGTGCATGCGCTTATCTGCTTACCCGCTTTACTGCTCAACCTTGCACATGCTCTCCAACCGGCCGCAGCGTCTCGTCCCCAGGCAGACGGGACGCGCCCCTCTCTGCCTCTTTGGCATTGGGGGGTGGCCCCTGTTTATAACCTTTCCCTTCTAGGTCCTGGGGGTGGGTCGCGTTACCGGCGCTTAAACCGGGCTCTGGCTGCCACAAAGCCTCACCCTACTGCCATGCCACTGTCGCTCCGACTTGTCGGAAGCCGCATGGGCGGGACCCCAGTCAATAATAATAATAATAATAATAATAATAATAATAATAATAACATTTACGTAACACGTAGGCGTAGGCCAATCGTTCAACCGAAGCCCCCTTAACCCCCGGCGCAAGTAACAGAATCGTGTGCGAGGTGACCTGCCGGACACATGTCGGCGGTCGAAACGGAGAGGAGCCGGGCTTATAGTCTGATGATGCCGACTGTTCGTTAGTGCGGACGTCAGTTCACTGACATATCGTTTACACAGAAATTTCAAATTTGGAGGATAGACTTCTTTGATGACAAAGATAGACGTACAGTGGCAACAATTTTCAAATTTTGTCGCGTTTCTGTTTTATGGGAATCGTTTAATGTGTTAGGTCAGGGTTGGCCGCTGCGTGTGGTGTGCCTGCAAGGCGCACTCCGTCGCGAGTCGCGACGGGCTTGGGTTAGTTACAAACATATGTACCAACGGACACAACTTGAAGCCGCCGCGAACGCCGCCGGCAGACGAAGCTGGCGAAGTCAAGGACGGGCTTGCTTGTTGATACCCTTGAGACCTCTGCTACCTTTTCCTCAAAACGTTTATGCACCTTTAACTCAAAAGCTAAGCCCCCCCTCCAGCCGTCCAGCAGCGAAATGGCGTACTCTGCAGCAAAGAGTGGACCGCTATTTTGGTTGTCAGTGTAATGGTAAAGCTGACCTCATGTCCTACGGAGCTGGGGCTGCAACGGCTGGGCAAGCTAATATGGGCGGTATACCAGGTGGGGCTAACCACATTTGCCGCATTGCTCGTTGTATGTACATCGAAAACTGAAAAACGTTGGTAAACACGTCAACTTGTCCATTTCCACAAGGGCGGGGTCCGTATGAAACAACTCCGTACAGTTGGCCATTGGTAACAAGGGGACCGCCCGAATCGCCCTGAAAAGTAAATCGTGAGTGTTAAACACATGAGTATTCAACACGTCTGCTACTGGTAATCCAGCAATGTGACATCACGCTTTAACGAATGTGACAAGTAGTGTCCTACTCCTCGTAGTATGGTGTCACATTCGTTTGAGCGTGAGTCTGCGCCGTTTTAAATATTTGCAGCGATTGTCAGAAAACGCTGCAAAACGTTTCGAGGAAACAGTGCGAGCCATCACAAAATTTGTAACAACTATCAAAAAATTTCTGTGACGATCATCGCAAAATTTGTCGAGATCGTCATCGTCACTGAAGTTTTGTGATGAATGTCACAAAAATTGCAATGAGGGTCACAATGTGTTGCGACATTGCACCAGGTTTGCGACAAAAATTGCAGGATTTTGTACGCGTTGCAGACTCAGATACAGTGTGTGGCGTCTTTTTACGAGTCTCACCAAAGCGAACGCATCACAGGTAAATGCACTTCACTGTTAAAAATTCCGTACCCCGAGTACGGAGACCATACGGAACAGTCCGTATTTTCAGCCTACCGACCGCTCCGTAACGGTAATGTCCGTATTTGACAGATACGTAAAGCTCTGCCACGGAATGTTCCGTACTTTTTGACGCATATATTAGAAAGTTACTAATTTGTTGGCCAGAGTGATGTAAGGTCCGTAACAGTCGATCCGTATTCATGAAGACAGACCGTTCCGTAACGGACTGTTTCTCCCGAAACGCAACGGACAGTTCCAGGCAAAAAATCTGAGGACTTCCGTGCTTATTTTCCGTATAACAGTGCTCTAGAGACAAAGGGGCCACGACCGCAGCAACACATCAGACCTCCCCTTCTCAGCAATCTACACACGGATACGAGACTCGGCTAGCGAAGGCCGGCGACTCCCCTCTCTCTCTCTCTATCTCTGTCAGTGTACGCCCTGTCTTTCCAATTTTTACCTTCTGACTGAGGAGAATCGGACATACGGCTGACAGTTGTCTGATTGAGATTTCAGCATTACATATTTTTCAGACGTTTGGTTTGCCAAGGGTGTCCGTGTAAGGAACAAGGGAAAAAGGATCAATTTGCAAGAAAAAGTTTAGGAAGTCACGATGAATCGCTTTCTCGCCACAGCTGGACTTCGTCCGGAAAATAAATACTCTTACCTTCCATATGATATTGAACAGACTATTTTGATCATGTGTAGCGCCTCCATTTTTTAAAAAATGTGTTCCAACAACCGCTCCTCATAATCTAGTTGACTTACCGCGCACATTCCAGAGTTCGGCACGGCACCTCTCGCGCATATTTTGGACTGAGTATAAGTAGGAATAGCCTTGGCACATTCATCCGGTGTTAGCAGGTTCATTGATAGATAAAGGAGCGTGAGGGAGTCTGCCCCGTCGGTCTGCAAACACAAAGGATGAGTTGATTCATTATACAAATCCTGTGAGGGATGAATAATCCTAATATTTTGTATGCTTGATAGATGATTTGCACAGCTGACGCCAAATTTCTTCACTGGGGGGGGGGGTCATCCTTACACCTAGAAAAGCCCGTTCTTGTCACGAGAGCATTTGCATTGGTTCAAGAGCAAATTGCTCTTGACCTTTGCAAGAGCATTTTTCTCTTGATCTCTTGGTATTTAGATGTAGCTCTGGGTTGCTCTTGCATTAACATTTGCTCTTGATGGTTGCCCTGAAGGTGTCAAGAACTTGCTACTTGCAAAATTCAGGAGCATTTGTTTTTGGAAGTTTTGAAAGATTGCACGCTTCATTTTAAATTTGGTTCGGTTCTAAAAACCTCGCCCGAAAACGGAACCCTAGCCGGGAATCGAATCCGGCATACCGGGTGGATCTCACAGACGGCATGCTGGCGGCTTGGTGCTGCACCGCTCGCCGTCCCTCGCAACGCTCCTCTGTGGCCACGTGGGTAGCGTGCGGCGTCGGGGAGCGTTGGGCGTATAGTTTGATTCTCGGTCATTCCGCCGCGACAATTTTGTGTTTCTTTCACCAGTCGACGTCAAGAGTAAACATCAAGAACAAAATCGAGTAATGCTCTGGCGTTGCAACAAGAACGGCCTTTTCCGGGTGTACAACGTCCGCGTATTCTCACGGGAATCTAATAAGGGCGGCTTTGCAGAAGTTTTCAACAAGCCACCAAGGACAAGGACACTTTTTTGGAGCATCTGTCAATGGGTTCTGGGGTACTTGGAAGCATATTTTGAAGCTTGCAGGATATTCTTATGACGTCCCGTACAGAAAAAAAGGCCGCAAAATGTTTTTGGACTTTTTTGCTGTAAAAAATTTTTGTACAATCTGTTTGTGCATAAGGCTTCCGCACACAAACTTATCCGTCATGACGTACATTATTGTGCTTAATTCCGTAATTCTACCTCTGAGCAATAATAAAAGGCTGCGTACAAATTTTGTACGTTATTATGGATGAAATGCTGTCCGTGTCTTAAGTCAAAAGGGTTTATACGCCAAAATTATGTACAGATAAAAAGTCCATAAAAATTTAGTGTGTACATCCATCCGACATTTCAGACACACTTTGGAGACCTCCTCGAGACATACAATCACTAAGAAGACATTGATGGCCATACATGTATAGCCATCGTAGATCTACTGTTAAATGTCTCCACCTTAGCCTCGATTCTACTTAATGGTCCAAGTTTTTCGGGGAAGTCAGCTCATTCAATGAAAGGTGTTCTGTAGGTGCCTGTTCCTACAAGTTCTACTCACGCTCGTGAGACCCCAGCCGGACGCTACTGCAGGGCCTGAGTAATAGTTTTGGTTAGCCAGTGTGATGAAATTTGCAGTGGCTGAGAACCGAAAGGGGCCTTCTATCATTACAACTGCAATGTCGTATCCCGTAGCTGTCTGGTGGGTGTATCGCGGGTGCATGCATATATTCTTAACACGATATCGAAATCCTTGGTTTAACCTTATGGAACTGGTGGACACCCGGAAAAGGTTGAGGGCTGATACTCTGTTCCTGTAACAGAACAACACGACTTCATCGGTTCCGAAGCACTTTCATCAATCACCGAGCAAATCAACGAGCGCAAGCGAGAAAGCAGTAACTCCGGCCGACGATAAGATAAGCAGCAACTCGCAGTTATTCGTAGCGGCAACTCATCCCTCCGGGCGACTAAGACGCAACTCGTGAGAAGACGTGAGAAATTCCCCGATTATGGACTCAAGTACACCCCAAAAAAATGGATTCTTGATTTTAATCTCATATTGCATATACTTGGTTTTCACAAGTAATTTTAAATCAGGTAAATTTTATTTCAATGAAGTAAATGTTACTTAGCGAAACCAAGTACCATGAAACTCAAGAATCCGTTTTTCTGAGTGTATAGTGAACCGTTTTCGAGCGAATTTTTTTAACGAGTTGCGTCTCTGTCGCACGGGGAGATGAGAGAGTTGCCGCTATGTCGGGCCGTCTAGCGAGTAGCCGCTATTCTTATCGTCGGCCAGAGTTACGGTTTTCTCGCTTGCGCCCGTCGAAATACATGAAAGGAGAGTCGACGGAAAGTTTAAAGTCTCTAGATGGCTTGGTTGCCGAGATATTCGGCCACTCGGGTCGCCAGGCGTCGCCGTTTAGCAGTGTAGCTCTCGAGGACGGGGTTGCGGGTCTCGAGACCGGAGTCATTGGTACGTATAGATGAGCCCCAGCCCTTGCCCTTGCCAGCGCCGCAAACCGCAAGTCTCTAGGAGGCTCGGTTCTCGAGATATGTTTTTTTCTGAAACCCTGTCCTCCAACGGCCTGCACTTACGGCAATTTTTTAAATTGTAAAACAAAAAAGGCCTCTTTTTGGCATGAAGACGACTTTTGTCGGGGTAGAAGATTCTGCCCTCCCAATTATTTTTGTGAGGATCCCACAGAATTTTATCGCATGTCGCTAGGAATACTGGTTGTCGAGATATCCCATGTCAGTGAGTGAGTGAGTGAGTGAGTGAGCAATACGGGTGTAGAGTGTTTAGACTAGATTTATACTAAATCAATAGTTATTGCTCGTACAGTTAACAAATTTGAACAAAATCAACATTAAAAATACAAACTCATTTTGATTTGGATGTGTAATGTACTTCTAAAAGTGGTGTAATCATACCAGAGTAGCCTCGAATGCACACAAACTACTTTCCGTGGTACTTACCACACGCAATGTGCAGCCGTGACAGCAAAGTACGGAGCAATGATAGCACAGCCGCATGTGTGAGACCCATCAAACCTCAATGAGCACTGTAAAAAACGATATTTCCTATAAATGCATGGTGTACGGAGAAAATCCGATAAATGTACGAGATTTTGCTTTGTCGTATATTCCTACGCTATCACCCCCCAACAAAAATATTGTCTTGCAGTAAGCAAAAAATATTTCAGACAAAAAAAAATTCTCAGCACAGGGACAAAAACGTTTTTCCTTGTAGTAAAAATTTATTGTTTTTAGCCGTAGATAACGCTAATTTTTATTTTTTTATTTTTAATTTCCTAGAATGTGAGAACCTCCGCTTTCACTTTCATTCCCCTTGACGAACCACCTGGTACATGAGAAAGTCGCTTTCTGAACCCCTGCAGACGGGAACCGAACCCGCCAACTTCTGGTTATGGGGCCGGGGCGCGTTCTGTGCCCCGAACTCACAGAGGTACCTGGGAGGATGAGTGCCCTGACCTACCCTCAGGTGGGAGACGTAATGCAGAATACTTGTTGATTAGCAACAAGAAACATTTTAGAAAATGTAAGACCATGTAAGAAAATTTAGTGAAGATAAAATTGTTCTTCGAACAAGGGGTCAGTTTCTTGTTATAATTCTTTTTCTTTTTGTGCACCAAGATTAGGCTTACTGCAAGAAAATGGGGATGAAGAAAACTCATATTCTAAACACAAGAAATCATTTTTGTAAGTATGCTGCACAGTACGGTAATTTGCCCAACATGGTACAGGAAAAATCCTGCACACCGGTTTCCCTGTACATGTATAGTATTTTTACCATGTCTCGGTGGGACACACCGAGATACAACGCCCGGTACGGCCGAACTGCCAGGCTGCTATGGGGCGGGGCTCACCCAGCGAGGCACGCACAGCCGCGCAGGCTAAGAGGTGTTCCGCGTAGCAATATGGTCGCGGGTTTGATCCTTGGTGACACTCCAAATTAGGAAACAGTCGGTTCCATTTATGTCACATCTGAGTTACCACGAATGACTAAATACAGTCTCCGAACTGTAAATTGAATTTTTGTGACATGAAAAAAATCCCAAATACATGTATGGTAGAATTCCCATACATGTGTACATAGCTATACAGCATCTGTGGGTTGTGGGCTCGAGCGAAGCGAGAAACTTTCGGCAGCGACAATTGTACCTCTTTTCAGGCACAGAGTGAAACGGAGTAGCCTTATTGTCTCACCAGGTTGGATTTCAGTAAGCCAAGGAATGAAACAACGTTGCTTTATCGTGTGACCGGAATGGACTTTTGTTTTCTTGAAAGCGTTGCTCTTATGGTCCTCTAACAGAATTTTCTTGAACTGTGCGCATGGATGCAGGATCTTTTCTAGGGCACGGTGGCGGTGGCGTGTTTTTTTATACTTTGAAAAATCCTAGCAGTGACGGAAAAATGCATTTAAAATTTATCGATTTCACTTCTTATGGCTAAAGGAAAGGACGCAACTAGACGCATATCTATCATACGAAGGTCCTAGGAGCCGTCCACAAATAACGTCATCACGATTTTGGCAATTTTCGACCCCTTCTATATCTCGGCGGGGAACTGAAATTCGACCGCGAGTGCGGTTACAGAGACACATCTTGTGGAATAGTCGAAGAAGCGGAAAAGTCGATACGAAGAGGGTCTCGCTTCGCTCGGGCAGGCCCAAAAAGGTGTTGGTAAAGGTGGTTGGTAAAGGGAACAAGCTGCCCCGTAGCTTGCCCCTCCCACCATCGAATCTCGGTGCCAGGTCCGCTCCGCAGCACTGGCACCTCGGTTCGACAGGGGGACTTGGCCTGCCTGCGGCCTTAGCGGGGCCCTCGGGTTTCAAGTAGAAGCTATATCGTAGCGTTTTCGAAAGCCATTTGCCCTCTACAGGGTGTTTCTCCTCGTGAGGTTATCCACTTCAGGGTGGATAGGCGAAGCATTTTTGGCATAGGAACCCATGGGCATATATGTAATTAACAATGCCAATAACAAAAACAAAACGAGTACAAATCTTGCGTCACAGCCAAAACCACATCTCGTTCCTGTCTGCACTTCATCGAGTAACTCGGGTAAAACCCTTAGAATACCCGCTGCCGTGCAGTCTTGGAGGAAGGGTGTACTGCCCAAGCAGTCGCCACTGTCGACGGGCGCGATGCAACGTGCCGCATGCTTGCTTCTGGATTGTCGCCCACCTGCGCAAGTACCGCCATCGACAGGATGGGCACGGTTGGCAATCGCGCGACCATGTCAATAACGGTAAAAAAAAAAGAGTCGACGACGCGACCCATTGCGCACGGCAAGCACGATCCGGACAACTGGCAACTTATCCGCTGAGATCGAGATCGCAAATTTCTCAAAAGTGACAAACCGTTCCCGTGAAAATTTATTTCAGCTGGGGAAAAGAGGCTGCAGTGCGGTGGGAAGGTTGGCGAGGCGTACCAGGCTCGGTGGTTTGCCTACCGTCCAGGCGCACAATAACAGCTTTGACCCTCGTAACGCCGTAACGTTACATTTGCGCCCACGGGTTCCTATGCCAAAAGTGCTTCCCAGGGTGTCACCAATCCACCCTGAAGTGGATGTCCTCACGAGGAGAAACACCCTGTACACTGCAAAAGTAGCCCGCAGATTTATCATATTTTTCGTCTAGAAACGAATTGTTTCTCGTCGTCTTTGTTGTAATATTCGTTAATAGGAATGCCTTCGGTTCGGTTCCTATTTATAGCCTCAACTAACCTGGTAAGGAAACTGTCCTGGACTTGCTTGGGATCCTCCTACGATTTTTGAATCAAGGCCTCCTGCGATGCAGCCATCTGCAAGCAGAGTCGCTAACAATATTGGTCCGACACACCCCATGTTGCAGGCTGATGTGCCCCCTCCGGGGTGACAGGACAGTTTTATCCCTCGAGTCGACAAGAAAGTCAATAATAAACAGTGTGCACGCCGCAGTATGGGCGCTGGGCTTAGGTGAGCTCACATGTGCAGTCAGTCCGACAGCCTTTTTCGAGCGCCGCCGGCAGGGAGTGGGTTGATACGGTGGTGGGGGGGTAAGCCTCGACATCGGGCGGATGTCGTCGTTTCTCGCGCCGAGGCCAGCGGTTCAAACAGTTCGACGGCCTAACTGCTTGTTTCGTCTCCTAATGATATCCGGAAAAACAAACAACGTTCCCGACGCCGGAGGTGGAGGGGCGGATTAGTGACTCAAGTGGGCTACGCTAGGTTGGCTTGGGTTATGTGAGGCTTGGGTTGGCAAGGCTCAAGGCGGGTAAGGGTAGGTTAGGACTGGTTAAACGGCGTTGAAAACGTAAGGATAATAAAAAATACGTTCGGACCCCAGAACAGTAGTTTTGACTGTGAGGCAGGGCGTCGTACTGACTAGTAGGGTCAGGGAGGGCACCGCGGAGGTACTCTGCGCGGCCTGAAATGACACCTCGCAGGACTGCGCCGCGGTGACTTTCGCCGGGTGAAAGTCAAATGGTCGTGACACATCCTCAGCGAGAGCTAAGCCTTGCAAATTTTTGAGTCGGCTCGTGGCTGGCGCCCGCGGCGGAGATACTGTCTGCTGCGGTACCCCTCATGATACTCCGTTCCGGTTCCGGTTATTTCTGTTTCCGCTCTGGAAGTATTCTTGTTCTTCTACTTCCGGCGCAGAGCGTCTTTAGAAATGCCTATAGTCGGTGCGCCTACCTACTGTAAGATATTTGGTCGTAAGGTTACGAACATAGTCACGTCGGCGTCAAAAGAGCCACTGAAGAATTGGCGGCTTAAACCTCCCGAGTAGGGGGTCTAATTCCCCGACCTATTTTCGAATCTGATATCGGCGCACGTCGGGATTTTTGCGTAAGGCCAACAAGAAAACAGAAATTGTTTTCGGATTTTAAAAATAAAGTTTGATGGAAACCCCCTTAATTTTTGTAATAATTAAAATCTTTAACGTCAGTCCGTCCCGAATCACAACGGAGTCCGCCCTGCAGGCGACACACGTCCGCCCGAACGAACAAACGGTCGGCATAGAACTATTAGCCCGGCTCTTGTCCGTCTTTAACGAAACGTGTCGGCACGGGCTTAAAACGCTCGTCTACATGACGCCTAAATCCCGTTAAGTTTGCAATATTTACCATTACCAGAAACACCCTGTACTATGTGGCCGAGGGTGAATACGCGTACAATTCTTGTGCCAATACTTCATGGAATCATCTATTTCACTCTCAAAAATGTTTCTGAATATAGCATATTTGGTATTCTTGCAGTATGTTTCTTGAATCAAGATTACGCTTAATGCTCAAACTCAATGCTGGATTCGACAAGGTTCGCAGATAAGGGCCCTTGAACCCTCACACTCACCCGGCTGACGTGCAAATGTCGCCGACTCAAACCTGTTACCGCGAATGTCGGACTTGCAGTGTACACACTTTTTGGTTTAGGCATTGATCTAAATGCTTGATTCAAGGAACATACGGCGAGCTCAAATATGTTTATTTCCAGCAGTTTTTTTTAGAGTGCCGTTGACGAGCATATAACTGGCATGGCAATGGACTTCAGAGCAGGCAAGCGTCGCGTAGGATTCTACAACGACTAATCGAAGAGAAAGTGTTTTCATTAGGGATTTAAAAATACCGCTCAGATTCAATCTGACGGTAAGTTACGGAAAGATTAGTAAGTTACCGGTATTTATGGTAATTATGGAAAGATTGATTTGCAGCTGGTTTATATCAAAATAGTACGTGGTAATACTTTCTCGACGTGGAAGTGGCCATTCCTACCCATACGTTAAGTGCTCAAACACTGTTCAAACGAATAATGAAAAGAGAAAAGCGGTTGTTGCAAAGTTATGGATTGTACTTCCCTATGGCGGCCCTGCGGCCAGAAGTTAAATGAATATTTCAAAGTGATCGAATTTGCAAAACAACTCTTTACGGACGCGATTTAGGGTGAATTTAGTTCCCAATATTAATAGTAACGAGAAAAAGTAAACTTTTCATGACTTTGAACAGCCGACACAGCTGATTTACTGGATTTAAAGGGTCTGCAAATTACCGAAAATTACCGCATTTTCCGAGGTCGGGTAATATTACCGTAAGTAATGGTAACTTACCGAATCTTACCGGTAATATTACCGGCCTTTAAATCCCTAGTTTTCATAAAGCCGTAGCCTGGCCACGTGGGCAGCAAAATGTTCTCAGTCGTTATTTTTCTTTCAATTCCGTCTGTGGCGCGTGGGCATCCTCCACAGCCGTCCCTTTTGCAGCTAGTGGCTTCGCTAAACGCACACCTTAAAAATGGCACGCTTGTCGACCGCACTGTTTTCGGGTTTGTAATGAATCCATTCACACATCACAGCTAGTGATGACTATCACAATATATTTGTATTTAATGCCACGTGCACAAATCACAAAGTCCGTCTCATGATGTAAATGCAAACCTAGATGCAGTGCGGGCACTTCGAGTCCTTCGTGCTAAATTGTGTGTTGGGAAGGGTGTAAAAGAAACTTCTTGAAGAACAATCAATTGGTAAATTGAGAGTAACGTCTTTTAATGTGATGTTACGCAAGCCTCATCCCCCCCCCCCCCAAAGAGAGCAAACACATAACAGGCAACCTATTAATTAAAAATAAAATAAACGTAGGTCAAGACCATTACGCTAGTAGTTGCATGCGGAGCAGAGCTTAGCCAGAGACTCGGTGGCGCAGGCGACTTCCTTGCAGCCGGACGCGGCGTAGCGGTCCCTCTCAGCGGCAGCGCACGGGATGCGGCCGAAGTCGTCCTCCCCTCTCCCGGTGAGCTTGGCCCGCCAGGAGGGCGCATCGATGCCGAAGAGGCCCGTGGTCCGGCAGCGGCAGATGCACTTGAGCGTGGCCTTGTTGGTTTCCTGGCACGTGTCCGGGCAGTTAGAGCCGCACGATATGCAGCCCACCAACAACTCAACGGCGCACCCTTGGATGCAGGCGGCGTTCTTTTCGTTCTCTTGAGCAGCTCCGCGCCGGGCGCGGCTCGGACTGCGCAGCCGCTCGGCGGCGTCCGCGGATCCAGCGGCCACCAGCGCCAGGTCGGAGCAGGGACCGTGGCTGACCTGCGTCAAGGCAGACCCTGCCAACAGCAAAATGGTTGTCTCATCTTGGAGGCACGCGGTGCACAAGGGCGTCTAGCGCTCCTTGGAAAGTCGAGTAAACGTCTGGAATGCACCTTTAAAATTCGGAAAAACGTATGTAAATTCGTCGAAGAGTGCACGCAACGGGGTTGCACTGTTAAAAATTCCAGCGCCTAAACCGCTGAGTGGTCCTCGGGGGCCAGGATTTCCAATGTTAAAAGCATGTTAACAATTTTATGAACATAAAAATAAGAAAGTATTCGGTTCGAACCGGGGTCTATCTGTCCGGCGATTCGACGCTTTACACTGCGCGGCTTCACCGACATTGTAGGAAAAGGCCGTCCGTATGACTGTCACAAGCTGCGGCGCCGGCCTGCGGGCCACGGGACGCCGAACTGGGAAGCCGAGGCAACAATAACAGAATATTAAAATTTATTGAAACGATATTTAAACGCGATACAACTAACCTTGGTAATGCATTGAGGCGAATCACAAATTTGTAATTTTTTAGGAGTCATGAACCTTCTGATATTTTAACCGACGACACCACATTTGGTTTTCACAAGACAATGACGGCCGAATGGCCGCGGTCAGCCGCGGCGCGCGGGGCCCGCGGGGCCTGCTAACTTGCCAACAATGGTTTCAGAAGCTAGAGATGCTTGCGAGTGGGAACTCCTTTTAATGTAAACTTTGAATTTTTGGATCTGAGCTAATAGGATTTTTTGAATGAGAGTTTGTAATTTATTTGATGAAAATATATTATTTTAAAACTTATGCAATAGATATTAACGGTGAATGAAAAAAAATTTGAAACCTAGGGATAGTTAGAATGGGAAGCGAACTCATAGGCTATGAGCGGCAACAATGGTTGGGAGGAGGAGAGAAGAAGCGTGAAAGTCGCTGCAAAGGGCTCCTCGCTCCGCTCGGACCCAAAAAGTGTCTGGGAATTCACGAAGGATCAGTTGGTAATTTTATTTCCGACTGTCCTTTTGTGAATTTTCAGAGAACCTTCAGGAATTTGCCAGACAAAATCACTTCTAGGGAGTATG
The DNA here is from genome assembly GCA_026979955.1 of Megalurothrips usitatus. Lineage (NCBI taxonomy): Eukaryota > Metazoa > Arthropoda > Insecta > Thysanoptera > Thripidae > Megalurothrips > Megalurothrips usitatus. The sequence goes on from CM049593.1 coordinate 3,239,939, forward strand.
CGTTACTTTAAGGTATGATATTGTGGATATTGTGGAAGGCAATTTGTCGGCCGAATCTCAATATGACCGACGTTGGGGAAAAAGGAATGATCAGTTGGTGATGAAGTTTCCGGAAGGACTTCAGGAATTTCCAATATATTTTTAACGGTGTAGGGGACGGCCCAAATGACCGAATGTCTGCGATTATTGGTGCTGAAGGTTTTTTGTGGTTTGTGTCAAACTCTCCCACGATAGGTTTGGGACCGATCGCTCATCGGCTTGGAAGTTCCGATTTTCCATACCGGTTCCCTACTCATAGCCGCAATCATTCGCAAGTTGGGATCGGGTCGCATCTGAGACTTGCCTCCGATCCCAACTTGCGAATGATTCTTAAAGTTGAGGTATCGGCTTCGTTCTTAGATCCATTTTGTTCGAAATTAAAAATTACACACGAATATGATGTTTATTTAGTAAAATTCTGATCAGGAGGAATTCAAATCCGGCCTTTACAAATGTCCACTCCGGGCGCGGGGCGGGGCTGTCCCCGGGCCGGGCTAATCCCCAACCGACCCCTGCCTCCGAGGGCCGCCGGCCCCCGGCCCTCGCGCCCACCCGTCGGGGCGAGTCGCAACTTGGGATTCGCAACTTGAGAATATTGACTGTCCCCGGGCCGGTCTAATCCCCAACCGACCCCTGCCTCCGAGGGCCGGGGCCTGCTCAAGTTGCGAATCGTCGCCACAAATTTTGCGCAACTTGGGAATATTGACTGGACAAGGTTTTTGTGGATAGGACACTTATGAATAGTTCGGAAATCAAATAAAACGTGTTAAAACATACTTTGTACTTTTTCCGAAAAAGTGTAAGAAAATCCGAAAAAAAGATATTGGGATAGAGATTTTCCTAACGATTGTTTGGAATTTTTCAATAAAGTTACCCACAGTGATTGGACCACTTCTAGCAGTCGCTCAACGGCGGTATGCCCTGCGTGCCGCCGCCTGGCGAGCAATAAGCAGCGTGGATGCACCGTCCGAGGCGCGTAGCCGCGGAGCTAGACTGCCTCATTTTGCCACTACACTGTTAAATTTGTTCGTCAAAGGACGAGAATTTCTGTGACGATTCATCAATTACCCGAATATGTTGTCACTTTACGACGTTTATCCGTTACGTGACGGCATATTCGTATGATGAATAAATCGTCACACATCGTCGAACTGACCCGCACAGAAAACAATTTTTTATCCGTCTGAGCAAAAATATTTTAGTTGACGACTTAAACGTCGCATCGTCTGTGACGACATTTTCGTTTTTCAAATTTAGCCAGAGGATTGTCGTTAATTGACGATAAATATTTTTACAGTGTACATTCGAAAAGTCATGGCGCGTTCATGTCAGGAGGTGCTCCGGTCCATGACTTTCACAAAAATATCTTTTACATATTTTTTTTTCGACCATGAAAAATGGTCGCGTCGGGCAGCTAAATAAGACCCAAACTGTCTGATGAGGATATAAAAGACAGTGTTCCCAAATCACTTGCAAGGACTTTCCTAACGTCCGAAGTAGGATTCGCCTGTATTTTCCAAGAAAATGCTGTAACTTATTATTGAGGTATCTGCAAAAATCGAACAAAATCTTATAGACGATAAATTTGACGCATTAAATGCCTCCGTGAAATTTTAGTCTTTTATCAGCGGGGTTCGGCCTGGCGGTTAGATAACTGACAGTCCCTCCGGGACCGTGTGCCCTCGCGGTTGAGTCCACGCCAGAAGTCGGGCTGCAGGTGGGTTTGCACTGGGAATTAAATAAACATTGACTTCCTGAGCATTGCCCCCGATTCCTAAATTAGTACGCGGTGCAATGTTTGGCGCGATCATTTCCCATGTTCGAAAATATCTTAAAAATATATTTTTGTGAATGGCATGGACCGCAGCACCTTCTGATAAGTACACGTCATGACTTTTTTATACTATTGGCAAAACGGGACGGTCTGCCCCTTTCCCTCTGAAACCATGAGGACGTAATTTATGCAAGACGCCAACTCTGCTCACCTTCTGCGGCCTTGTCGGCGCACTGCAGGTGGCAGCTGCTGGGGTACGTCACCCCGTCCGAGCCGCACACGGGGCTCGGCGTGGCGGCATCGCACCGGCACTCTGTGTGCTCGGGGACCGCAGCCGCCAGAGCCAAGAGGGCCGAAACCAGGAGGAAGAGCGTCTTTGCCATGGCTACGTCGGCGGCGTACGATGTGTGACTAAACTGGCGTCCCGATGTTGAGCTTCTGCACGACCCGCGACGTAGCCAATCGATCTAGTTTCGACGGCGACGAGACTTATCAGGTTCAGCAATATCGCTCGCGGTGCCCCTCCCTTCCCCCCTCAACCTTCATGTCTTATTCATGGCATCGCCCCAGCTCGAGAACTAGATGTAATCTTTCATACGAACGCCAAACAAACAAGCCAGAAAAAAAGGCTTTGATTGGTGGTCAACGCCGTGTTGTATATGGCGAGAATTTTTGAACTGTCCACTTTCACAATATATTCACTGCTCACAGGAAAACACCTGGAAAATATCTATGCAGTGAGATACTATATATAGTGAGATAATTATACCTATGTACGCAGACATCATCCATCCGTTTTGCTGACGATGAAATGGCGACAAGATGCGGAAGTCAGAAATCAATTGACCACCTGTTGACCACCTATCCTACCATTCGGGCGGATCGTTGAATGAGTAATGTGATTCAAAATTTCGTACACAGCAATGACGAATTAAAATATGTGATGGCAGCAGCCGGAAGCAAGGCGCGCATAATTTCTCATACTTACTTTCCCTTCGACTCCAAACTCTCGAGGCCTACAACAAAGTCGCCTCAGCGCCTGCAATTGGCAAGGTAGGCCACCCATTTAACACCCGCACCCGCACACCCCTCGCCTGGCAACGGCCGCTAGGGGCGCTAGTGGCCCCAGCGGGAACCGTGTTGTGGGTAGGCTGCAGGGAGAGCGGACCTCGGAACGGCCAGCCGGACGCCTGCAGGAGGCTGTGCTACAACATTGCAAACGTCGTCAGCTGGCGCATGTATCCATCTTCTGCGCGAAGTCTCATAGCTGCTATTTTCGGCTTACGTAGCATAAGACACCGTGCATCAAAATAGAGTCCTCTCCTATTACTGACTCTCGATTTGTATGGCCTAATTTCAGTATACATTTAACTTGAAATATTTGACTGCTGAAATTCGCTAGTGCATCATAACCATATCTTTGAGTGTTTTGGAGTTACAAATTTATCTTCTCTTGAATTTAGATGTTAACAAATTGTTTAATGAATGTTCATTTATTAATTTAATCCCTCTTTAAAGTATGGCTTTAAAGTATGGCCGGGGAGGGACGCAGAGGCAGGAGGCAAGGAGAAAGGAGGCCCAGGCAAGTGACGGCTGGAAGTGAGCTCATGAAATTCGTGGAGTAGTAGCATTTGCAACGATTAATTACCGACCCGCAATGATTGATTACTGATTACCGTAGTCATCACCGATGATTACCACGTGATCACTAACGAATGACGAATTAAAATATGTGATGGCAGCAGCCGGAAGCAAGGCGCGCATAATTTCTCATACTTACTTTCCCTTCGACTCCAAACTCTCGAGGCCTACAACAAAGTCTTTTCGAACATTTTATTCCTTGATGCCATAAGGGAAAAGCCAAAAGTATTCGAGCCACCCACAAACATTCCACTAACCTACGGAAACGTCTTTAAACTTTTTTTGTGTGTGTTTTTTCTAATAATTCTTTTGATACAGTTATCGGAAGATAGTTTATCCCGGCAGCGCCGCCGTGCCCTGTTGCCTCACGAGGTTTTCGCGGAGGCGCACACGTGCTGGATTGGGGCGGATGGCCTGCGCACCGCGCGAGGCACCGCGCACGGGTCGATCCGGTCAAGCAAAAACGGGGTCACATGACCCCTCACGATAAATGAAATACCTCGGAAAAATGTGACCACGATGGGGCCTGCTACAAAAATTCTTACCTGTAAACAGGGAACCGCATGTGGCACCCTGGAATCCTGGGATCAAACCGAGACTAACATTTGTCTCCAATCTGGAAACTGATGTCTAGTTCTTAAAGTAGCCCCCCCCCCCCCCACGCCCTTCGTTCTCAGTGTTCTTAGCAAAAATCTTTCACTCAGCAGCTGTCCCAATTGATGTCCGCGGCTCTTCCCGGCAGAGTGGACAACAATCGGTGCACGACTGCTGAACGTGGCGACTGAACTGCCACTAGCTTGCGACGATTTCCTTGTTTCCCAGATTAGGCCAGAGGACTGTCGCAAAGTGAGAATGAGTATTTTGTAAATTTATACAATCAACACGGAAAAAATGATTAGTTGGGACAACTGACATGTCAGCTGTCAGCGGGACACGGTTAGAATAATAGCTGGCATAGCAGATGATTTTTAGTATCACTGGCAAGAACGGTTCGGTTGCGGTTAGTTAACTAGAATCTGTTGGGAACGCTGACATTCAAAAAAATAAATAAAAGTGAAGGTAAAGAAATTTGATACCAGGTTCCGCGCATCGGAGACGGAAAATAGAACACTGCATGGCACCACACCTGTAGCACCGACCCGGGCTCGAACCCACGCCGTAATGGTAGATGGCGAGCTCGATACCATCGAGCCACCGCCTCACCACATCAGACATCGATGTCTAGCCGTCTCTATCTGAGGTCTGCCTGCGGATGGACAGGAAAAGCGAAAATTTTTCTAAGTCCGGTGTTAGTCCTCACAGCTGACCGTGTTGACTGCCATACCACAAACGTAAATGTTCACGCCACAGTTTGCGCATAGCTCTACAACTATCTGGGATGTGATTGACAAATCCTGTGGTTGTGCCAACAATTCAGCTATAGACAACTATAAAAATTTTACTTACTTAATGACAACAAAAACGTCTGCTGTTGCCAACCAAATTTTTGCTTCCGTAAATAAAATGTTCGCTACACCGCTCCCAGTTGACATGTAAGTTGTCCCAACTTACTTTAAGTTGCGCGAACAAATTCTTTTTTTCCGTGAATGGCAAAGTAAGGAAAACTTTCAAAAACATTTGCTGGCTTGTATGCGTCTTTTATCTCACGCGCCGTATCTTGCCCGGTGCCCGCGGTCTTGGACGCCTGAAGACGATGTTTGATCCCGTCCTGGTATGGGGTCAGACGGCTATCACGGAAAATCACGTGCAGTTCGCCACACACTGAGAACCCAGCAGATGTGCGGGCAGGTCTAACATGTACACAATCGCTGCAGAAATATTTACTGAAACGAGCGCCGCACTGGCCGTGTCAAAACGAAGTCGAATTTCAGTATAAAGGGATGACAAAAGCGTTCACCTTACGTGCACAATTACGCACGTTTTTGTGCGTAGTTATGCACTTTAATTTTGTGCGCAGCTATGCACGAAATTGTACGTAAGGATTTACTGTGTCGTCAGCAGGATCTATTCGGAAGGCCCTCACCACGTGCGCCACGAAGACCTTCATGTCCATCATGTCATACTTTGACCGTTTTCCTTTGCAGTTTTCGACATTTTGCGAAAACACCCGAAAATGAACATTTACACTAAAAGCGATGCACAACATTCGTGGACATTCCCAACATTTGTGGACAGCTACCAACATTTGTGGACGGGTATGATCATTTGTGGACGGCCCCCAACAGTTGTGGACAGCCCCGAGTCTTTGTGGACGTCTGTGAGTATTTGTGGATGAGTGCTCGGCGACGTGTTGCCGTCGAGAGTAGGTTGGGGAGTTGGTTTGTGGCCCACAAAGTTGTAGCCACAAACAGGGACGTCCTGCTGCCGCGCACAGCAGAGCACGGCTTGTCAGCATGACGAAACGCCGCGGCTCTGCGGGGGTGTTTTGTCTGGTGCCCGACGACTGGAGAGTGACTGGACTGGAAGGCGTGCACTGACTGGAATCACTGGGGTACCCTCCGCTCCAGGGGGCTCTCCAGTAGAGCAAGCTAGACGATGTCGAGCCGAACGTCTCCGCCTCTCTCTTTTACTGTCTCTCTCTCTCTCTCTCTCTCTCTCTCTCTCTCTCTCTCTCTATAGCTCCCTCTGTCTGTCTCCCTTTTCTCTCTCCGAGGCTTGGCATCGCCAGTTGGAAACATTTATTCTGATCAATTTGGTCACAAGTGTTCCAAGCATTAATAACTTTGCATTACCGACCAAACTACTTTAATCATTACTGTTTGAGTTCGATGAAATGTTAGGGTACTAAGTGCGCCATCGTAAAGTTGGAAGGTAAATCACTACACAAAGCCAAAGTAAATAATAGATATATTTTTCAACACCTCCTAGTCTTCTATCTGAAGTGAGTATGATAACAGTACACAACTGGTACAACATTTCACGTATGACTTCTCTGCAATGAGACTTACAAATTCTGTACAACATACATTTTTTTCCTTTTTAATATATTATTTTACATAACCCAGGCTTTCTAGTTTTCAGTACAGAATGCTAGATTTAAAATTGTTCAAAAGGATCAAACAAGTTTTATAGGGAGAAATATATGTTATCAACACTATGTGTAACATTGACAAGGTTTAAAAAATAGGTCCAAACCAAGCAGCCTGAAAAACACCATAAAATCAATTTCAGGAGATCAGCTGACATATAAAGGATTACAATTGGTCAGCCACAAAAATATGAATGTCTTTTGAATAGAGGGAACATTTACAACCTTACAAAAAGATGTGTAAAATGTCAAATTTAGGTTTGCTATGAAAACATATGCCAAACTAGATTAATTACACATGTTAATTGCAATTAGCTGCTCTCAATGGTCGAAGAAATTTTGTCAATATCATTTTTTTTATCTTACGGCATTATAATAACTTGTACTATAGAAAATATTATGTATCTCAGAAATTTTGAGATAGGCACTAGTCATTACTAGAGGAACAAACCTCTTTGTCTAAACAACTACCCTAATAATGCCTTACCAATTACACAAGCCATGCTGTGCCATCTTGCTTTCAATCATGAAAACCAGAAAGCACCAGATTTCTTTATTATTATCACAATACTAAGAGAAAAAGAAAACAAATATATTTGTCCAGAAAATTCTTGAAAAGAATTCAATTTATTTAAATGTCAAATTAAGATAAAACGCCTCACATGAAAATTTGAAACATGCGAAAAAGTTCTTCAGTCCATTAGGATAAGCAGAGGATATTTAACAAACCAACAACAAAACAACACAGAACATAGTAGCGAAGTACATGAATGAGGAGGGAATTCAACTTAAATAATGCACAGACAACTTAATTTGCTATATGTACATTGTCAATTTATCTGCAAGAGGAAAATTAAATAGCTTATTCTCAATCAATCATATAATATACATATATGAACACAATATGTACATAATACATGTTACAACAAACACAAAACTAACACCAAGAGATGACCTACTCACAATGATATTGAGCTTGAAGGAAATACAACTGCAAATGATATGAATAGCAACATTTCAAAGAAGACAGTCATGCCCTTGAGGCATTGAAAGGCCATTCTGTCAGAAAACTGAGAAAACTCCACAAATCAATCTAATGAACACATTAATGAAAGAGGAAAATTGTTACCCAGCCGAAGCCTAAAAACAATGAACTGGCTTCTAAACAACTGACTAACCTGGTAGCAACTCGCAGACTCGTGTACGACTCAAAGCAAGAGTCAATAAATTAAGAAGATAAAAGACAGCTTGTGAAAGGTTGAGAATACAATAGAATTAGTACAAGAGCTGCCAGGCGACTCACTTTTTACTTTGTCTCTCAAGAATTCATCAAGTGTTTGGCAGTGCTGTCAACTATTAGTGACATCTATTTTTGAAGCCCATGACTTAGTAATGATTCAGTAAAGAAACAAAGACAAACAATAGTGTTGAAAACTACAAAGAACACAATAGGTTTCCTTGGCATAAAACTGAGCTCTGTTTCTTGAGCACTTTAAAAAAGGACCTATATTAACATAAAAACAATTTTATGATCAATTTAAATGATCTGAACACAATAACACCATCAGAGAAAACATGGTCCCTTACCACACCACACAAAATTAAAATGATAGATTATTTAAATCATAAACAATGACACAAGATTAAAAATAAAATACTCAAAGATGGCAATCTAGTTACCTTTCAAATTGGAAGTAATAAAAAAATCTATATTGGTAGACGGTTTATTTTGATTTACCTAACGGCTCTGAATCAAAGCAGGCGGCCAAAAAATGCCTCTTAAAATGTATATGATAACTCCAGAAGGACACATGATTCAGACTATAACCCCCAGTTTTAAGGAGCCAACAGAAAGCATATTAAATGCTTGTCAGACTACAAGGCAATGGTGCAAGGCCACATTCGACAATTGTGGAATGCCTGCGTTTGTTTGGCCAGACTACTCCTAAGAAATGAACACACTGGGTAACAGACTGATGCTGCAATTGAACACAGGAAGGTGCCACAGATCAGTCTAAATTTTGGTTTATGAAACAAACAGTTAAAATCAACAATACATGAGGCGCATTTTAATTTTTCAACATATCAATTCTTGTACAGTGAAATTTTGTGGAATAAAATCATGGTACTAACAAGTTTTCAAATTTTCTACAGAATGCAACCTCAGAGATCAAGTGTAGGGGCACAACTTTTCAATGAAACAAATTATTACTGTGAAATTGATTTTTGTGCCACCAACACCACAATAAAATAGGTAAGAATGGCAGGATTAATATGTTATGGCACAAAGCTGTTTGCAATCTCATTGTAAGACAAATCTGTCGTCCCTCTCACATTCATTATTTGAGACCTGAATCGTAATTTTCCGTCAACACAATATCCAAGTGTGGTAGGCATAAGTGACTCACTTCATTTTGATAGATGGCAGTGATTGTTCTAAAAAAATACCATGCTTTCCAGAGAAATCACCAATAACTCGTTTGAACATATGAAGAGCATGCTGCATACAGCATCGTACTCAACACAACTCAAGCACAACACTGGGGAACATTTCTGCTTCACTGACATGCTTACATAATATCCGATTAGAGTAGAACACAATTTCTCCCCTCCCTTCAGTATATACACAGTTAACACTGAAATTCTCTTTTCAGTTAAAGTTTGATTAAACTATGCTACTGGCATAAAATCTAACATTAAGTATACTCCAAGCTAGGTGAAAAAGACACTGAAAAATAGTGTACATCACCACAAATAATTTAATACAATAAAACTAAGAGATCCACCTACAGTCATTAAACCATCATTGGCAGTGTGGTCTTGTAGCTGATTGTTTCATTGGCAGTTGAGGCATAAATTTTAACTACAACATAAAAAACCTTTCAGAGAATCGGTTATGCCGGTAGGCTGAGCTTTGGCCCACAAAAGGAATTATTACACTGTGTGCATACAAACAGTCTGCACAAAACAAACAGAGAAAGAAAGAGTAAGATAAAGAGAAACATGTTACAATTTCACTTTAAAAAAAAAACAAATCATAATAATAGTAATAAAAATAATAACCCTGTCAAAAGATGTGTCACAAGTAAAACAGAATTTTTGTACCACACGAATTAACATTCAATACTCACTTTAGAGATTCATCACATAGATAACAGAGCATTATTATGTTACTTCTCCTTCATTTCTAAACAAGTGTTGATCCTTCACACTTAAAAAATTATACTGGGTGTCTGTAAAGACTGGATTTGTAGTTAAATACCTCATCATGCATTTACAATACTAATCAAAGCACATGGATCAAGAAACAAACGTTGATTATGCTTTGACACCTTTAAATGATTAATATTCACACACACACCTACATTTCTCTCACACCTAAAACATCCTACAAACAAAAAAAGCCAAATCACTACATCATTGTTTCATTAACATCATCACATCAAAGGAGAAGATGCAATCCAAGCAAATTTCAAGCAGTTGTGCACATCAAAACCAAAACTCTGGTTTTAGAGTAAAGTGATTAATATTTTAACATATTATTTGATGAAATGTGTCAAGACAACAAATTTGATACAAAAACATAATGGTCAAGAAACATGGGTATGTTGTGAATACATCACTCTGGTACACTATGTACCAATGCTTCCAATTCCCTTTCCACTCCGCTCTTAACAGACACCCACTTCTGAGTATCATTCCATGGATATATTATTATATATCACTGATCAGTCTTAAGATCAAATTGATCAGAGCAAAAAAAGATACAAGCAGTTAAGGATCACATTGTCAATGAAGATGGCAATTAATTTCCAAAACTTGCACCTCTCAAATAGTATTTTGGCACACAGGTCACTACCACTGTATGTTCACCTGCCATCACAAGACAGGTTCAAGCCGTCATATTAACTTCCACCTTGAACACAACACATAGTAAAGAGTACCTAACAGATCTAAAAGAAAGTCGAGTCTGTGTTTGACAAGTTACAAGGATTTAACTGCACACAACAGGCTAAATCATTCAGTACAAACACAGAATCAAGTTTCTTGTTATTGGGAAGTAAAACTATGATGATAACAGTAAGGAAGGCATCAAACTTCTCATTATTGATGCATAAACAAGATACATGAGTCATAAATGAATAATGTTAAAAAACGATTAAAATATTGACAGTAAGAAGAGTAGAGCCAAAGAAAAATCAAGTACTACACATCATGAACCACATTTACTTCTACAAAATCTTACACCGGATGTGTTGTATTCAAGGCAGGGGAAGTTTCAGGAATTAGAAACTGTATGTAACGACAAGAAACATCTGATTACTCAAACTCAGAAAGATAACTCCCAGTGATGAGATGTTTCAATGACCCTTACAAATAACTCACAAAGAAAAAGCCCTTGCTGGTGTGCTGTTAAGCAGTGGACACAAGGTACTAACAGTTCTTTCCATGAAGAGATAAATAGTTGATTGGAACAACATCAGTGCAAAGTCGAGATGACAAAGACAGTCTATGTACAATCTTCAGAATATCACACAGCCAATCAAAGATGATCGACAAAGCTGCATTTTGCAGAGGGGTAGTGGTATGGAAAAATTCATTCAGGAACAAAAATGGAACCTGAGGAATCCACATGATTGTTTCTTTTTTTTTCGGAGAAGTGAAACACATCTTACATTGACAAAGTCAGTGAGCCAATAACAGGTAAACTATTGTAATTACATTAACATATAACACAATGGAGGTAAGAATCACTTAAATGTTCTTAATACAAAAGCCATTCACATAAAGTAAGAACTGGTTCATAACCAAGCAATTCAAAATGGAATGACTCTAGTGCAAACACTGACACACTAATTTAGAGGAACTATCTTCAGGTAACAGCAGCTTTCTTCAAAGGTTTTCTCCTTGATTTGCGTGGTTGCTGGGATTTAGAGTTGACTGAGGAGTCAGCTGCCACGGTGGCCGTGGCTTCTAACACCCATAACTGGGGGGCAAGGGTGGATGGTCCCTCATCTTCAGACTCAACGGTTGAGGATGTTGAAGGTGATGAAACTGCCGATATGGGTGATGAAGGGGGAGTAGAGTAGACTGAACCATCTGTTGACGATGAAGGCTCAGCTGGTTCTTCAACATACTCTGTGAGTCGAATGGTACGAGAGGACTTAAAATCCTTTTTAAGTACCCATTCATCTTCCACTCTGAAAAATATACAAATCCTTTCAATGGACGTAATTTAAGACTGTGATTCATTCTCTTTGAAAAACCACAAATTCAAAAAACTTTTTTCCTTTAAAGCTACTTACAAATTCGTAGGAAACCATCTCAACAGAAGTGATTGGGTTCCATCAGGCTGAACACGCTGAGCAATAACCTGCAATGGGGACAAAATGTTAATATACAGAGTTAATTTTTAATTTGTTACAAACTGAAGTGCTTAACAACATACCTTTGAATGAAGAGTTACATTGTTGCCAGGCAATCTGTCTAGTTGCATTGTCTCCGCTTGGACTACAAGTCGGTACTGAAGGCACTCCATAATACCCGCATCAAAAAAATCGAACTGCCGAGCTGCAACAAAAGACATAGCACAAATATTATTTTCACTCCTCTCACTTTGGCTATAACACAATTACTAAAGAACTATTGCCACTGGCTTTGATATAAATAAAAATTTCCAAACTAGATGATACAAAATTGTGATGGGCCAGATTTATTAAGATAACAAAAGAAGATGATAATCAGAAAAACATGGAAATGATCAGAAAAATGATTGAATGTGAACATTAGGTGTAGTTTTGCAATTTCTACATGCAGCATCGAAAATTTAAAAATAAAAACAGCAGAAGCTTATTTGGGAGGGAAGTTTCTTTTCAAAAACCTTACCTCTCCCTCCTTTGAAGAAGCAAGAAAAATACAACCACATTAGTCCAAACAAACAAAAAAAAAAAAAAAGAATCTTTTCAAAAATCTTCAGTAAGTCTTCAGTAAAGTCTCCATTGAAAAACAAGTCTTATACTCAAATTATCAAGATTGAAAAACTGACCACTAGATTATGTGAACACATAGGAATTTAATATGGTTGTACTAGTACTCACCTGACCAAGGTTGCCTCCTATACCGCAGCTTTTTTCCACACCTCTTGAATAACTTGTTTGGTGGAGTATCAAGGCTACGTCTCGGTGCTGATCCATTGTTAGCAGGTGATTCAGATTGTCTAAAGTGCCAGTTTACATGGCGCTCCAACATTAACTGTAAAAATATTATTATATTAATAGTCACGTGAAAAAGTTGAAGAGAATCTAGATGCTCACACAGAATAAGAGAGATATTTACTTGTGAGCTAAACCGCATTCCACAGCCATCCACGATGCATCGAAATGGTTTATTGCCGCCATGACTACTTAAAACATGTCTTTCTAGCCAAGACCTTGAAGACGATGCACGTCCATACACTTTGCAGCCCGTCCAATGACACACAAATGAACTAGCCTTTTCAGTCTTCTGTGTGCTTACATGCTCCGCCTAAAATACATGAATAGCATAAATATTAGGAGTGAGCAAACACAGCTTATAAGAAAATTATATAAAGAAAAACTCTAAATACCTGTAGATGCTCAAGGAGGGATGAGTCACAGTCAAATCTCAATGAGCAGTCAGTCCACATACAGTTGACCATATTCTCCTCTGTTTGTGTCTCAGTTTCAGGCTTGGTAACTGAGCGGGCTGGAAATCTTATGGATTTTGGCACCGACAATATGGGCGATTTGGGCCCTACAGGTGCAGGTGCAAGAAATGAAGGCGTAGTAGAAGTGTTAACAGTTAATTGACCAGATACAGGTTCAGTCTGCCCATTTGTAGATATCACAGCCTCAGGCGTAACTGATTCAGATACTTTTTCTATAACATCTGTGGTAACTCCTGTTCTGGTTTCCTTTACATCACATTGTTCCTTAATACCCAAGCAGCTCTGAGAAGAAATTGTCCTGTCTACTGGGGTGGTATTGCTCACTGGTTTGGTGGGGGTCGACACACTGGCAGCTGTTCGACTTTCACTAGGCACTGGTATTACAGGTGGTGTGCTGGACTTTGGTGATGGAGGTGAGTCTGCACACGTCCATTTCTCATCCAGTCTACTGCACAAGGCCACAGGTTTTGCCGGTGTAGCAAGTACTGCTAATTCCGATTTAACCTTTTCTGTGGTTGTGTCATTTTTGAACATAGAAGGAATTGAAATAACTTTCTTGTCATCTGGATCTGCTTTTGTATGCAGAGCTTCATTTGGCACAACATCAGGCAGTTTTGAAGGAGCTAACAGTCCAGACACTTTTCTCAAATCAAAATCGACGGGGCACTTAAAAGTTGAATTGACTTTAATCTCCATCATTTTCCTGACCTGGGGTTCACGTTTAATTATTTGTTCCACTTTGTCAGGCTGTGCGTTTGGTATCATCACACTGCCCTTATTATTTGCTATTATTGCAGACATAAAAGGTGTGAACCCCATAGTCACTGCTTTTACTAATGGAATCCGTTTGTCATCCAGCTTTTTCTTCGGCTTGTAGTAATGAGTAATTTTGCCGCGGTGGTCAGGTTCAAAACTCTGTTGCAAGGCAATGCCGATCTCTGTGGCGTCCTCCGTCTTGACGCAGCACTCTCTCTTTGTGTCCACACAGGGCAGCGCAGCCTCCGCACAGGAGACGGTCGGCGCGGCCAGCTCCACTTTCAGCTTCTTGTTGCTGATGTTGCTGTTGATGCTGCAGCTGCTGTTGTTGTTTTCCAAGTTCCTCTTGACGTTGCACCGGCTGGCCGTGGTGGGCGCCTCCGTGTCACCGCCCCACGTCCAGGTGCCGCCCCCGACGGCGATGACGACGCCGCCGTTGTCCTGCTTCGGGGCGGGGCAGACGGAGGCAGGGGCGGGGGCGGTGGCAGGGGCGGAGCAGGGGGCGGGGGACGGGGCGGGGGCCGGCGGGGTGCTCCGCGCGGGGGAGGGCGCCGCCGACGAGTCCTCGCTCGAGACGCTGAACGGGGACCCCGGGTCAGTGATGTCGCTCTGGGCGCTGGACGACGCCGAGCTCGAGTAGTCCGAGTTCACCGCCAGGCCACTGGAAACACACAGAAACAGAGAGACGTTAGAGACACGTTAGAGAGGTCAATCGAGAGAAGAGAGTCGGGCTGACGAGAGGCCGCCCCCTGCGAGGCGCGGCATGGCATGGCGGGGCCCCGCCGCCCCCGCAGCGCCGCACCACACGACATGACATAAGATGCATAAGCACACTCAATCCCGCCGGCGCTGTTAGACCCGCCGTGCGCGAGTGCAGCAGTGCAGCTGAGCGGAGCGGCCAACGTCTTCCGCTCCTCGTCACCGTCGACGTCAGAGCGCGGGGGGCGGCGCCCTCCCCTGCGGCCCCACTCCGCACGCAGCACGCAGCACCCCGCCCACAAGAGAGGCGCTACCCACTTTTCACCCAATATTTCCCGCCGCCGCCGCCGCACGGACACACGGACCCGTCCCGTCCTCGCCGATGCATCCGGAAACAGTGCAAAATATTGCGCATCGCGTCCTTGTCGCACAGACGGCTCATAAGTGAGGTGGGAGAGAGACGGCAAGGCCGGGGCGGGGCGGGGCAGCAGCCCGAGCAGGAGTAACCCGCCCAGTCCCCGCGGGGCCCGCAGCGGCGGTACGAGGGGCGGCCGCTAGATGGCAGCACGGGGCCGCGGCACGGCAACGGCATGCACAGCGCACCGTGACGCGCCCGCCTGCCGCCCCTCCCCCTCCACTCCATCCAGACCACGTGGTCGGTGAGGGGTCCGTGAGCTCTGGGGGCAATGATCCCCGTCCGGGCCCGGTAGACCCCGGAGGGGCCGGGACGGGGCCGCCGCCGCCGCCGCCGCCACTCCCAGCCCAAGCCTCCACTCGGCCCGATGGCCCCGCGCACGGCGAGCGCTGGGACGACTGCGTGACTAGCACTGGGAGTGCATCCGCCCCGCCCGGCCGCAGGTGCTCGCAGGGAAGTGGTCCGCGGGCGCGGCACGCTGAGTTCACGCGGGGCCCAGTGACAGCGACCCGGCCCACGCTGACGGAGAGCGGGGCACGAGGCGCGGGCGGCTGACTGTCATCAGATCGGGGCCGACCCGTCCCGCCCGGTTCGGTCCCGACGCGGCCCTCGGCTCCGCCGCCTCCGCCGGCTCCGCTGCCCCCGTGTCCACCTTTGGGTGTTCGGGGTCGCGAGCCGTGCCGTTGCCGCCGCCGCCGCCGCCGAGCCGTGGTGATGCCACCACGTTGGGGAAGGTCGGCGCCGCTGCCAAATCATGCTCGTCATGAGCCAAGTTCGCGACGCAGCCCGCCCCGCCCCGCCCCGCCCCGCCCCTGCAGCCAGACGGTGACGTCGCCTGCCGGGTAGGCAGCCACCGCCCCTGCGGACACACGCGTGCCGTGCGGGACGGCCTACCCCAGCGCTTGCGGGCGCTCTCCTCCGCACTTGGGCCGCCGCGCAGCCCCCCCCCCCCCCCCCCCGTGCGCGGGCGGAGCGGCACCAAGCGGTGACAATTTTGGCCGCGCGAATACCGGCGTGGTCGGAGCGCCGCCGCCGCTGCTGCTGCTGCCGCCGCTGCCGCCGCCGCTGCTGCCGCCGCTGCTGCCGCCGCTGCTGCCGCCGCTGCTGCCGCCGCTGCTGCCGCCGCTGCTGCCGCCGCTGCTGCCCGCTGCTGCTGCCGCCGCTGCTGCCGCCGCCGCGGCCCCACCACCACGCCACGCCAAGCCGCGGCACGGTGCGCCACGGCCACGGCGCGCCGCCGGTTGCGGTAGGTCGGGGGTCGTTAGAGTCGCAGGCGCTTGGGTCTGGTGGTCCTTGCGAAACTCTCAGTGCCGGCCGGGCCCGGCGGGCGGGGAAGGGGTGGGGCAATGGACTACACGGTGCAATGCGCCCACGGGCCCGCGGAGGGGGGGGGGGGGCGATTCTATGCGGAACTGTTTGGTCTACATAATACGCCGATATTTCAAAAACCGCTAGTTACAGCGTTTTCCTTGAAATTTTAGCCCCTTAGATTCGTACTTCGGCCAAATTGGCCTTGTTTTTTAAAAGATTTCTCGTTGACATCGGTTTACTGTATTTCAAATTGCGCCCGTTTAATTGCTTTAAAATTTTATTTCTCAGGAGCCAGCCGATAAGGGCGGCTACAATTCCGAGTCTGGCACCTCGGGGCTTCCCGTTGTCAGTGTGAGTGCATTGCAACAGTGCAAGTGCAGGACGCGTTAGGTGGTAGTGTAGCGCCCGTAGGATTTTCGTGGCAGCAGGCGCAACGGTTTGAGCAGAGTGAGACAAAAGACTTGGAAACGCTGTCTGAGTGATTCTGCGGGGCGCGGTAAGGTGGGGACGGTGCGGTGCGGTACGGCTGGGCAACGCCTTTGGCGATCATATATACTCGCTTGCGGCTGCGCGGCGCACGGCGCGCCCACCGGAGCAGAGCGGGTGCGGCGGCGGTGCAGCACTCCACTCTATTTAGCTACGACGGCAGCACTGGCCGAGACCGACCGGCGTGGCGGCGCAGTGCAGCGCGGCGCGGCATGTTAGCGTGATTGTGCGCGGCGTGCGGTGCGGACCGAGGCTCGCCGCGCGGCCGGGGCTGCCGGGGCTGCCGGGGCCGGGACGCGATCTGGTCGGTCCGGTTTGTCCTGTCCTGGCAGGACCCTTGGGACCCTCAGGACCCTCGTGGCGGGACGCGGCGGGACACGGCCGGGCGCGGGCACCGCGGGCCGCCGCGCCGCGCCACACTCACCGCCAACGAGCGTCTTCTGCCGGCCCGGCGGCGTGCGCAGCCAGCGCAGCGCAGCGAGGAGCTCCGGGTCCCGCGTCCTGTCACGCGATCCACCCCGTCCGTCCGCGTCCACCGCCGCCGGCGCTGACCCTCCCCCCACCCCTCCCCCAGCCCCAACACGCTCGCCCCGGGTTCGCGTCCCGCCGGCCTCGGCCGCCGCGCCGTTTCACCTCCAGCGCGCCGCCTGTAATATTATGAGACAAAGGAGCCAATGAATGGCACGATAATGGAGCACGGAGACGGCAGTGCGAGGCAGAGGCGGAGGCGCGGCGCGGAGGCCCGGGGCGGGCGGGCGGGCGGGCAGGTGCTCGACGACAGGTGGCCGACAGAGGCGGCCGGGTGGCCGGGAGGCCGGGGCAGGGCCTGCAAGGCCGGCGGACGGCAGCTCCGCGCCAGCCCCGCCGCCCACGCACTGCGCCCGCAGGGTAATATGTAGTGCGACAGTGCAATACGCTTTACTGCAGCGCCCGTAGGATTCACAACGGTTGGAGCGGAGTGAGACAAGGGACTTGGCCACTCTTACACGCTCACCCGGCCCCGCAGCATTCGGGTTCACAGTTTGATCCTCGGGCCGGCGGCGGCGGCCTCCCCTCGTGCTCGTCTCATCCCGCCGCGGAGCCGCCATCTGACGCCTCGGGCCGCAAATTACAAGTTGGCGTGAGAGGGGAAGGGCGGCGAGCGGCGCCGGGCCAGTGGGTGTGGTGGCGGCCCGCGCGGCCTCGGGCACGGCCTCGGGGGGCGGCCTCGGGGGGCGGCCTCGGGGGGCGGCCTCGGGGGGCGGCCTCGGGGGGCGGCCTACAAGTTGGCGTGAGAGGGGAAGGGCGGCGAGCGGCGCCGGGCCAGTGGGTGTGGTGGCGGCCCGCGCGGCCTCGGGCACGGCCTCGGGGGGCGGCCTCGGGGGGGCCTCGGCCTCGGGGGGCGGCCTCGGGGGGCGGCCTCGGGGGGCGGCCTCGGGGGGCGGCCTCCGCACGCAGCTTACGCACGGCCCCCCGGCGCCCCGAGGCCCTCGGCCTCGGCCCGCACGGCTCACCAAGGCAGACGGAAGAACGCAATAATTGCTGAGCGAGCGAAGCCCTTCCTTCGGACTTTTCCAGTACCCACAACGACGCCCCCCCCCCCCCCCCCGTATACCTATAGTTAAGCAGAGGTATCTTCCTATTACTATTTAGCTACATCTATAAATATACCATACATATATATATATATATATATATATATATATATATATATATATATATATATATATATAGAGAAAGAGAAAGAGGTATATGCCCAGACTGGATCGGCCTCGACTAGGTTAGGTCAGCTAAGTTTGCTGCTTTACTTAGGTACAATTTAGGTGTTGTAAGAGAAAAATTGGAGACTGGATCGGCGACGATTAGGTTGGGTTAGCTGGGTTTGCTTTAGTAAGCTATCATGTACGTGTTGTAAGACAAAAATTGGTTTAGAAGTAGGTGAAATCTGGCGAAATCTAAATAATCTATTGTAGGAGCGCTGTCTATCATAGTCTGCAGGCACTGCACACTCTGTTAGCTGCACCTGCCGGTTCTGCTGCGAGCACAGCAGGAGGCCTACCAGGCCTTGGCTAGTAATTGATAGGTGAGGGGGGGGGGATGGTTCACGCGCTCTTTGTCCGACGCACAAACTGGGCGCGAGTTTATGTGTCGTGGCCCCGACGTGAACGCGCCGGGAAGGTTTGGACAGGAAGAAGTTAGGGACGGGAAGGGAGGGGGGGGGCGATTGGAAAGCGGGGCGGGAGGCCTCGGCTGCATCTCGGCCCGGCGGCTCGAGCTCACAGCTCATGGCGATGCGATATTGGGGTAATGAGCTGAGCCCGCTCCTCGCCTACCCTCACGTCACATCCGCAGCGTGGGGGGGGGGGGGGAGCGACGAGAGGAGAGGAGGGGCAACAGCTGGCGATGCATCGTCATCATCAAACTGGCATCCCGTCCCGTTCCGCCTCGCCCCGCCGCATCCGAATCACCCACTGCTTGACGCGGCTCGACGCTCCGTCCTTGTCCCTCTCGCGGCTCCAGTGAGCAAAGAGAGGAGTGGGGGGGGGGGGGGAAAGCTAGAGAGACAGAGAGACGAGGAGCTGCGGGCGGGAGGGCCGGGAGTGGGCGATCGGCGCCAGGCGAGGATGTGGTCAGTCCGTGTGTCCGTCCGGTCGCGGGATTTAAATGCCAGCCACGCTTCGCGGGGCCCCCGCAACCCCGCCGCGGGTCGTTCCTGTGCCGGCACTGCACCGCCGTGGCGTGCCGTGCCCGTGGCTGCGCTAGCCGCGCTGCTGGCCGCGGCGCGGCACGCCCGCCGTGTTTACGTGCACCATGTGGCAACACTGGCGGTGGCGGCGACGGTGCTACCCCCACCCCCCACCCGCCAGGGCCGCGGAGCGCGGCGTGGCGCGGACGGGCCGGGAGGTCGGGACAGGATCGTTGAACTGGGAAGGGGAAGAGGGACACGAGGGAAGGGAAGAGAAGGGGAGGGGAGGGTGGCAGGCGACGGGGGGCGGCAATAAGACTGTCGCATCCCGAATGTCCCCCGGCGACCGGCTCGGCGGGCAGCGGCGGCAGCGGCCAGGCCAGGACAGCCGGGTCAGTCAGGACGGGCGCAAGGCACGGCGCGGAGCCACTGCACAATGCCAGGCCGCGCCGCGCTGCGCCGATCAGGTGGCGCGGGCAGGACGAGGACGTTCCCAGCGCTCGCAGGGCCTGGCTCCTCATACACTTTGGACCCCAATCACGAAAACTAGAATCGGTCGTCAAACTAATTGTATTAATTTTGATTAAGTGAAGCGGCCTCCGCAATGAGTCCGTGGACGAGCATTGCCTGGATGCGCTTGCGACGTCGGCGGCGGGCGGGAGAGGCGATTGGCCGGCCGCTGCTGGCCGCTGCCCACCGGCAGCCAACGGCAGCGCGGGGAATGACTGCTCTCGGCGCCGGTTGGCCGGCGCGGAGCGGAGGCGCCCCGATCGGGGCGCAGCGCGCATACGAATGGTCCCCCAAAACTGCCATCTAGGCCATCAGAGCGCCACCACCGGGGCCCCGGGAGAGAAGGAAAGGGCGGACGAAGCCATTCCCGAGATCTCCCCGGGGCGACCGGCGAAGCAGACGAACACTTCCGGCCCAGAACGTAGCGTCCTCACGTCCCCACTGAAGCCTCCGGCGGGGACCCTCGGCGCACCTGCAGAGTACCAGCAGCGCGGGGCGCGCGGGCAGCCGCCAGAGCGGCGCATGCGGTGAGCGGCGCGCCGCGCTCTGCACCTCGGCGCACGCGTCTTTCGCAAGGCGGCGAGGCGATTCGCAGGCGGCTAATGGCGGTGCAGTAATGTGCAGCGAGCGGCTGCAGTGCCCGCAGTGCCTGCAGTGCCTGCAGTGCCGCCGCCGCCGCCTACCCTCCTGCCTACTTGCGTCGTTCTGCCGTGGGCCGCCGCCGCCGCCGCGCTAGGCCGCGCTAGCCACGATCCTCCACGGCCGGCGGGGCGGGGAGGGAAAGGCAGCGGGGGGCAGTGGGGCTCCCGAGGTCGGGCTGCAGCGCGGCGCAGCGCAGCGCCACGTCACATTGCGTTACATAAAGTGCATCCAGACAGCCGAGCGGGGCCCGGCTGCACTGGGCAGGAGCGGGCGGGACACATCGACCAGAGAGCTAGGCGAACGCCGCGGGCAGCCCGCTCGGCAGAGGACACGCCGCGGCCAACCCTCTCTCTCTCTCTCTCTCTCTCTCTCTCTCTCTCTCTCTCTCTCTCTCTCTCTCTCGCTCTCTGTCTCTCTCTCGCTCTCTGTCTCTCTCTCGCTCTCTCGCTCTCTCTCTCTCGCTCTCTCGCTCTCTCTCTCTCGCTCTCTCTCTCTCTCTCTCTCTCTCTCGCTCTCTCTCTCTCTCTCTCTCTCGCTCTCTCTCTCTCTCTCTCTCTCTCTCTCTCTCTCTCTCTCTCTCTCTCTCTCTCTCTCTCTCTCTCTCTCTCTCTCTCTCTCTCTCTCGCTCTCACTCTCTGTCTCTCTCTGACACGCACGCACTTCTCTAGGAAACAGAGCTCATAGGGGGGAAGGGGCGCCGGCGGCACGGGCGAATGGCACAAGGGCAGTACGCGGCGCGAATGAGGCAAAGCAGTCGAGAAGCCCAGCAGGCAGGCGGCAGGCCGTCAGCGGCGCAAACACAGCGGGGAGGTGGACCTCGCACAGCGGCGGCTACAGGGCGGCGCGGGAAGGCGATCGGGGTTCGGTGAGGATTTAGCACACCAACCACCACTGACGCTTTGGCGGCTTGCGGACGAAGATAAATAGAAAACGGCTGCGGAGGAGCACAGGTAACTTTGTCCGATTTTTCCTCTTGGTGTGCCCCTGTCTCCGTGATGCCGCCCGCCCCACCCCGCTGCTGTGGGGCCTGCGCGGGGGAGGTGGGAGGGCTGGGAAGGGGGGGGGGGGGGGGGGGGGGGGGAGGTAGGCGGGGAGCCGGCAGGCAGGGGCCGCAAGGAGCTGCATAGAGACGCTTCGCGAAGGAGCCTGGGACGGGGCGCCGGCGGGGCGCCGGCCCAAAGTGCTGTCGGGCCGCGATGAAGGGCGGCGGGGGCGGAAGCGTCCGAAAGAACGCATGCGCCCTGCCGGCACCCGACGCCGAGCCGCGCTGACGCGGAGGGGCGGGCGCGGCCTCACAGGACGCCCGGATGCAGGCGGCGGCAGCGCGGCGCACAAGGCCGCCCACCTCTTGTAGTACGACGCATGGGGGGCCCCGCGCTGCCCCGCCCCGTGTCGTGCCGTGTCGCGGAGGTGGCGAAAGGCGGCGCTCAAGTACGCGCCGTTAATGTGATTAGCCCGCGCCGCCCTTACGCCCTGCGACACCGCCGCGGCCCGTGCAAATGAGTTATGTAAATAAGGGAGAGGAGGGGCGGCTGAGGCCGGGCCGCCCGTCCACCGCCACGGCCACCGCCACGCCCCGAGTGCTGTCTGTACAGCGCTGTACAGTGCCGCGCCTAACAACCGCCAAGGCCGTAAAAACCTGCCGAGCCGAAAAAGGGTGGGCCCGTGAAGGCAGTGAAGGGGTGGCGAGGCGAGGGGGTGGGTTCAAGAAGACGCCGCCATTACAAGGCGGTCCGGGTGGCGTGCGACACAGGAGAGAGGGAGAGAGAGAGAGAGAAAGAGAGAGATGGAGAGAGAGGGGGGGGCGGAAACAGCTGATGGCCGAGATAACAGGTCTGATAAGGCGAGCAGAGATCAGGCACCGACGATGTGGGCACCTCACCACTCACCACACACGCGTGCACTCACACACACATACACAGCACGGCACGACCAAACACCATACACGGGCCCCCGTCATCGAGTCAGTCAGTGGGCAGGAGCCGGCGGCGGCGGCAGCACGGCCGGGCCCCTGCCACGCAACTGGGCCGGCACACACAATGGCAATGGCATCGTGTGCAGCGCAGCGCAGCCACAGCCGGCCAGCGGCCAGCGGCGCGATGCAACCCGATCGATGTACACGGCCACGCCACGCCACGGCACGGCCTCGAACCTCAACTCGGACTTATGAGGCCGCTGTCGCCTCTGCGGCATAGCAGCACCCTCCTCTCTCTCTCTCTCTCTCTCTCTCTCTCTCTCTCTCTCTCTCTCTCTCTCTCTCTCTCTCTCTCTCTCTCTCTCTCTCTCTCTCTCTCTCTCCCCCCCTCACACACTCACACACAGCGTCGCATCCTCTGCTCTCGCTCTGCCTCCCTCCTCCAGGTGGCAGCCGAGGCGGTGCGGTCGGCCGGGCTGTCGGCTAGCCGCCGTGGCCGCGCAGATAGTCTTCCCTAATTAGCCGAGGCCCCCGCCGCCCGGGCCCCGGGCCCCGGACCGGCGCGGGGCGTCCCGCGAACGCCTCGAAGAGGTCCAGACGACACGGGCTGGCCGGCCGGGCCCCGCCACACTTGTCGCACCCTGCCGTGCCGTGTTCCCTTCCCGTCCCGGCCGCCTCCCGACCCGACCCGATCCGATTCAATCAGAGACTCATTCATAAGTCAACACACATTGTTTCGGGACGATAACGGGGAGGGGCGCGGAGCAGCCGGCCTGTCCACGCCCCCTTATCTTATCTCATCTTATCTTATCTACCTCTCCGCGTGCCGTGCCGCGCCGTGCCGCGCCGCGGGGCGTGGGCCCCACCACTCGGTACGGGCCCGTCGGACGATAACCTATCGGGGGCGCTCTGCTGGGGCAGCTGACGGAGAGGGCCGCGGCCAACACTCCCAGCGGCGGCAGCGAGGCGCGATAGTGCCTCGTCAACACAGGCTGCCCGATACCGATACGTAGCCGGCCCGGCCGAGGGGATCATCTGCATGGTCGCGGGCGCAGCGTGGAGGCAGGCTAACCAGCGCCGGCGCACTGCGGGGCCCCTGGCTGGCCGCGACCGTCTCTCTCTGTCTCTCTCTCTCTCTCACACACACACTCTCTCTCACACACTCTCACTCCCACTCAATCTCTCTCACTCGTGTTTCCCGTCACCGACTGCGGTCCCGGCCCGCTCATGCTCGCGCTCTCTACAGAATGAACGCGCGTCATCTGGTAAAGTGTCGCTCGAGATTACGCCGACGGCGGCCGCGGCACGCCGTCTGCAGGATAACGTCACCCCCCAGCGGGTCTCTGCGGGGGTCTCTGCGGGGGGCTCCGCGAGGGGGCCGCGGAAGCCGGGGGGGGGGGGGGACGTCACTCGGCCCGCCGCCGACACACGCGCTGCAGCGATGCACCACGCGACGTCAGGCGCCGGGGACCCCCCATGGCGCTGCAGTGCTGCAGTGCTGCAGTGAAGGGCAGCCGCAGCCGCCAGGGCCGACCCCGCGACACACAGCACTGCACAGCCCCGCCGCGGCTGCTGGCCCCGCCGATAAGCTTGCAGACCGGGGCCGCCTTCCTCATCCTCTAGATATCCTCAGATATCCTCAGATATCCTCTAGATATCCTCGTAATCCCGCCTCCAACGCCCCGGGCTGGCTCCGCGGGTTCGCCGCGCCGCGAGCGTGCTGTGCCCTCCAACGCTCGGACACACCCCTCCCGGACGACACGACCAGCAACATGAGAATACCACACCACCGCGAACTCCGCGCTTCAGCTGGGCACTGCCAGCAGGATAACGAGTGGCACACGTGGAACAGGTGGAACAGCAGCGGTAATCAGCGGGCGGGGCGGGGCGCACGATAACGCCTGTGTGCGCGCGCGCGCGAGCGGCCACTGTGGCACGTGGCACTCTACTGATGGCCTCGCGGCGGGCGGGCGGGCGGGACTTCCGGAAGACACGAGAGCGCTTACGCAGAGGTCTGCGGCGGCGACACAGGCGCCTGCAGCCCGCAGGCCGGCAGCCCTTCCCGGTATGACACGGCGGCCACGGCGGCCCTCACAGCTTACGTGGCCGGCGCAACACTCGAACGCCACCCGAGAACCCGCAAGCGAAACCAGAGACAAAAGGGCTGGCCGCCGGCTGCCACACACGAGGCAGCGGCGGCGGGGGGGCGTGCGAGTCCGCCGCGGGTAGAGGGAGGGGGGGGGGGGGAGCAGCGGCCGGAGGCAACGGCTCGAATATCAGGCGATCAGCCCCCCCCCCCCCCCCCCGCCGGCCCGGCAGACCAAACCGAGGTTTCATTTTGCCCGAGCGAAGCGAGGTGCCCCTTGCCGCGGCATCGGTGCTTGTTTTTATTCCTCCCACTGAGCGAACCATTGTTGACTAGTACATCCGCTCCCCTAACAGCTGCCAAACTCCTGAAAAATTTCATTGACTCATTTTCCATAACTATTTCTACATTTTCCTGCATCTTCATCCATTCATTCCATTTCAAACTTCACATTCTTTTTCCGAACAAAACATTAAATTTACAGAGTCCAAAACACAGACAATTCTTCACACTCAAACGTTGCTTGAACTGCCTGAAAAATCGACCCTACATTTCTCCTCTCTGCATATTTTTAGCCCGTCCCGACACGTTTCGGAAGAAACGGGCAGGAGCCGGGCTTATAGTCTGATGCCGACTGTTTGTTCGTTCGGGCGGACGTGTGTGCGCTGACTTATCGTTTACGGAGAAAGTTCAAATTTGGAGGATAGACTTCTTTGGTGACGTAGATAAACGTACGGTGGCAACAATTTTCAAATTTTGTCGCGTTTCTGTTGTATGAGAATTGTTTGATTTGTTAGGTTAGGGTTGGCCGCTGCGAGTGGTGCGCCTGTAAGGCGCACTCCGTCGCGAGTCGGGACGGGCTGAGGTTAGCGATTTTAATCGTTACAAAAATATGTACCACCGGACACATCTCGAGTGACTTGAGGCGGGGGCCGGAGGCCCCCGCAAACGCCGCCGGCAGGCCAAGCTGGCCAAGTCCCCCTGTCGAACCGAGGTGCCAGTGGAGCGGAGCGGAACTGGCACCGAGGTTCGACGGTGGGACGGGCCAGCTTTTTTTTCTGTTTCCACGTTACCATTGCTGTGTCTGTATGAACTAAAAACTATCAAAAATATTTTTATTTCATATGCCACCGTGTCATTGCATCAGATAAAAGTATCCAAATCGTAATATTTCGTCCAAAAACGCATCGGTCTCTCCCCTCTGCTTTCCCTTCTGGAACCACTGTTGGCATGTTAGCGGGCGCAGCCCAGCGCAGCCCCACGCCGCGGCCATGGCTTGTGAGGGCCAAATGCGGTGTCTCGTCGGTTAAAATATCAAAATATTCATGACTTAAAAAGTTACAAAATCGTGATCTACAGCAATGCATTACAAAGGTCATTTTAGTTGCCCTTTAGGTTTAAATTCCGTTTCAGTAAATTGTAATACTCTGTGATTGTTCGCTTTGGCTTCCGAGCTCGGCGTCCCGTGGCCCGTGGCCCGCCCGCGGCCGCAGCTTGTGACAATCATTCGCGCGAGTCTTCCCTAGAATGTCGGCGCGGCCGCGTGGTCTCACGTTTCGAATCACTGAACACAGGTGCGCTGTTTCCAGTACCGTATATTCTCCCATTTTTACGTTCCTAAAATCTTTGACCTACTTTTAACGTTAGAACTCCTGCCCCGAGGGCCAGTCAGCGGTGTGTGCGCTGGAACTTTTTCCCCCGCCGTCTTGTTTCGTCGACGGAAAGAATGGAGGGAGGGAGACTCGGATCAAACTGACAGCTCTGCGAAACGCGAGGCCTTCTCGTGTGCGTGTGCGCGTGTTGTGTGAGGTTCCTGCAAAACCGGAGGTGAGGAGGCAGAAGCAGCGACACGGACCGGCATGGCCGCGGGCGCGGCTCTCAGCAGGCCGCCGCGTCGAGGGGTGCGGGGGCGGAGTGGGACATGGCGGCACGGCACGGCACGGCACGTGATGGATGCATCCCCGTTTCATTCTCGGCCCGCAAAGACCGATCCGATGCTCGCCTCTCGCCCCGGCTGCTCTCAGCAGACGGCGAGCACCGGGCACATCAGACTTCAGTGCTCGCCTCAACCTTCCCTCCCCCGGAGCCTCTGTGGGCCGCGGGGCCGCGGGCCGAGCTGCGTGATCCTCGGCGCTGCCGCCCGTTCCGTTCGGTATTCCCGCCACCACGCCGCCGCCGTGCCGTCGCCTCGGCATGAAAATAGAAATGCACGCGGCCGTGGCTGCGCCCGCTGCGCCCTGCCGGCCCACCGCCGCCCGCCCCGAGCCGCTCAACGGGGGCGCAGTGCTACGCGCACAGATGCAGCACGGCCGCGCGGTTTTTGGTTAGTGGTGAAACAGCTGGTCTCGCCAGACGTCCAATAAAGATTAACCAGCAAGATGACTAGTGCGACAAGAAAAGAAGGGATGGGAATTATATCGGACTTACGTCTGTCGCATGAAAGCCTTTTAATTTTTCTAATCTGTAAAGTTGGTCAATGCGAGTAACCGGTCGATTCGTAATCCCCACTCACATAGTAAATGCGAGTGCCGCCGCCCCCGCCGCCCCCTGTCTCTCGTCTCCCCTCGGCATCCCGAGCCCAGCCCAGACAGGCCAATCGCATTCCACGGGAGAGAGGGGAGAGGCGGGAGAGGGACGGACAGAGGGAGAGCGAGAGGGAAAGAGACCGCACCGAACCCGGCGCGCACGCCGACGGCGGCCTCCAGAGCTCTCGCCGGGCCTCCACGGCGGCCTCCCTCGGTCGGCCGGGCCGCTGCACTGCGCTGCACTGGCTGCTGCTATCGGGGAGGGTGCGGGGGAGGGAGACGGACGTATACAGTCCAAGGGAGACGAGAGGGCTGCCCGGGCCGTGCGTCCCGTCTGGCTCAGCAACACGTGGGGAAGGGTTCGGGTCGGGGCGGCGTGGCCCCGCGGAGCGGCGGCCACTGCGGCCCGCTCCACGGTTCCTCCCCGTCACCCTCGGAGACCGCTGGCCGCCCGCCGGCCGAACACCGGCTGATCCATACCGGCTGAGGCATACCTACTCCACCACGGGGACGCCGGGGCGCACAGGCGCAGCACGCCGCCGCCCCGCGCCGCTGTGGGCGTGGCGCGGCCGCCACGAGACGGGCCCCGCCGGGCTCTCCGCGCGGCCGTGTTGCATCACATGACCGTACCGGGGCCGCTGCAGCAGCTGCAGCCGCCGGTGCAGCAGCGTGCAGCCGGGCGGAGGCGGCGGCGCGGAGCTAGGCGGGAGAGGGGGGGGGGGGGGCGGCGCGACGTGCTCCAAGGCCTCTCGCTAGCGCACAGGCAGCGCCGCTCGGTACAGTCAGCTGCAGCAGCTGCACCGGCGGCGACAGCGACAGCGTAAGGCCGGCCGTCAGCGGCAGCTGATGCCAGGCCGCCGCTGCATCGACGAAAATGTGGGCTTCTCGGAGCGGCTGAGGTGACGCGCGGCCGAGCGGCCAAGGCTCTCTTCGGTCCGGGGGGCTCTGGTCCTCTGGCGGGGCCTCTGGCGGGGCCTCTGGCGGGGACGTGTCTATTGGTAGGAATTACTACCGGTAAGATTCCGAAAGCCTATCTGCAGGAATTACTACGAATAGCGGTCGAGGTCCTTATCCGTAGGAATTACTACGAATAAGGACCCTAATCGTTATTCGTAGTACTTCAAAAGAAAACCACCGGAATTTTTCAGAATCGCCTAATGATTTACTACGAATAGCGGTCGAGGAGCTTGAGAAAATTCAAACGGCATACAAAACGAACTGCATACCAAACTGCAAACCGGAAAATTAATTTTACTTTCGTTTAATTTAAATTTCTTCTATTATTGTTAACTAGGTTAGGTTAGTTTAGGTTAGCTTAGGTAACCTAACCTTACCTCAACCAAGCTAACCTAACCTAATCGAAAAAAAATAACTAAATAGAAATAAATTTAATTTCCTCATTTTAACTGCATACCGAACGGTATGCAGGACGGCTTGCAGTTGTGTATGCCTCGGGCACTTTGGACAGTATTATTACGAGTTTACTACAAATAGGGATTAGGGTCTTTATTCGTAGGAATTACTACGAATAAAGACCTCGACCGCCATTCGTAGTAAATCATAAGGCGATTCTGAAAAATTCCGGTGGTTTTCTTTTGAATTACTACGAATAAAACGATTAGGGTCCTTATTCGTAGTAATTCCTACGGATAAGGACCTCGACCGCTATTCGTAGTAATTCCTACCAATAGACACGTCCCTCTGGCGGGGCCTCTGGCGGGGCCTTTGGCAGTGTGGACCCCCACGGGGGCGACACAGCGACCAGGCGCACCGGTGCAGGCACCGACGACGCCCACAGGGGGAGCACCTCCGCCTCAAATACATGTGAAAATCGTTCATTAGCTCGCGGTCGGAGAGGGAGGGAGACATGGAGGGAGGGGAGATGGCCCCGCGACACGAATGCAGCAACACACACACACACACACACACACACACACACACACACACACACACACACTGAACTCGCTTCGCTCTCCCACCCCTCTCCATCACCTTCACCCTCTTGTCAAATTTGATTAGCACGTTCATCCGACACGTAAAATGCTCTCGCATCACCCTGCCGCCCCCGACTGCGCTCGCGCACACACACGCAGCAAGCACACACACACACACACGCACACACACACACACAGCAGCAAGCACACGCCGCAGCACACACACACGCATACACGCACGCACGTTAAGCGGGCACAGCTAGTCCACCTCGCAAATGTATTTTTAGCAAAACGCGCGCGCGGTGTGATCTGCTTTTACCCCGAGTGGAGCGAGTACCGCAGCAGCTCCCGGCCAGCCAAGGCGCACGCACGCACACGCACACGCCACAGAACAGACACGAGGACACGAGGTCAAGAGCGGGAATAAAACCGATTCGGATCGCCCACTGCACGTCACGCACACATCGGATCTAGACGACGTTTATGTTTCGTTTTTTTTGCGGCGACATCAGATGGCCGTGGCGGTCACACGGCAGTAGTATTCCAGTTCCATGCGCTGGAATAAAACGTAACGACGCCGCACGCCGCGGGAGAGCGCATAGCAGAGGAATATTGCTTTTCCAGATCAACACAGCCGCCCCGAACTGCGCACAGGCCGAGCGGAGAGCAAGGCGCTTCACCGATGGCCCCGACTAATCTCTGCCGACCGGGAGGTATGAGAGGGAGAGAGGGAATGAGGGAGGGTGGGAGGGAGAGGGGGAGGGAGGGAGGGAGGGAGGAGAGAGAGAGAGAGAGAGAGAGGGGGGAGAGAGAGAGGGAGAGAGAGGGGAGAGAGGGAGAGAGAGAGGGAGGGGGGGAGAGAGAGAGGGAGAGAGAGAGGGGAGAGAGAGAGAGGGAGGGAGAAAGATACATAGGGGGAGGGGGGGACGGAGAGAGAGAGAGAGAGAGGAGAGGGAGAGACGGAGGAATCTGACGTGATGTGATCCGAGCCGGAGCCCCGGCCCGCCACGGCTCACAGAGGCGAGGGGAATCCAAAACGGTTCCTTTTTATTTCACCGGCTCCCCGTTTTCGACCGAAATGCTTGAGGGGCCTGTGGCACCGCAAAAGGCTTCGGAGAAAGAGGGAAAGATGATGGAATCCTCGGCTGCTGCTTCCCTCCTCGACCGGCCTCGGCAAAATAAGAAGGAAGAAGAAAACGGGGCGAATACGAGATGAACGAGGCGAGAGAGAGAGAGAGAGAGAGAGAGAGAGAGAGAGAGAGAGAGAGAGAGAGAGAGAGAGAGAGAGAGAGAAAGAGAGAAGTTCGTAGCAGGGAGGGAAGGTGGGGGGCAGGCTGTAAGGGTGACTGCTGCCTCCCTTTGCCGGCAGGTAAACGGTGAAAAAAAAATACTGTACAAAGCCGCGGTGCGGGGAGTGGCGGGGCCGGCGGGGGGTGGTTTCTGTTGTGACTGAACAGCTGGGAGGCACCGCGCGCGCGGGCCAGCACGCACGCTGTGGCGGAGGGTTTGTTGGAGAGAGAGAGAGAGAGAGAGAGAGAGAGAGAGAGAGAGAGAGAGAGAGAGAGAGAACAGAACGAACGAGTTGAGAGCGGAGACGAGGCCACCGCGATGCAAGGGATGCGGCCCTTCGTCCACGACACTGTCAGCTACACCATCAGGAAATACTTCGGGGTGTAAAATTTTCCACTCATTCTGAGCATTGCAAACATGCTTTTTTTTTAACAGGTGGTCTTTGCGGAGCAACCCAACGAAAACGTAAAATAATCGTTATTACTAAAACACGATTTCGATTCCGACCTTCAGCAAAGTCTGAGAGAGAGTGAGAGACGCCGCCTCTGGCGCCTGCTGCCTGCGGCCTGCGGGTGCCGGGTAGGCCGGCCCGCCCCGCACGCGTGCGGGAACCCGGCCAGCTGCTGCCTACACGGCGGGCGGCGCCTGCCGTGCTGTGCTGTGCTGCTTGTAGGAGCCCGCGCCGTGCCGTGCTGACTGCACGTACAGTCCGACACGGCCTGCGGCAATGGCACGTGCCGCGCGGCTGTGACGTGTGGCCGTGACGTGTTCGCGGCGCCGCGCCGCACCTCCGGTCCGGGAGCGGACAGTCCGACATGACCCGGCACCTCCCGTCCGGCCGCCGCACCGGCCGTCTGGGACCTCCTAAAACCTGGAGGGGCTCGCCTCGCCTCGCCTCGCATCACCCGGCCGGTCCGGTCCGGCACGAGCCGCCGGCGTGGCGCGGTGTGGGCGACAGGTGTGGGGCCGAGCCGGGCTGGGGGCCGCCGGGGCGCGGGGCCGGAGGTGCCGGCCGGACCAGAGGTACCGGGGGCACTGGGGGCACGCCAGGGCGGGCGGCAGGTGCTGTCTCCACGCCACGCCGCGGGCGGGCAGCGCCGGCAGCGGCAGCGGCCCCGTGTCAGGGCAGCTGACACCACCCGCATCTCGTTCCTGCTCTCTCTCTCTCTCTCTCTCTCTCTCTCTCTCTCTCTCTCTCTCTCTCTCTCTCTCTCCTCACTCAGACAAACACGTGTGCGTACGTGCAAGTCCGCAATTTGTACAAATACATCCTCGTGGAGGGCGCGCGAACGAACGGGCGGGTGCTAACAACCGGACAGGCCACTCCAGCGGTGCCGCCGTGCCGCCGTGCGCCCGGCTGCTGTCCGGGGCTACCGAGGCAGGCGGCCGGGGCGTGGCCTTGCGCTTCCGCTGCAGAGCGTTGGCGTGCCGGCGGGGCCCGGGCCGCGGACTATGCAGGCAGCATCGCCGCTGACATTCGATTCCAGCTATCGAACCAGCCGCGGCCCGCAGCGCCAGCAGTCCCGGTGCACACTGGAGTAAGAATGTGCACCGAGGGCGGCGCTCGCGGACGACGGGAACGGCATTCGCCAGGAGGTGCACGGCGGCCCGACGCAGCGACGACGCCCTCAGAGTACTGCAGTCAGTTTTGGGAACGGAGACAACCTTCCCGGCGCGAGACCACTCTGCAGCCGACGTCGTCCAGAGCATTCCAATCCGAAACTCCGCGTGAGTCGGGGGCCGAGTGCGGGAGGCACTCGGGCGTGACAACGCCACTCGGGTGGAAATGATCGAAGCCACTGATGCACCGAAGATTACTCGTGTAATTTCTAGCGCTGCTGCCGCCGGGACTCGTATATACACCGGGGCGGCGAGCGCGCTCTGCCGGGAGGGGCGGCAGGGCAGGACGAGGCCCCGCGACCCCGCTGCCCCCGTCGAGACCCCGCCGCCAAGGGCCGCCGCCAAGGGCCCCGTGGTGAGTACATTGATCAGACGGCCACCCCCTCCGGCCTCCGGCTCCGGCGGCCTCCTCCGGCCGGGTCTCCGGCACGGTGGCGCCCCGCCCGGGAGCCCCCGACGGGCCGGAGGGCTCTATTAGCATGGAAATTAAACTCGCGCGCCACCCTGCCGGAGCCGTGCCGGAGCCGTGCCGGAGCCGTGCCGGGCGACGCTGCCCGGCCGATAAACTGTCAGCAGTGCCATCCGCCTCAGTCCGAAGGTTCTTGTAGGGCGCGAAGATGCTCCCCGCTGGACGCCCCCCCCCCCCTGCGGCATCGACAACCACCCGCGCCGCGGCTGCAGCCCGCGTTCCTGGAACACGCCGCACCGCTCCGTCGAGACGAATCCCGCGTTTACGCGCGTCGGACGACAAAGCCTATTTATGCGGCCTGGGTACCCCCTGACGAATCGGCGCGAAAGCGTGCGGACAAACAGCCTCCCAACGCGTCGCCGGGGGTGAGGGGGGGAGGGGGGGGGGAGTACTAGGGCGAGGAGACGACGTCATCGCTGTGACGAGCCGCACTTGTGTTTGTAGCACCGATAGCGCGCGCCCTTCACACACACACACGCAGACGCACGGAGAGAGCGAGAGAGACGGAGCACTCCCAGGACGAGCCGCTGACCCAATGCGATCGACAAGAGCCGTCAGGTGGCCTCCGCGGCGCCGCGCTGCTGGCGTGCCGTGACGTCACGCGCACCCATCTGGTTCAACAACCCGAGAGTCGTCGGTGAAGCGGCGGCGAAGGCGGCGGCGGCCCCCGCCAGCCGTCCTCCGCACGTGACCGGGGCCTCCTGTCAACAGGGCGGTCTCCCGCGAGGAGAGGACCTCCGCGCCGCCGGCCGGCAGGACACCCGCCAATGAGATTACGCGGCCCCAGACGCCCGGCGCGGCACGGCACGGCACGCCGGCACCGAACCCCCATCGCACATCACGCTGCGGCAATTTGGAATCGAGAGAAAGAAAGAACGGCCGCAGGCGGCCAGGCAGGCAGGCAGGCAGGCGGCCGGCCGAGCAGCCAGCCAGGCAGGGCGACGCGGCCACACCACTGTCAATCAACACGGACGGCCCCGGCTCTGCCCACCTCCGCCAGGTAGTGAGGGCAGCGTGCAGTGCTAACACGGGGGACGTCCTGAAGGTCCCCGACGGTCCCCGACGGCTCCCACCACCCGCACGCCGCCCGGGGTTC
Organism: Megalurothrips usitatus; assembly: GCA_026979955.1. NCBI lineage: Eukaryota > Metazoa > Arthropoda > Insecta > Thysanoptera > Thripidae > Megalurothrips > Megalurothrips usitatus. The sequence goes on from CM049593.1 coordinate 3,273,528, forward strand.
ACGTCCAATAACAAAGAACCCACGCCGGCAAACGCGCTAGCCGGTCTGTTCTCGAGAGCCGGTCCGCGGGCCCTGCCGGCCCCGGCTGCTGATCTGACGGTCGGCTAGGCCCCCCGCGGCCACCAGGAGAGACAAAGGCTCGGCGCTAACGGAGAGAAGCCCGGCACTCGCACCTCACCCGCCGGACTCGTCCAATTCAGCCAAATGCGGTTGGTGCCAATCCGTGTCCTAATCAGATCCCAACTATCGACGCTTAAGCACTGGTTAACTCGAGTCTTAACCAGTGCTCAATTCGTGTCCTGAGCACCGCCCAGCTCATGTCTCAGGCACTGTTTAGCTGTAGTGTCTTAAGCACCGCTCCGCTCGTGTTTTAAGCACCGCTCGGCTGGTGTCTTAATCACCGCTTAACCCGTGTCTTAAGCACCGCTCAGCCGGCGTCTCAAGCACCGCTCAGCCGGCGTCTTAAGCACTGCTTAGCTCGTGTCCCAAGCACTGCTGGCCCCCTGCCGCCCGCATCACGGGCCGCACCAGCAGCGCCGCACGCCGCACGGGCACGGAGGGGACCCGCTGCATACTCACTCGTCGAATCTGTTGGCGTGGAGCGGGTCCAAGTGTATCCACTGTACGTCGCACTGGTTCATCTTGACGGTCACTTTGGCAATCACTCACACTTTCACTGATCACTTCACTTGACTTCACATCACACTGCCAGCACGAAGATCCCTCCGTGCGGGGCGGGCCATAATCCACACACGGACGCGCACACACACACACACACTCACAGAAACGCACACCACCCGCTCTGATGCACCGGCCACGGGCCCCGCTGCTGGCTGTCCCACACGCTCACACGCACTCACACCTCTCACTCACTCTCACTACGGGGAGGGCGTGCGCGCTCTCCCGTCCTTCTACATGGCTCTGCCGACGCTGCGGCTCGACTGAGGAGGCAAAGGCAAAATCCACCAAATCCCCCTCCGGCCCGGCGGCCAGCCCCGGCGGCCAGCCACGGCAGCCAGCCAGCCAGACGGGCGGCGCGGCCGGGCGGGCGGGACGGCAGGCGGCAGGGCGGGGCGGGGCAGACCGGGCTGGCAGTCGCCACGATGCAGGGAGCGGCGGCGCGGGGCGAAGAGGGGAAGGAACGGGGGAGGGGAGGGGCGGGCTTTGGCTGCGAGTCCAGCCGGGAGCGAGGGGCGGGGCGCAGTTCGAGAGGGAGAGGAGAGGGGGAGGGGAGTAGGAGGGGCCGCGCCGTTGCGAGCCGCGCCCGTGGGACGGCACACGGGCCGGGACGGCGAGACGGAAGTCTGAGAGCGCCCTCCTCGGCTCGTCGCCGTGCACCGAACTCCTTCATTCCGATAAATCGTCGCTTTATATACCCAAAATCCGATCGCGTTAGAATGTGCTGTACAGTGCCGAGGGGCGCGTGACATCGGGGAGGTCACGGCGCGGCCCCGAGTGTCCACGACGCCGCACTCGGCCGGGCCGGCCGCAGCGGTGCGTGCGCCGTGTGCAGGTGTGGGGACGGCACTCGATACCCCCCCCCCCCCCACACACACACCTAACCTTCCTGTGCCGAGAGGTGACACGGCGCGGCGGCGACAGGCCTTACAAGGGGATGCCACGAGGTGTAAATCCACGATTTTGTTCAAACTTTGGTGGTCGACGGACCTTTGGTAGGCATGAGGATCCCTCACAAAAATTTTGGGCGGAATCTACATTCTTCCACTATTTAGGGCCTATTTATGCATATTTGGGGCCGTTGTGGTATAAGACAAAAGTCGTCAAAAAATTTCGGAAAAAACTTCTTTTACTCAATCTCCTTGCAGTAGCACCAAAGACGAAAATTTCATCCGTTTCCTCGTACTAGCCGTTTTAGAGATAGGGGCTCCTAAGATGCATACTTGTATGCTGTGCAAAGGTCCAAATAGACCCAAATTGTAAATGCACATCAGCAGAGTCAGATGTCCGATTGAGCTGAAATTTTTTGGGGGTGTTTATTCATGTATTGGCACCTAATATCGTAACGACCGACCCAACTTTCACACTTCTGATTTTGGACGGGCCACCCTGATGACACCGCTAGACCAATTTTTGTCACTTTGAACCTCGAGAAAAGTATGAAAAATATAAATTCCGCCAAAATTTTTATGATGGATCTTCATACTAACCAAAGGTCCTTCGACCACCAAAGTTGGAACAAAATCGGGGATTTACACCTCGTGGCATCCCCTTGTTAGCCTGTTGGCCCTGCCCGGCCCCGGCCGCCGCGAGGCGGTGCGACGCGATGCGCCGATCATGTCAAACATCCCGGGCCGGAAAACACGTACGTAAAGCCCTACCTCTGCTGGTCGATGCCCCGCCCCGTGAGTGCGAGAGAGCGGCAGGGAGAGAGGAGGGGAGCGAGGGGCAGCGAAGGAGAGAGAGAGAGAGAGAGAGAGAGAGAGAGAGAGAGAGAGAGAGAGAGGGGGTTGTAACTTGCAACTCGAATCAGCCGCAGAAGCGTTCATGTTCGCCTAGTTTTACATCAGTGTGTGTGTGTGTGTGTGTGTGTGTGTGTGTGTGTGTGTCGTGTGTGTGTGCGTGTGTGTGTGTGTGTGTGTGTGGGTGTGTCCCCGGCACGGCGGGGTCGAGGACAGACGTGCAGAGCGCCATCGGCCTGCTGCCACACTCCGATTCGGAAATCACTGCTAGGTGATAAAGCAGCAATGTATCGGGTGGGGCGTCCCCGCCAGCCGTGCGTGCGTGCGTGAGTGTGTGTGAGTGTGTCTGTGAGACAGAGATCGCTAGAGAGAGAGAGAGAGAGAGAGAGAGAGAGAGGGGGGGAGGGCGACGGAGAGAGAAGAGAGAGAAAGAGAGAGAGAGAGAGAGAGAGAGCGAGTGCGCAGTGTGCGATGATGGCTGGAGCCCAGCGGGGTGCGAAAAGACCACATTGGCGTCCCCACTCCACCCCCGCTCAGCACGCGCGCTTCCCCCTCCCCTCCCTCCGCCAACCCCGCAGAGCCGAGGCCGGCCCCGGCGGCTCTGGCCTAGGCTCCCCCGATGTATCGAGAAAAAATATCGGGGGAAATATCAAAGGGAACACACCCTAGGGGTGCATTGTGCCTAGCAGGGGGATGGGCTGGGAGCGCGCTGTGCATGTGCACACACACACACACTCACACACACTCGCACACGTACTGCGGCGCTGCCACGTGTCCGACACGATTCGCCGCTAGACTAGCACCGCTCGCACTCCGTTCAGGCGCACCCCCAAAAGTACATATAATGACATCCCGGGGAGAGAGCAAGAGAGAGAGAGAGAGAGAGAGAGAGAGAGAGAGAGAGAGGGGGGGGGGGGGGGCTCCGTGCGCACACCGTGCTAAGGTTACAGTGGTTACAGGGCGAAGTTGTTGTCGCAGCGGCGGTGGCAGCGGCGCCCACTCCTCACATCGGTGGTGGGTGGGTCCCACAAAGACCCGCCAGAAGTGAGGGGCTCGTGAGGAGGGCTGGGGGTGCGGGGCGACGCGGGGCGGCGCGGGGCAGCCGGGCCGTGACACGGGGCACCCGCCCGACCCGCTCTCAGGCGTGCCGAGGGCCTGCGGGGCTGCGGGGCTGCGGGGCTCCGGGCCCCCGGGCCCCGCACGCCGCGGAGGGGGGCAGGCAGCGTTCCCACGCCTTGCTACGCCACTGAGTGTCAAGACCGGTCACGACCGTGGAGACGTGCGGCGGCTACCGCACCGCGCACAGAGGGGCCGGCACGGCGGCCCGGCCCGGGGAGGACTCGCTATGCAAATACTCATGCACACACACACACACACACACACACGCGCGGCCGGCACACCGGCTCGCAGCCGTGAATGAATGGTGCCATAACTTGCTTACGGCTAGGCCTGCCTGCTGCCGGGCCGCCCGACCCGACCTGGTTCAACGACAAGACCGGCACCGGGCGGCCGCGGGGGTTAGGGTTCAGTCAGGACAGCCCCGCCAGCCCTGCCAGCCCTGCCCTGCCAGCTCTGCCAGCCCTGCCCGCCACCGGCGCGGCGCGGCTCGGCCGGCTCGGCCGGCTCGGCCTCGACAACGCACGCAGTGTGCCGTGCCGACCGGAAGCCCTGCGGCCCTGCGGCCCGCGCGGCTCGCACGCACATAACAGGTCCTTTCCTCTCCGAGCCGCGCAGCCCGGCGCACACCGCGTCACACGAAAGGAATGCCAGTTAGGGTTTGGGCCCCACGCGGGGTCCGGCCGGCCCCGGACTGGAGGCGGAGGGGAGAGCGCTGGACCAGGACCCGGCGGGGCCCGGCGGGAGGACCTCAGGACCTGTTTCGGGCCGCAAACGCACGGCACAGCAAGTGCGAGAACTGCAGGGTGCCGGGCGGCGGCCTGCCGCACGGCCTGGAGGGGAAGGCCTGGGCGGGGAGGTCCGCAAGCCGCGTGGCCGCGGGTCTGCGTGGTCCACAAGGTCCACAAGGTCCACGGCTTGGAGCCCCAGCAGAGCTCCGCGCCAGCCGCCGCCTTATACATGTATTCAATTCGGGAAACACTGCACGACAAGGCAAGGCGCGGGGCCCGGGGGGCTGTGGGGCACGGCCCAGCCAGCCCTGCCAGCCCTACCAGCCCTACCGGACCCCTGGCCGAACGGGCAGCCGAGCTGATCGCACTACACGCACGAACCGATAGTCATTCACGCGTCTCTTTCCCCCCAGCAGCGGCCGCGGCGTAATTGGCACAAATGAAGAAAAATGAAGAGATAAAGTACGCGCGGCAGAGAGGTGTAAAGGGAGGGAAAGTGGGGGAGAGAGAGGGAGGGAGAGACGGGGAGGGAGAGCGACAGAGACAGGGCGAGGGGAGCCACCGTACTGCAGGAGGGCGAGACAAAAGGTGGACGCGCAGGGGTGGGGTGTGCCCGCCATCCCGTGGTGCGCCGCGGGCAGGTGCAGTCCCCACCCCTCTGGGCAGAGGGGTGCAGTGCGGCACAGTACAGAGCACGTACACAGGGCCCGGTGCGGGCCGGTGGTCGGAGCGCTGAAACCCGGTCCACAAGTGTCGGACCTCTCGGCTCGCGGCGCCGTTTGGACGGGGCTTTATCCCGTGTGGAAGACAAGGCGTGTAGCCCGCTCGACTGCTGGGTCAGGCTCAAGAGGCTCGAGCATTCACACATCCACACACACACACACACACACACACACACACACACACGGCCGGAGCCACATACACTTTCGGGATCGTCGCATGCAGTTCAGTTCCCCGCCCGACGAGCCTCCGCCGCCGCCGTCGAGGTTCCCCGCGGCGGCCGGGGCGGTCGGGACACCCGCACCACGGAGAAGCGGCAGCAGCAGCAGCGGCAGCAGCCACTGCTTCAAAACCGGTCCTGCTGAGCCGACACGGCCTCGTGTGTGTGTGTGTGTGTGTGTGTGTGTGTGTGTGTGTGTGTGTGACAATATGAGGAGGGGAAGGGGGCGGGGGACCAGACGGCGAGAGGAAGGGGGAAAGGATGAGGCAGAGAGAGAGAGAGAGGGGGGGGGGGGAGGGGGGAGCGAGGACAGTTCCAATGTAATTGCTACCTGATGGCGTCCGCTGGCGTCCCAGGGGCGCGCACGGCACGGGGACCTCGCGGGGACCCCGTGGCCGTGTACAGCCCGTTATCACAGCAGAAGCAGACGGCAGGAGGCGCACCGCGGCTGCAATGTGTGGGCGCAGACGGTGCCCGCCCAGAGGCCGACAGGGGCCGGCACTGCCTCCACGCGGATAGTGGCAGAAGCTTCGGTCACCCGTGGGGACCAGCGGGAAGGGCTCTACTCGGTGAGCGCGCGCGTTCAGTACAGCACACGCCGACACGCCGTGGGCGGCGCGCTCCGACGGCCCGGCTGCCCCCTCCTCCTCACCCATTACGGCAATCACTTAAAGAGATCCCTGTTATTAGCAGGGACGCACCTTGACTGCGTGTATTTACCGTTCCGATGCACCCCTCCCCGCACGGCCCCGGCGGCGGCGGCAGCGCGGCGCCCAGGTCCGCCGCCCCCCGGCAGCCCCGGCAGACCGGCAGCCTGGCAGCCCCGGCCCGTGCTGGCGCCCCGAAAATGCCTTCCCCGCCCCGCACAGCGCCCCCGGCTAAACCGCACCCCCCTCCACCCCACCCTGGGCCCTCCGGCGCGTTATCAAGTCTGGCATGCTGCCAGCGAAATAAAGAGAGCCGGGACCAAGAATAAAAAGAGAGAGAGAGAGAGAAAAGACAAGAGTGCTATGAGAGGAAGGAAACATGGGGGATAAATGATATACTTGCGGAAATGGGAGCTGCTGCAAAGGGGGTGGAGGGGGATTATTGGGCCTCAATTCCGTTAAAAATTATCGTACAGCGGCCCGTTTTACTCGTCATGAGCAGGCATGGAAAAACCCAACGTGTAAAATTTACGCCAAACGGCAGCAGCGGGTCAAACTCAGCAGGCAGCCCTCGGGCCTCGTGTACTCGGAAACGCCGGCGTTGGCAGCGCCCTCAAAGAAGGCCCGTTGGCAATGTGGGGGATCATAACGGGGAAAGTCCGCCAAATTTCAGCTTTACTTCTGACGAAAGCTGCACCGTTTACAAATACCTGAGCGGCTTACACATTTGCACGCCGATGGCACTCACGCTTTCCGGCGCAAGGCTGCGGCAACAGCGGCGGTGTAGGTGAACGCCAGTGACACCCACCTGGAAGCAGACACAGCAGAATGAGGACCGTGAGTCGGGTGCGACAGCGGGGACAGCCGGTACACAAACAACGTGGCGGGGAAGTGTTTTGGCGGCGACTGTACGCGCCGGCGGCGGTAGTGGTGGGGAGGGGGAGGCGGGAGCGCGCGGCTGCCGTCCACGCGACTAGACGGGTCGGGCCGGGGCCGCCCGAAAAGAATTGCAAATCCCCTTCTACAAATTGCATAATGTTTAGGATTGGGCTTTTCGGTAAACACACGACCAGCGCGCTCGCCTCGCCCGCCACCCTCGTAAGGGGATGGAAGGGTGGGGGGGGGGGGGCGAGCGGGGAAACCGCACCGCACCGGCTCATGGAACACGGCGTCTTCCAGCCAGACACGACGCGACGCGACGCGCTGACGGCGCACACGCGAGCGCCCAAAGAGCAGACGAGCGAGAAAAAGAGACGAGGGCGTCCGTTTGATGGCCAAAGCATTATCCGTTCTGGTAATGAATTTACAGACCGCTGAAGAGGAAAAGTGCGGCTGACGGCGGAGCGGCGGGAGCAGCGGGGGCAGCAGCGGCAGGCTGCACCCCCTCCCCTCCTCCCCCTACCCGCGGCCATCCCCGCCCCGCCCGCCCCCGAGGGACCGCGCTCAACCCGTTTCCGCGCGCACACAACGCGCCAAACTCGACGCGGCGGGATGAAATTCGAGAGGGCGAGGAGGACGAAGAGGTACTTGTGCATCAGCGCACAGAGTGCGCGCGGCGCGTGCCCGCCCCCGGCCCCCGGCCCGACCCGAGCCCAAAACTCCGTGCGCTTTTTAGTTCGCGCAAGAGTCGATTCCGATCTACAATCAGGCCGGGGCGGGGCGGGGCGGGGCGGGCGGGCTCCGCTGGGGGGCTGACAGGCGACGGACCTTCTCTATGAATAGTAAGCGGGACACGCCACTCCACTCCGGGCGGCCGCGCGACGCCACGCCCCGCCACGCACGGCACACGGCGACGGTCCAACAAGTACATACACAACACGCACTGGACGGGGGCTGGCGCCGGCGCCGCTCGGGGGACGGACCACTGAAAACCGAAGGGAGAGGTTTATTGCGTATTCGGGCGATGCAGGTGTGCGTCACCTGTTTAGGGCGATGGACTTTCCATTACTCTATTAGGGAAATGAACCTCGCCCTAAAAGGGAAACGTCCCTCAAACATCGCCTTCTAGGGCGAAAACTCTAGCAACATCAACCAATTGGGGTGATCATTTTGAACCTCGCTCTTAAAAAGTATAGAAATTTGAGTCAAATTGCTCGCCCCTCTAAGGGTGAGGAACCTAACCGTACGATTTACGGTGTCGGGCGGACCCGGTGCGGACCGACGGCTCTCCGCGATACTCCGGTGACTCCGGCCGCCGGCGAGGGGTTGGCCACCTCGGAAATCACGTCGTAGTCAGTGGTAATCACCCACCCGAGGTTGTCGGAGAGTATTGCCAAGATGTAGGGTGACGATCGGTTAGCGTAACCAAACGGTACAGTGATCAGTAGCCGCAATCGACTATTCACAGGTGATCAGCGGTAACCGTTGGTAATCGTGGTGAAGATTGAGCACAGTAATCGTCGGTGATCCCTAGTTACCGGTACCACTTTGTAATCGTGTGTACACTTAAACCTGAAGTTGTCAACCCCTCGGCCGGCGGTCATCGGGGCACACACTAATGTGTACAAATTTATGCGTAAGCTACCGACGATTTTGCACATACGTAAGCTTATGCATAAATTTATGCGTAATTACGCACAAATTGTCCATAATTACGCATTATTTTATGCATAAGCTTACGTACGAGCAAAATCGTCTGCAACTTACGCATAAATTTGTACATAAGAATTTAGTCTGGCAGACGGACCCGGCCCAGCGGGCGAACGACAGTCATAGTACTGTGTTTACGGGCGCGGTACTTACAACGGCTCAGGCTACACAACCATCACCATACCCCGTAATGAGATCCGCTCAATCTGCGGAGAACAAACACTCGCACAGGTAGGGAAACGTCGCAAGACGAAACCGCTCTAGAGTGCGTGGGTCTGGTTTGTCGATATTCGCATACATAGTAATAGTAACCACCCCCCGACCCGGCCTGCCAGTACGGCACGCACACACAGTGTGCTGTGGTGCCCTTGCCTGTCGGCAGCCGGTGCATTATTTGGCGTGGACGTTTCATGTCGGCCAGTGGGTCATTTGCGGCGCTGCGAGCGACACTCGCGGCAGGCCCGGCACCGCGGCACCGCGGCACGGCGGCACGGCGGCCGGGCCAGCTGCTGCTGCTGCTGCTGCTGCTGCTGCTGCCGCCCCTGCGGCCTCTCCTCTCCTCTCCTCGCACCCCCCGCGCTAACTCACACACACTCATTCACTCTCTCTCTCTCTCACTCACCCTAGCGGCCGTAAAGGTTAGTGTACTGCACACACTGCTTATCGGCGAGCCCCGCTCAGCCATACGGCGCCGCCCCCCCCCCCCCCCCCCTGCCCCGCGGTGTGGGGTGGCTGACCCACATACGCTGGGGGTTGGCGGCGCGGCGGCGCGGCGGCGCGAGCCGCGACCGACGCGTCGGCGCTGCTTATTCCATGCAGAAGAGGATGTACAGAGAGGGGAGGGAGGCGCGGGAGGAGGAGGCAGTCAGCCCCTCCCGACAGCGGAGCGCGGGTGGGAGCCGTAATGCGGCGGAGGACAAGGAGCTCTTTGGTGAGGCGACCACCGGAAGGGGGTGAGAGAGAGAGAGAGAGAGAAAATAGGGGGCGCTGATGCCGCCACACACCCGCACTTGATCTGCACTGCGCCCAGCGGCGGCCCGGGGACAGCGACAGGTCATATATCCGCGGAGAGAGAGAGAGAGAGAGAGAGAGAGAGAGAGAGAGAGAGAGAGAGAGAGAGAGAGAGAGAGAGAGAGAGAGCAGCGCGGTCCTCACTCATGTAGGTACATACCAGGCGTTTCTGAATCACCTGGTACATATTTGCGAGGATGGCACCTTCCGTTCGGCTTGGTGTGGGCGCGTCTCCGTGCCGCTTGCTCGACACGTGCATTCTGTGAGTCCACCTCTCTCCCTCCCTCCCTCCCTCCGAGCCGCCGCTCCCAGCTGCAGGGGCGCATGTACACGCCGCGAAAAGTGTTCGTCATCCTACCAGAGCCAGCTGACTAAAGAGATTAGTCTGTGTGTGCGTGTGTGTGTGCGCGCGTGGGTGGGGTGCGGCGCTGAATCACCGTGCGGCCGCGCGGGTACCCGAGGTGGTACCCGGGCCTGGCCGGCGAGTACTTCCGCCCCCCCCCCCTCCTCCCCCTTCCACTCCGTGTACAGTTTGGCGAGTACTCGCGCCGAAGGCCGCGCCGCCCGGCTCCATTCATGCCTCCCGCCCCCAGCCCCCCCCCCCCCCCTTTTCACACGCCCACACCATCGTCACCGGCGGGCCGCCCTGAAAACGGCGACCATCTCAGTCTTTGGGCCGCCCCGCCCGGCCGCTTCCTTACTTTTGAAGCCGCGCCGCGCGTCAAACTGGGGGGGGGGGGGGGCAGGCTGAGGCCGATACCGACCGAGAGAAGGAAATCGGAGGCGTCTGCAGAACCTGGCGGCCGGCCTGCCGCCCTCTGCGGCTCTCAGCAGACGCGGGGCCGCGAAGCGAGCCGAGTCAGCCGCGGGCAGCCCTCCCCCAGCCTACTGCCGGGGGAGGGGACCGGCGGGGACCGGCGGGGACCGCGACTGCAGTGTGGGAAGCATGCGATTCGACCATGTTGCCGCACACAAGGGCATCGTGGTATCGACCTTGGAGCACTGCACCGCCAACCATTCTCTCTCGCTCTTGCTTTGACGCTCTCTCACTACTCCGTCTCTCTCTCTCTCTCTCTCTCTCTCTCTCTCTCTCTCTCTCTCTCTCTCTCTCTCTCTCTGGTGCATAAACCCAGAATAATGGGTTCAGGATTATACTGATACTTGGTTTAGCCAAGTAAAATGTACTTCATTTAAATAACATTTACTTGTGAAAACCAAGAATATGCTATTTTAAAATCAAGAATCCATTTTTCCTGGGTGTACACAATAAATAAAACCGTGAAAACATGCGGTAACGCTTTATCATGTCATATCAAATTGGTTTATCAGTAACATTCTGGGGAAAATGTGAGACGCGGTCCGGCGGGAGCCGAGGCTCATCTGTACACGCTCGGCGTTTCCTTCAGAAAGACCCGCGTCCCACGCAGTGGCGTAGGAAGGGGAGGGGGTGGGGGTGGGGGGTTGGGGGTTAACCCCCCCCCCCCCCCCGTCACCGGAGACCGGGCTAGGCAACCCGCTTAACAAACGCCTGGGTGTAGGCAAAATGCGCGACATATCCCCCCCCCCAAAAAAAAAAATCAGAGACTTCCTACGCCACTGGTCCCACGTGAGTCATTTTTCTCAGTGCGTCGATGGGCCACGCAGTCACTCAAGGCCCATCGAAGCAATTCCGAGTGTTGTTGGCAGTGTACCACTGGGCATGCATGGGTTATCGTGAAGGGGAGGTGGAGAGGGGGGGGGGGGGGTGCCTTGCCGCTGCACGCCGGACTGGACGGCCCATCTGTAATTGGATGATACTTGATTTGTTTCATTCCACGCGCTGCTGCCGCTGTTGTTGTTGGCTCGCAAAAAAAAAAAGAAAAGTGAAAGAGAAACATGACGTACTAAAGAGCGACGAGACGGGACGAGCAGGCGAAGCCGCAAAAATCGGTTTGGTCTGCGAGCTACGCTACGCAGTCGGCGGTGCGGCTAGCAGCCAATCTTGTCATTTGATGTGATCTTTTCAGCAAGAGAATTACTTGCAGACAATGCAAGCGGACACACACACACACACACACACACACACACACACACACACACACTCGTGCCGCAGCCTTTGCATGCATACGTCACGACATGAATGTTGTCGAGGCATCTCATTAGCTCTCCGACTCCGCCCGCATCGCGATCGCAAGACCGCAGCCGGCGACAGAGAGCCGCGCGGGAGCCGCGCGGGAGCACGCGGGGGGTGGACGAGAAAAAGCCTTCAGAGAGGAATTCCGCGCAGCTTTTCCGCACCCTCTCACGACAAGCGGACACTTCCTGTCGGCCGCCATTCTCACGGTGCGCGCGGCTCCCCGAGTGCCGCCGCCGCCGGCCGCTCCGCCAGGCGTCGTGCGTCGTGTGCGAATTTGGCAATAGAGGCTTTATAGGCAGCGGATACACGACACTTATCCGCAGAGACGGGCACAGCCGCGGAATTCCCTTCCGACGCACTGTTACACGTTTTCGTTCTGCACGCAAGCACCTTTTTTTCCCCTACCGTGTTTCTTGCGCGTTTCATTTTTATTTTTTTAAATGGAATTCCATCATTGCAAACGGTACGTGTGTGAAAACCACAAGGATGGAATAACATGGGAACTGTTTCCTCACACATACACTATAAGATTTAATAATTGAAAACAAAATTGTATCACTTGAAATTTATGGACGGAGTCAAGAGCTGGTATTCTAAAAATGGACCCGCAATACGACCTTTTCCTGATAATGAATGAGAAACTTAAGCCGTATCAAATCTCTTTATCTCCACCTCCCCCCCCCCCCCCCCCCCTCACACACTCCGAGAACATCATGGGAAGCTAGTTTTCTTGGAATCCTCTGGTTTCGAGCTGAAAACACTGTAAACGAGACTGTACGGTGAGTAATTCATTTGACAAACCTCTGAGCGATGGCACATGCCGTTCATTCATCTCCGGTCGGTCGATTCGCCCCGAGGAGGGCGCGGTGTGTGAATAAGGGAGCGGCGACGTATCGCCCCCGCTCTGCCGCGGCTGGGAATAATGCAGCGCCGCGCGGCACAACTGCTGTGCGAAACGGCACAGAACCAATACCGATGCATTACCAACCATTTTCCGAATGTTTAATACGGCGACTTTCCAGCCGTTCTCGGAACACGCCGGGGACGTGGGGACGTGTGCTCGGCGCGCGGCAGCCAGCCGGGTGAATAAGCAGGAACTGTAAGGTGAATTACAATTGTGGAAGAGGAGCCGCCGGAACTCGTGGGCGGCGTCACACACACACACACACACACACACACACACACACACACTCTCACAGACACACACACACTCTCACAGACACACACACACTCACACACACACGCGCGCGCGGGTCGTGCCGGGCCGTGACTCAGCGTCGGCGCACCGGTACACTCGCGCCGGAAACTACCGATGGGAGGATGTTTGACACGGGACGCCGCCAAGGCGGGAAAAAACTGTGAGGAAATTGTGGGCTTTTCATAATTTTCAACCGCAGATTCATGAATTTCGACTGCTTCCAATACTGCAAAGACTTGCGAAACTAACCATTTGTTAGTAGAAGAAAGGGCCCATACACACTCTAAATGTCTAAGTACAATTTTATGTCCTTGACCAGGGACCAGAATTGAGCACATCTAAATCTGGGGACAATATCTCATCTACTTTAGAACAATTTTGTACTTGACGGATACAAAATTGTCTCTAGATTTAGATGTGTTCAAATCTGGCCCCAGCTCATGCACAAAATTATACTTAGACATTATAAGGGTACACTATAAGGACCTGATGTTCAGTTTGCCAACCAACACTGTTAAAAAAAAGTCTGGGAAATCACGAAGGATCAGTTGGTAATTTTATTTCCGACTGTCCTTTGTGAATTTCCAGAGAACCTTCAGGAATTCGCCGGATAAAATCACTTGTCGCGGGGAGTGTGCGTTACTTTGAGGTACGATATTGTGGCTATTGAGGAAGGTAATGTGTCCTCATTGAATCTGCTTTGGAGTTTTGCTCCCAGCAGAGCCAATCTCAATATGTCCTACGTTGGGAAAAAACGAAGGATCAGTTGGTAAAAAAGTTTCCGAAGGACTTCAGGAATTCCCAATATATTTTTAACAGTGAATGGCCAGGATCACCGCCAGGATCAAAACCACGTTATGTTATACCACAGATGCATATTACGATACAATACAATAAACACATATTCCGGTGGGCCATCGGGACTGCTCTGACAAAGCAGTGTAGCGATGCACACAGTGACGCACCCACCACCCGCCGGCGCGGACCGAGCGCGCAAGGTGTGCCGGCAGCGGCAGGTTCCGATAAGCGATAGCCGTGTGTGCCCGCACGGCGACGATCCCCGCAACATTACCGCACTGACGCCCCCGAAATAAGGCTGTCATGACGGCGGCACGCCACAACAGTACTGACTGGGCGCCGTTGTCTGTGCCAAGGCCCGCGCGTAACCATCGCGGGCCCAATGCAGACCGCGAGACACTAACCCCTTCCGGACGGCCGGCCTCCTCGGGGAGGCGGGGCCCTGCGGGGCCCTGCGGGGACCTGCGGGGACAGCGGCGCGCAGATGCGGCCCGCAGAAATAGAACATTGTGCGGCCAAGATAGATCGACCCGTGACATTTGGGTGCCGCGGGGATGGGCTCTGCAGCGGCTGCCCGACAGTTAACTGTGATTAGTGAAAAATACTACAGCTGCAGCTGGCATGGGATATTGTATCACAGCTGGAGTGTGTTGCATGCATCGCACTTGGGATTACAGTGTTTGCCATGATTAGTACAGGGATCGGCTGCTGTAGGATCAGAGAACTTTGGAATCACACACAGCTGCGATGAAGCTCTATCTGTAATGATCGTTACAGCTAAGTGTGAGGAAGCCGATACGTCTAGCTGTGATGAAGGCCCAAATGCAATGGTCGTTGCAGCTCCAGGTGCAGTATTTTTGGCTGATCACACTTGGTCTTCGTCACAGCTAAACGTATTGAATTCATCACACTCGCGATGACAGTGAAGGTCCACGAGGAAGTCTCCGGGACAACGACGTTTGATAGGACCTCCTTCTCCTCCTCCTACACCGCGGCTGCCGCGTCTAGCCAGTCTTCGCCACAGAACTTTGGAATCGAGTTTGTTCATTCCTTTTACATTCAAATAAGAAAAACTTGGTCCGAAAAAAAGAGACAAAGTGCGCTCGGTACGTGGAGCGGCCGCACAGCAGGTCCTCTGCGACGCCTTATGGAAGGCCGCGCACGAACCGGTTCCCAGCAGGCGGCGCTGCCGGCGCTAGAGCCCCCGCGCAGCCTCGCGTCGCAGCTCGGGGAGGGCACGCCAGGGCACGCCAGGGCACGCCAGGGCACGCCAGGGCACGCCAGGGGCCGATACCGCCGCCCCAGCGAGCATCATTTATTTTCCTTAGGGCCCCACAAGAAGTAGGCTCACGCCGCCCGAGGCCGCCGGCAGCGCCCTCTATCGACTGCTCCTGCGGAAAAGTGGTCCACCTCTAGCGCAGGAGGCTTAGCGCCCTTCACCTTCATCTCTTCGGCAGCGCATTTCCCGAGTCCCTGATTTTGTCCCACACTGCCGACCAATCAAACGGCACTGCCATGAATGAATCTCGTGTCGCACGCGGCGAGGTTGTCACCTTGTTACAGGCCGGGAGGGACTTGTTACGGGCGGGAGGGAGGGAGGGAGAGGGAGGGAGAGGGAGGGAGGGGGAGGGAGAGGGAGGAGTGCAGAGGGAGAAGAGAGGGAGGAGCGCGCAGGGGAGCGGCCGGCATTCACTCTGCTGCGGGGTGCAGCCGGCTGCTCACCCTCTTCTCGACTCGACTGATGAGGTCGAGTTGTTCCTGAATGAAAATTCATCGTGACAACGGAATAATGCACGAAAAGGTGTCGGAAATTGTCAGCAGAGCTCACAGCGAAAGCGCACGAAAGACGGAAAACAAAAATGTGTTAAGGCTAATGAAATGCAACTAGCGGCGCACGGGAGATTAGCGCGGCGCGATCGAGGGCTGAGAGAATCGGGGAATAATAATAAAAACTGGAATTAATTCGGTGGCCGCATGTTGATCCGTCAGTCGGACGGCCATTATGTTTGCATTGTGATCAAAATGCTCTCTCTCTCTCTCTCTCTCTCTCTCTCTCTCTCTCTCTCTCTCTCTCTCTCTCTCTCTCTCTGTCATATCACGCTTCCGTGCGCTAAGCCGGATCGGATCACGTGACCCCACCCGGCGCTGCTGCTGAGCCTCTCATTCATTCGCCTGCAAAACATTTGACCGCGAAAATGGATGCCACGGAGCGAGGGTGTCTACAGAGGAGGGCTGTGCGGGGCGCCCGACGCGGCTGTGGGCCTGCGGGCACGTAGGGCACGGCGGGCACGTCAGCGTCCGTGTGACGTGCTCAGCACCAACCCGACTCATGTGCTCCAGAGCAACACCTGTTTTTTTCGTGAAATGGGACCATAACAGTGCCTTGCAAGGAAGGACGCGCCGCCTCACATTCAAATTAGTTTACATGCGTGTGTGTGAGTGTGTGTGTGAGTTCTCTTGCCACGCGATTGCGACACGCCTAGAAGAGTAGTACTATGCACGTACGTGTCCACGTCACAGTCACACACACACGCGCGCGCGCGCAGTGGAAACTCTTGAAAAAATGGTCACAAATCAAGTCAGGCGGAGAGAGAGAGAGAGAGAGAGAGAGAGAGAGAGAGAGAGAGAGAGAGGGAGAGGGAGAGGGAGAGAGAGAGAGAGAGAGGGGGGGGGAGAGAGATATAGAGATGAGCGGCGTGTGTGAGAGAGAGACAAGGCGACAGACATCACCGGGTGGGAGGGTGGGAGTCGCAGCGCAGAGTACTGAGTGCACTGAACGTGTTCCATATGCATATGCATTGCGAAAAGACAGGAGACCCACGCACGGCCCGCGGCGGCGGGGGTCCGGCCGACTGAAGGACGCGCCGACATGCACAGAGCTCACCTCTGGAGCGCGCGCAGAGCGACAAAAACAGAGCCATGACCGTTGTGAGTGCTGCTGACAGAGTAGTAGTACCGCACGCCGGTGTGGCGAGGGGGGCGGGCCACGCGCTCGGATCCCGACGCCCCCCGGTATTTAGGCAACAGCTGTGGCGGGGGCAGGTGCGCAAACATGGTGGCAGGTGCTGGGCGTGGCGCAGCAGTGGAGGGGCAGGGTTGTGTGCGTGAGGGGGAGGAGGGAGGGAGGGAGGGAGGCAGGCAGAGAGAGAGAGAGAGAGAGAGAGAGAGAGAGAGAGAGAGAGAGAGAGAGAGAGGTGAAACTGCGCGAAGACGCGGGCGACCAGATGATGGTCCCAAACAGGTGCCGCATCGCCTGCCCGGCCGCGGCTCGCATATCTTTACGCCTGCTGCGCC
This sequence comes from Megalurothrips usitatus, assembly GCA_026979955.1. Taxonomy (NCBI): domain Eukaryota; kingdom Metazoa; phylum Arthropoda; class Insecta; order Thysanoptera; family Thripidae; genus Megalurothrips; species Megalurothrips usitatus. Next base: position 3,290,388 of record CM049593.1, read on the forward strand.
CGCCCTGTCGGGGGTGTAAGCAGGGGGCTCCGACCCCCCGCGGGCCCTCGCGGCCCCCACGCGAGAGCCGTGGGGCGTTAATCAGGAGCCCCCATTCTAGTGCGGCCGACGCCCGCCCGATAATGGGACGAACGGCCGAAACCGGGAGTCGAGCGAGGCGGCCGGCCGGAGGTGGCCGCTAACAGAGGGGGGCGGGGGGGGGGGGGGGGGGGGGGGGGGGGGCACGTTTAGTGTCGAACAGCGCCTTGTTCACGCGGAGACCGAGCCCCCAGAACTGACTCGGGACCGGCCGCAATTACCAGAGTCCACGGCCGAGCAGCGCACCCCCGTGGCGACTCGCGCAGTACAAAGGAGCCTCTATCGCGCTCGCTCTGCCTGCCTCTCCCTCCATCACACACAAACACACACACAAAACACTGGTTTGGAGAGAGGGGGAGGAGTTATCGACATTTTTCAGGCGCTCTCGGAATTGGTCGTTTGGGCTGCGGCCTCTGGGCGGCGGGGGTGGGCGGGGTGGGCGGGGGTCCTGCAGGTCCTGCGGCGTCCCCCGGGCCCCGGGCTGGCTTGGCCGCACCGCCGCGGGGGCGCCGCCGACACCTGCGAGGACCCGTCATCACCTGGGGGAAATAGCATCATTTCCCCGCAGGAGCGGCGCAGGGTCCCGCCGGCCCCCGCCGACGGGGCCGCGGCCGAGTCGACGTCACCCTCAGCGGCGTCCTCTGCCGCTCCCCCGGCCTCCATCGACCCCGTGCGGCTGCCCGAGAGGCCGCGAGAGGCCGCTCCACGGTGCCGATAAGCAGGGCTGGCCTTATTGGCAGTCAGGCCGGGGGCAGTGCGGGCCTACCGCCGCAGCGGCACAGGATTATTACTTGAAGGGCTCCCCAATCGATGCGGTCGACACATGCGGTGTGTACATACACACGCACACACACGCAGAGCAGGCGGTGATGGATGCCCCGCCGTGTCAAAGCAGCGGGGTACTCACACAGCGCAGCCAGGGTGGTCCTCGCGGCGCTGCACACCGCCAGCCCCCCCCCCCCCCCCCCCCCGTTACGCCCCGCCTCGCCACGCCGACAGAAGGCCCCAGCCGACCCATCTGTTCTGATCCGCTGCGCGCGGCGCACCCGCGGCCCCGCCGCGCCTGCCCGCTGCCCGGGTGCATGACCAGCGACCACGGATCATTTGATAGCAAAACGAAAGCTTGTCAGTCCGTGACCGGCTCGCTGCAGCCCCCCCCCCCTCCCCCAATCTCCTCATCATAACGCTTCCGGACGAACGCTTCACCCGCTTCAGTCCCTCCGGGCCACGCACGCGCACGGCCCTGCAGAACACCCGGCGCGGCTCGTACGTAGTTTCGCGTGTCCACCCAGTGGCTTTGCGCGGAGGCGTTGGGCGGAGCGGTGCGCTCCGGGCCCCACGCCGGGCACACGGCACACGCGGGCCGCGCGGCTCAGCGCGGGGGCCGGGAGCAGTGCCCTGCATCGGGCGGGCGTAGTCGGTATTGGGTCGGACTTGGTCCCATAACCGAAACCTTCTGTCTCTGTCCACTCGTCAGAACCACATGAGTGCGGGAGAGACAGACGCGCGCTCGGTCGTGGCCCGGCCGTGCCGGGTCCGCCCGATGCAGCACACCAGCACACTACCGCGGGGCCCCGCGGGGCGGCCTCTCCAGCCTCTGCTGGGGGACCTCGCTCAGCGTCCGGCGCCCGTTCGTCATCGGCTCCACGTCCAGCTGTTGTCCGGCGGCGACTCCTGCCGGAGGTGCCGGAGGTGCCGGAGGCCCGGAGCCGCTGGAGCCGCTGGAGCCGCCGTGGCGCGGGAGGAGAGGGGGAGGGGCGCGGGGCCCCGCCCCGGCCCCGGCCCCGCCCCGCCCGTCGTGGCGGCCTTGAGCCCGTGGGGCCGCGCCCGACCGCGCCGACACACAGAGCGATGACCGCAGCGGCGCGGCCCCGGGCCGCCCCGGACCGCCGGCTCCGGGACCGCTGCAGCGGCTGCAGGGCCGCCGGCCAACCTCCTCGCTCCGCTCCGCAGGACAAAGGGCGTCCGGCCGGCTCCGGGATGCAGTGCAGGCGGCCGCAGAGACGGCAGGAGCGGATCCAGGGGGGACTCGAGGAGGGGGGGGGGGCGGGATACACACCACTTTTTGCCTGCTCACAGGCGGAAAGTCAGGCTAGTTGCCTATCTGGCAGCGTCCATGGGGGGGGGGGGGGGGGGGGTGATGCCCCCATCGCCGCCTCCCCCCCCCCCCCCCCTCCTGTAGTTCCGCGCCTGAGAGACGGGCGCCCGCGTGGTAGGCAGCGGCTGCGCTCGCGTGCGCGTCAGCTGCCTACCCACCCCGGCGGCACCTCCTGCACCGGCCGTGGGTTCGGCGTACACACTAGCCTCGTCCACACGGGCAGGCCCGGACTGGGCACCTTGCCGCCGATCAATTTTAGACCCTACGCCGCCGCCGAAGTGGCGTCGGCGCCCATCTCTAGGCACAGCGTAAAAATTACGGTTCTTATTTTTAAAATCCCAGTGCATCTATTACAGAAATCACAGAAGCGTTCCTTGAAGTTCTGCACTTCTTTTAGCATATTTATATATAACATTTGCCCTTATATAAGGCGTGTCTTAATTTCGTGGTTAGTGGCTTTCACGGCAAGTGTCCGACGGAGGCCCGGTCGCCTTTGGGAACTTCGCAAGCCAAGGGGCCTATGCGACGGCGTTTGCGGGGCGGCGGCGGCGGGGTGGGCCAGTCCGGGCCAGCACACGGGCGGCTGCAGACGCGGCGCGGCGCGGACGTGGGAGCGTGGGAGCGTTCGGGGGCCGCGGCTGCCAGACGGGGGGCCCGGTGGGCCGTGTCGCGGCGTCGCGGCCCGGTGTCGTCGTGGTGATTAGCACCTGCCTAGCCCGGCGCAGCGCCCGGCAGCGCCCAGCCTGGCAGAGAATAGCGGAGCCCCCCGGCCCCGGACGCCTCGGCGACGCCAGCGCTGCAGCGCGGACACGATCCCAACCTCCACATCGGCCCTTTCGGCGCCCGAGGGGAAAGGGAGAAAGGGAGAGAGGGGGAGAGGAAGGGAGAGAGAAAGAGAGAGAGAGTGAAATAGAGAGAGAGAGAGAGAGAGAGAGAGAGAGGCGCGAGGGAATGAGAGACAAGAGACGGGGCGCGGCGCCCGCAACGTGGAGGAGAAGGAAAGATAGGGAGGGGGACGACGTAATGGTCCAGAAAGGCCACTTCCGCCGCGGAGGGTGGCGGGGCGCTGCCCTGCCCGCCTGCACAATGCATCGTCTGCTGTGACACGGATAGCGGCGGCCCGTCGCGGCGCATGTGCTGACAGGGAGGCGGCGGTCCGGGAGGCAAGATGAGGGGGGGGGGGGGCAATCGGGCCCACACGGCACGCAGCGCTGCACAGCCAAGTGCATTCAGGCTGCCGCCTCATCACAACCTCCCCCTCCGCCCCCCCGCCTCGTTGGGCCCCCTCTGGGCCCCCTCTGGGCCCCCTCTGGGCCTCTCTAACGGGGCTCTACTCACTCTAACGCCCCCCCCCTCCCATAGGACGAAGGGCCTGCGGGCCGTGAGGGCAAGGTGCTGCTCGGCGGGCCTAGCGCGCTGCGGCTGCAGCCACGCCGGTCCCGGCCGACTAGACGTGCTGGCTGGCTGGCAGGCCGAGCCTTTGATGAATTCACTGAAAGTCTTCTTGAGGTGAGAGTTGGGTGGAGCCAGACGCGGCCCGAACCAGCCCGGCCAGTCCCACGCAGATGGCACGGCGGGCGATAGTCTCCTCCTGCCGGCAGGACCCGCAGGACCCCAAACAGAGCCCACAGGACACCAGGGCCCCGAACAGGACCCACGGGCCCCCGAGCAGAGCCCACAGGACACCAGGACCACGTACAGGACCCACAGAACCCCGAGCAGGACCCACAGGACCCACAGGACCCACAGGACCCACAGGACCCCGAGCAGGACCTCGTGCAGGACACGCGCTGCACCAAGGAGTGCATCGCAGCGAACGGAAGTGCGGGCAGCAGCGTCACCCCGGGGCCAGCAGCAGGCCGCTGCTGCGGGGGCCGTCCAGTTAGGCTTCAAGTACTGCACAGCGGTCGCCACAAGGTTTCAAACACTCCCGCTCACTGAACAGCCCTTTGTACCCACACGCAAGCCGCATGCGCCCTTTTGTGTCGACACGTTCGTGAGAGAGAGAGAGAGAGAGAGAGAGAGAGAGAGAGAGAGGAAATGGGAATAAGACGTGTTTACATCCGACCAGCGGTGAGGGAGGGAGGGAGGGAGCGAGGGAGGACCCGCCATACGGCCCGACCCCACAAGGGTCCCCCCCAGGAGAGAGAGAGACGGCCGACGCCGAACCTCAAAACGCCTCCCATCTAAGGACTAGTTTCTAAAAGCCGTCCGAAGTGGCCTAGTCAGCAGAGAGGGGGGGGGGGCGAAGGAGGAGACAGGCATGCAGTTCTTTGTTGCACACAGGTGAGAAGCAACGGAAGGGGAAGGAGGAATGGAGAGCGAGAAGGAAGAGATGAGAGACGAGAGAGATGAAAGAGAAGAGAGAGCGAGAGAGGGAGAGGAGGGAGGGGGGGGGGGAGAAAGAGAGAGAGAGAGAGAGAGAGAGAGAGAGAGAGAGAGAGAGAAGAGAGGGGGGAGACAGAGCGAGATTGAAAAGAGAGGTTGGTCCAGGTTCGGTGGGTTGGTCGGAAACCACTCTCCCCTCCTCCCCTCTCCGTCAGACTCATCACGATGACTGGCCGACGCCGACATAGGCCAGCAGCCTGCCCTGCGCTCCACAGAGCCGCGCTGCATCCAGCCACCAGCCCGTGTTCCGGGGAGGGCGGGGCCGGCGGGGCCGGCGGGGCCGGCGGGGCCGGGACGGGCCTCTCCCAGCCAGTCAGTGGCGTAGCCACGGCACGGCGCCCCCCGGCGAGAGGAGGGGCGGCGGAGGCGCCAGGCGCCACTAGAGACAATCAGTCTCCCTCGTCGCCACGCGTGTGCGTGCGTGTGCGTGTGTGGGGGCGTGCGCGCGGCGTGATGCACCGCTGCTGGCTCAGGGCCCTCCGGATCCCCACTGTGTGGATGACTTTGTTCATAACTATACAAGAAGTTCTGTGCACTCATGGCTTATGTACGATTTCTTACACGTTGTGTAAGAATTTTGATACGCTTATGTTGAATTCCTTCCATAACATATGTCCGATTCACTTTGTACGTACTGTACATAGTTGAGTGCACGAAAATGCATGTAGTTTACGTGCAAATGCTTTTATATTTCAGTAGAAAATTTTACGTAACGCAAATTTGTGCATAACCGAGTAAATAAATCGTCGCAGTTACAGACAATTTTCATTCATGAGACTCAAGTGCAGACGCAGCTTCACACACGTTACGAACTTGTACATAAGCAGTTACTGTGTCTGGCCGCGGACTGCACAGACCAGGCGGTGGGACGTGTCGGCGGGGGCAGCACACGACGCGCGACACCAGCGAGCAGATAAAACCAACAGGTCATAAAAAGGTTCGGAGCCGTTTGATAAAACTCGGGTCGTGAGGCGCGTGGGAACCGGGCCGCGGGTGTGTAGGCAACCGGGCGCGCCGCGGACATCGGGGCATGAGGCATGAGGGGGGGGGGGGGGGGGGGGGGGGCGGCGCGGCGCGTGGCCGGCACATCGCTCACACTCTGTTGGGGACCTGTCACCACGTGGGGCCGCGCTGCGGTTCGGCTCGGCCCCGGCTGCCGCGCCCCGCAGCCCCGCAGCCCTGCAGGCCCCCTCCGTGCGGCAGGGCAGCGCCTGGCAGCGCACGCGCCCGAAATAACACACGTGCAGAGCGTGCAGCAGCGAGCGCCGCAAACTTCCGCCCATCCGTCTGTCTGTCTGTCTGTCCGCCCGTCTGTCGTCCGTCTATCCGTCTAGCCGGGCAGTCAATCTGTTCCGCGCCCTCCCGCCCGCCGGTTGTTTTTGCGCGCGCTCGAGGAGAAGGGGGAGAGAAAAGTGAATAAAACGCTTCGCTAACTGCTAACCAGCGAAAACCGACACGCGCGCGCCGCGCCTCCGCGGGCCGTGAGGGGCGGACAGGCGCCCTGCTGGCCCTGCGCTCCGTGCGCCCGCGGCTGCCGCGACCCGTCAGCAGTCAACAGCACAGCGAGGCGGGCAGGCCGTTCCTCGTGAGAACTGAGACGGGGGAAACATAGATGACCGGAACGTGTCATGGTTTTTACGGGGGCGTCAAACTCTGTCGCGCGAACACGTGCAGAAAGGAGAGAGGAAAGGGGGGGGGGGGGCGGCCAGAGGAAGAGAAGGCCAGGGGGGAGTTAGCGGCCCGCGCCGCTCACGTCAGGGTGCGACAGCTCTTCAAAGGGGTTCCAATCGACAACCCCTAACCCCCCCCCCCCCCCCTCCCCCTCCCCAAAAAAAGGAAGGCCAGTTCTTGAAAAAAGAAGAGAGAATTGTTATTCTCGGTGCGGGAGGGCATTATTTGCCCGCAACTTCGAGAGGTCAACGCCCTTTGTTCGAAAAAAAAAAAGTTTTCTCGGCTTGGGTACAAAATGTACTGGAGTTGAAAGGTGACAAATCCAGAGAGCGCATGGTGCCGGTACGCTCAGCGTGTGTCGGGGACGAGTGTTGGAAATGATAACACACCGGTTATCGGGTAGGATTGCCCGTCACTCACCAAGCTGGGGCCGAAAGGTGTTGCCGCGTCGGGGGCCTGCATATATCTCACCTGAAATTTTGCAAAAGAAATTGATCAAGAACTTAAAAAATACAAAATCGAGAACTGTTTTTTTAGAGAGCCAGCTGTTGGCGCGGTGTGCCAATACTCTCCTCTCGATTCGATACGTATGTTAATGTTAAATTACCAATATGATTATGATCGGGCAATGAAAGCGGGGCGCGGCGCGTGCGCGGCGCCACTGGGCGCCGGGCGCCACCCCTGCGCCAGCAATTAGCACCCTTCCCTCCGCCCCCGCGGGCCGCCGAGGGTTGCCGCGGGGGCGCGGGCGCAGGGACCCCGGGGCCGCGCCGTGCGCCGCATACAAATTGATTGCCGGAGTGCTTTTTCAAATTCCCCGCCGCCGCCGCACCTTTTGTTATTTATCGCTTTTGAAAGTGAGACATTACACCGCCGCCGCATGGGACACATGCGGCGCGCCGGCGGAGGGAAGGCTCCCCCGTTCTCGTGCCGAACTAGTCGCTTTTTGTGACACGCGGAAATAAGACAAAAATCAAAGCACTTGCGAGGCTAATCAAACGCGAGTGAAAACCGTATCGCGTGCGTAAATATTTATTATCCGTGCATTTTAAAAACGCACCCGCATTGCTTCAGATTCGAAATCTGGTTCAGCCCACGACACCGCAGGGTGTATTTTGAAGGGGAGGGACGCATTGAAAAGTGCTTGGTAATCTTGCCGTCCAAAGAGGACGAGAACGTCTGCGGCGGGCACGCAGCTCCGTACCGCGCGCCGCACAGCCGCGCTGCAGCGCTGCATTAGCGGCACCGCCATGGAGTTCCGTGTAAAACGCTTCCCCGTTTTGATGCCTGAGCTATCGGCCATCAGAGGCCATGTTCCCATGTCGGTACGTGCCGGCGGCGGAGCCACGCCAAGGCTGCGGCTCATGGCTGCGGCTCTGGGAGGCGCTCATGACGAGTGCCCCCACACACTGCAAAGGCACTCGTGTCGTCACTTGGCCGCCTGGAGAGCCCGCGAGCCGCAGCCCGCACCCACAGCCAGCCCGGAGGAGGACGCCCCGGTAATCTTACCAAAGATTCCGCTCAAAGAAAACCGGCAGAGTCGCCTAAAATAAAGTGCCGCGGTCGTGCTCGAGAGGGAGTGCCGCACGGAGCACGATGCGCGTGCCGCCCGGCCCCGCCACGTGCATCGTGCATCGTGCGCCGCAAGGACGCCACCATCATCGCATGACACGTGCACTCGCCTACGGCCGCGCCGACACGAGAAAAAATGACCCGCGGGAACGCAGTGCAGTGCGACGCGAACGGAGTACACGCGGAACGTCAGGTCTTGATCGGCTAAAGTGCGTTGGCTCGGGAAGAGCAAATATGTGCGCAAGCTGCGACAACACATTGCAGTTACACTGCAGCGGCGGCGAACGGCACACACCTGATAAGCAGCGCACACAAGACGCACGCACGTATGTAAGTGATTTTAGAAGGGGAGAGGGCAAAAAATGGATCAAGTGCACTGATAAAAATAGACTGTAAAAATGCGTGCCGCGCATTCGAAGACTGCGGGGCGCTGGGCTCGAGCTGGACACAGTTCGGCCCAGTTTGACTACGCCGAGCCCGAAAGCCCAGGCGCCGATACAATTCCAAAAACTGTCCAGCTTTGGTGCGGTAGAAACGTACCGCGGGCTGGTCGGCCGCGCAGCTATGCCTCCATGAGGACAGGCCAGCGTAGTGGTAGCAGGCCGCTCGCTCGCTCGCTCGCTCGCACGTGTACACGCACGTACACGCACACACACACGTACACGGCTCAATTTATGCCCGCCACCATTGGCAGACAGTCCACGGCTATATACCGTGCCGCGCCGCTGCGGATAGACCGCGCACTAGACACACACACACACACACACACACACACACGGTGCATTGCCGAGTGCACCGCGCTCGCTTACGCAAGCAGCGCACACCTCCAACGCTATGTCCTCGCTCGCCAGCAGGCGGGCTGGGCAGCATAGCGGCCGGGAGGGGGCAACGTGCAGCGGGGGCACGGCTCGCGGGGCACCCACCTACACTGCACTGCAGGAGGCACTGCAGGAGGCACTGCAGGAGGCACTGCAGGAGGCACTGCAGGAGTAACTGCAGGAGGCACTGCAGGAGTAACTGCAGGAGGCACTGCAGGAGTAACTGCAGGAGGCACTGCAGGAGGCACTGCAGGAGGCACTGCAGGAGGCACTGCAGGAGTAACTGCAGAGGCACTGCAGGAGGCACTGCAGGAGTAACTGCAGGAGGCACTGCAGGAGACACTGCAGGAGGCACTGCAGGAGGCACTGCAGGAGGCACTGCAGGAGTAACTGCAGGAGGCACTGCAGGAGGCACTGCAGGAGTAACTGCAGGAGTAACTGCAGGAGGCACTGCAGGAGGCACTGCAGGAGTAACTGCAGGAGGCACTGCAGGAGTAACTGCAGGAGGCACTGCAGGAGGTACTGCAGGAGGCACTGCAGAAGGCACTGCAGGAGGCCGGCGGCCCCTGACCGGAGCCCTTCACGGATAGGCAGCCGGCGGCGCAGCGGTCCCCTGCAGCCCGAGGCTGCGAGGCACGGCGCCCGGCCGCGAAGGCTCGTCTCACCGTGTCACACTCACGGGACCCCTCCGTCCTCCCCTCGCAGTTAGCTGTGACGAGCCGTGCCGAGCACCGCCAGCCCGACAGTCGAGACTCTCTCTCTCTCTCTCTTTCTGCAGTGTGGCCGGCCGTGAGCACTGCATGCCGCTTGCGCTATGCGAGTCAGGTCCAAGGCGCCGCCAAGGCACCGCCAAGGCAGTGCCCTGACCTGCCCCAACCAGAGTCGTTGCCCCACCGCGTGGCCACGGCTGCCTGCCACGGCTCCCTCCAGCGGCGTATGCCTCATGGCGGAGGAGGAGGAGGAGGAGGAAGGAGGCGGGGAGGAAGGGGCGAGATTGGCGCCCGGCACTGCTGTGCAGTGTGCCTCGCCACGCCACGACCCTGGCAGACCCTGGCAGACTCTGGCGAGGCGAGGCGAGGTGAGGACGCCGACCGGAACACGACGGCGGCAGACCGACGCCAGGCGGAAGCCAGGCAGAAGCCAGGCCAAGGGAGCACTTTACTGACTTTACCGAGCCGGCGCTGCTCTTAACATCGCAAAGAAATCGCGACATCGCGATCCCTGTGGGACGTCAACGGGAATACGTGGCATTGCAGAACTGTGGCCACTGTAGCCCGTCTCGGTGGGAGCGGCAGAAACTTACTGGTCTCGTGTCGCCTTGTCCTTGTTTCGCTCCCACTAAAAGGGCACCAGAGGGCAGGGAGAGGGAGTGAGGGAGAGGAGAGTGGGATAGGGAGAGAGGGAGAGAGGGGGAGAGAAGGAGAAGGGGTGAGGGAGAGGAGAGGGGGAGAGGCGGGGTGAGGGAGATAGGGACACGGCGAGCAAATGAGGCGAGATACAGAGCGGTAGTAGAGGCATAGTAGGGCTATAGGAGGGTCATAGATCAGATTAGCACGAGCGGGAGGGGAAGGGAGGTAGCGGGGAGAGAAGAGGGGGAGGGGTGAGGCCAGCGACCACCCCGCGCCATATAACGTGGCCAGGATTTCCTTTTGTTTACGGTCGTTCAGAAACAATGATTCCAAGATGAGCATCTCTCTCTCTCTCTCTCTCTCTCTCTCTCTCTCTCTCTCTCTCTCTCTCTCTCTTCATTACAGTCGTGCTGCAGGAAGTGCGCACTCGTCTCGTGCGTGTGGAGTGACAGAGAGCGCAGCTCCGCGCCGCGACACCGCGCGCCAAATCATATACACATATATATACCCCCGGCAAACACATTTGCGGAGGAAACGTCCTTTTGCAATGCCGCAGAAATGAGAGGATAAACAACGGCAGCCCTCTAGGCGCGGGCCCGGAAGCCCCCACACACACACACGGCTCCGACACTCGCCCCGTTTCGCTTTCATTAACTCGGTTATCACGACAAGCATCATCCGGGCGGGTGGCAGTCATAGGCCAGGCCAGCCGTGAGGCCAGCCGCATAAGGCCATCCGCATAAGGCCAGCCGCATAAGGCCAGCCGCATAAGGCCAGCCGCATAAGGCCAGCCAGCCCCTGCCCTGCTCGGTACGGCGGCGGGCGTTGCCCCGGCGGCTCCTGACCTCACCCTCCTGCATGGAATTAAGACCGTAATCGGCCGAAGGTGCGCGGGTCCGGGCGGGCTGGCCGCGGGCCGCGGGGAGCGCCCTGGGCGGCGGCTGGCGGCGGCTGGCGGCGGCTGGCGGCTGCCCACCGCCACCGCACGCTGGGAGTGCGGGTGGGGCGCCTCGTTCCTCATCGGGCTCTCGGGCTCGGAGGGAGAGGCGCTGGCACTTGTCCACTACCTCCGCCGCCCCCCCCCCCCCCCACCAGGCACACCTGTGTGCGCGGCGCGGCCTTATCAGAACGTTATCGCCGATGTCGGCCCGGGTCGTGTGGGACGCACGCAAGTGCGCAACAGCGCGGAGCCGCGGCCCCCGCCGCAACGGGCCGCAACGCGCCCTCCAGCGGCTCCCAATATCCACCTCTTTCGCGTGTAACTCTCCACACAAATACACTCTAAATGTCCAAGGGACAATATTGTCCAATGACATGTTACGTTCTTAAGCAAAACACAACATTGGGACAATTTGTAGCGTAAAGGTGGGACAAACTGTAACATGCGAGATACGATTTGTCCCATAAGCACTGTTAATAGAAATCGTAATTTTACGAAAAAGTTCATCACGATAAGTATCGTAAATTTACGAACGTAAGACGTAAAAATACGAAAAGTGTCGTAAAGTTACAAACCTGCGACGTATAAACACGAAAAATGTTGTATATTTTCGACAGCTATCGTAAAAGTACGAAACTTTTCTCGTAATTACAGAGTGTGGCGCGAAGATTTAACTGACTATATTCCGTTTAACGAACTTTTTCGTTAATTTACGACAAAAGTTCGGTTAATTTTTCAACACGAAATGTTCGTGAAATTACGAGTTTTTCTAGGCTATCAAAATTACGAACGTTTTCGTAAAAAAAATTGAAGTTTTCTGATCTTTCACTATAGATGTCCCCTTTTCGACTGTCGTGAGCAATAGAGCAGTACGATTGGGAACGTATACAGAGCTGTGCATGAAAAATTTACGACCCATCTCGTAATTTTACGGCCCGATTCGTAATTTTTTCGTAATTTTACGACTTTTTTCGTTATTTTACGGGAAGTTCGTGTTGAAAAATTAACAGAACATTTGTCGTAAAATTACGATGAATTTTTTACCAGTGAGTATGCCACAAATTCTATCTCAGATATGTTTTGCTTAAAAACGAAACATTTTATGGGGCATAATCGTCCCATGAACTTTTAGTGTATACATGGAAATTCACCATCGTTGCTACCACGCGTACATGGAATAAAATTTTTAACCCCAACATCCAATAACATTTAGTGCTTTCCGCTGCTCAAACACTTTCATACTGTAACGGCCTTTTCCCCACGGGTTGACCTGGAGGAGGAAACCCTGTCCGCCCCGCGTCCGGCAATAAAATATGCCATCCCCCACCTGCCCGCTACGCCCCGCTGCGGGGAGGCGCCCGGGCGCGCCGGGCGCCCCCAGCGGCCCCCGGGCCATCCCATAGATAAAATAAAATGAGCATAAAACGGCAGAAAAATAGAGTCGCCACGTGCGCCGACGGCAGAAAACAATAATATAAAGTCGACCCCGCGGCGCGCGTTACCGCTGCAAAAACGGAATCGACCCCCGCCCACCCCGCGGTACAGCACAGCACTTCAAAGAGCAGAGTGGAGCTGCCAACAGGAGGAAAGGTCATAAGCCAAAAGAGATGGAGTGCGTTTTCCGTTCGGCACGGCGGTGCAGTGCGCTGCAGCAGCGGCTGCAGGGGGGGGGGGGAGAGAGAGAGAGAGAGAGAGAGAGAGAGAGAGAGAGAGAGAGAGAGAGAGAGAGAGAGCGGGGATGAAAGGAAAGGAGAAAGAAACCATTCATCCCCCGCACCCCGCACTTCTGCCAAACAATGTGCCATGGAAAATTCTTCAGTCATTTTTCCCCCTCCGAAACAAGTCGGCAGGAAAACAGGGATAATTTGTTGTGTGTGTTTTTTTAAATAGTCTTGTGGGTGGGTGAGGAGGGTGGGGGCGGGGATGGGGGCGTGGGGGAAGGGTTGCTGGCGGTGCAACGAGTGCTTTAACGCCTCGTTCATTTGCATGGGGGCGCGTGCACCGGCGTGCTCTGCACACATTTCCGGCATTTACACTCCGATGAGTTTGACACGAAGGCGTTTCGACACTTTCACACACGCAACGCCTGCCGCCACCCCCGCGTTGCGTACCGCATGGCGCTGGGCAGCGCGCAGCGCGCCCGAGACGCTTTACGACCACTTCTATACGGCGCCCGCGGCCCCCCCGCAGCCCCCCGCGGCCCCCCCGCGGCCCCCCCGCGGACCTCCCTTGGTCTCCCCGCAGAGCGCCCCCGTCCGTGTGGGTTTACACAGCCGTCCCTCCCCGCGTGTGCGGAGCAGCGAGCAGCTCTGCCCGGAGATGGACGTGCGCCGTGCGCCCGTCTGCCCCGTTGAAGTCGCCTCAGAAAGGTCCGGCTCTGCGGAGGGGAAATAATAACTCAAGCGCTCTGCTGCATCCGCGGAGGCGGAGTCTGTCCCCCCCCCCCCCCCCGCCCTCACCCCACCCTCACCACCCCGCCCAGCGTCACGCTGCCGCCCTCAGCCGCCAGCCGTCCTCACCTGACTTGATTCAATTTGCATGTCAATCTGCTAATGAGTCGTCAGCACGACGACACCTCTCAAGGGGGAAGAGCAGTCCCCCTGGAGGGGGGGGGGGGCAGGCTCCGGGGGGAAGGGGGGTCAGACTTCTACAGCTTCACACACAAGCACACACTCACACACACACACACACGACGACGCACGCTGAGTAAACAAGGGTGGGCAGGGGAGGGGAGGGAACTGCCAATAACGACGAAGGAGATGCACGGCGAAGCAGGGAGCGCCGAGCCGGGCGGCAGGGCGGCCCAGCTGACCACAGTAAGAATCCTACGAAAGACCTGACTTCGTATTACGAAGACAGTCTTCGTAGGCTACGAAGAAAATGAGGTCTTCGACGCATTCCTTCGTAGCCTATGAAGAAATCCTTCGTAATACGAAGGATTCTACAAAGACTTCATTTTCTTCGTAGACATTTTACTGTGATAGAGGCGCCCAGCCAGTCGGGCAGGCAAGCTCTTGCCTGGGCATCCTCTGTCTTCGTCACACTCATGCCGCTTTTACGAGAAGAGAGAAACAGAAGATTCGCTCGCCAGAGTGAGAACACTGCCAGGCAGGCAGCCGCGGGGTCGTGCTGGTCACCTAGCCTCACTCTAACGGGGGCAGTCCGTCCGAGGCGAGTAACGCTGGGCAGGGGCGTGGCCAGACTGTGGTGTCGGCCTCCGCCCTGACTACGCCCCTGACGCTGGGCTGGACGGGTGGCGCCGGCCGATCGGGCTGCGGACGGACTGACTGTCGCCGTATGGGACCCGCCGGTTCCCACGCCGCGGACCACGTGCGCCCCACGCCAGACGGGCAGGCGGCCGGCACGCGCCACGCGGCGCCGACACGATCCCTCCCTCCCACCCTCCGGCGCGGCGACCACACCCTTGTGAGGGCCGCCCCGGGACAACACACTCCCCCGGGGACACGCCCCTCCCTGCCTCCCTCCCCCACACGTCCATCAAACGGCTGCAGTAATACCCATTCTCGGCTCGTACAGCAGACGCCTGCAGCGAGGCGGCCGAGGCCGGCAAAGGCTGCTCCCCGCTGCCGCCGTGTCCGTCACTCCCAGCCAGGTCTCGAAACCGGAGCGCAAATGCGCGCGAGTGGGAGGTGCAGAGCCAAGGGTCCTAGCAGCCGAGGGCCCAGCAGCCTAGGGCCTAGCAGCCGAGGTCCTGGCAGCCGAGGGCCTAGCAGCCGAGGGCCTAGCAGGGCCTAGCAGCCGAGGGCCTAGCAGCCGAGGGCCTAGCAGCCGAGGGCCTAGCAGCCGAGGGCCCAGCAGCCGAGGGCCTAGCAGCCGAGGGCCTTGCAGCCGAGGGCCTAGCAGCCGAGGGCCTAGCAGCCGAGGGCCTAGCAGCCGAGGGCCGAGCAGCCGAGGGCCTAGCAGCCGAGGGCCTAGCAGCCGAGGGCCTAGCAGTCGACCTCGGCCCTTCCCCCTCCAACCTCTCCCCCGCCCCCGCCCGCACTGCGAGGCCCCTTAGGGGCGCGGAGAGTGGCGGCGGCAGAACCAAAAGAAATCCCTGCCGGTGTGGGAACCGAGCAGACAGGGCGCGGCGTGCCGGCACCGTGCCACACAGTGTACACTCGTGCGGTTTGTATCCATCCTGAAAATAACAGCTTCCAATTCCATTTGCTTCCCCCCTTGCAGTCCTTTCGGACGCGCGCGGCGGTCTGGCCGAGCCACCCTACTCCACACCACCACCCTCTATTGATCAGGGTGGCGGCGGGGGCGCGGGGGAGGCGGAGGGAAGGAAAGGGGCGGAGGGGAGAGAGGGGCGCGCAGGGCGGCGGCGGCGGGAGGCCAGGATGCCAGGGGCGGCCAGGGCCGGCAGACAAACGCACCCCCCCCCCCCCTCCCGTGTAGGGCGTGAACCCTCGGCACTCCGCGCGGGTCAGCGGTCACGTTCACACAGAAGAAGAGGAAGAGAGGGAGAGAGAAAGAGAGAGAGAGAGAGAGAGAGAGAGAGAGAGGCGATAAGCGACAGGAGGAATGCGCGCCTGTCCCTGTCTGCTTCCGTATCCCCTTGCAAACATATTGTCCGGTCCGGGGGCGGGGCGGCTTGACCCCCCCCCCCCCCCCGCCCTGCAAACTGAAAAATTTCCACAAAAATGTCATTACGTAGGACGGGGCGATGGACGTTCTGCCGCCCAGGGGCGCGGCGGGGCGCGGCGGGGGGGCGCGGCGCGGCGGGGCGCGGCGGAGGAGGTGGCAAAGCGTCGGCGAAAAATGGGGCGAAATGCATCGGGAACAGCGCATAAAAAGCAACGGCGGGGTGAAACATCGCGGCAAACGAGGTAGAAAAGGGGAGGAGGAAGTGGGGGGCCGGGGAGACAGGGCGAGAGGGAGAAGGGCAGAATGCATAAGCGAGGAAAGAAAATCAAGAGGATTGCTCGCGGAGCGAGCGAGCGTGCGTCGAGCGGCAGCGAGACGTACGCCGCGATGCGAAGCGCTATCAGTCAGTCCTTGCGCCAAAAGTTGTGTCTAACGCTTGAGGGGGAGGGGGAGGGGGAGGGGGAGGGGGAGGGGGAGGGGGAGGGGGAGAGGGGGAGGAGGGAGAGGAGGGGGCGCCCTAAATAGGCGAAACGGCAAAAAACAGACACTAAATAGAATAGAATAAAAGAACATTTCTTTTCACGACGAGCAGATGATTATTGGGTATTTTCTTTAATAAACGGTTTCAAAGCAATAAGCGAGCGAGCGACGCGAAATAACTGCAACACACAAAATGTTTTGAGGCATATAGTATGTTCCAAGCATTCGCGCCGCGTAGCCCGGGGGGCTCATGGCTAGTATAGTAAAGCGAGAGCGGCGGGGCCGCGGGGTCGGTCGGTGCGGTCTGGTCCTCTGGTCCAGTCTGATCACACGGCCGGCGGAGTTTCCGCATGCGGGGCGGGGCGGGTAGGTACCCGGGGAGGGGAGGGGGGGGGGGCTGTCATACCGACCACCCCCACCGGCAGGGCAGGCACACGGCACACACACACTGAGAGCCCATTGCATTAGCAGAGCCTGGCCTGCTGGGCCCGTGGCGTCGTGCCGTGCACTGCAGGGCCGGCGGCAGGGCCAGGCAGGGGCGTCGTGTTGACACAAATCACTTTCCGATAAGCCAACGTAACGCGACGGCGAAACGAGGGGGCGGGGGCCGCGAGGGGGTTGGGGAGGGGGGAGGGGGGAGGGGCGCTAGATCGGATCAAGTCATCGCGCCGTTAGCGCCGGCGGCGGCGGGGCGTGGCGGCACCGGGCGAGTGTTTGTGACAGGAGAGCGACGGCGGCCGGACGGAAGGAAGGAGTCGACCCTCGGACCTCGGCCACTTGCACTGGCGCTGCCCGGCGCTGCGGCAAACAAATGAACGCTCCGTACGCAGCGCTTCGCCTCGTGGTGCACACGGGAGGGAAGGAGAGCAAGCGGCAGGAGGGAGCGCGCCCGCGGCCTGGGCCCGCGCTCCACGGCGCTGGCCTGCGTGCTGCGTGCTGCCTGTCCACAGCCAACACAACGCGCCGAGCAGCAGCGGCGCCGGCGCCAATATTTGTTCAGCCAAGAACACAAAACACCACGCGTCGTGCGGGGAACAAAAAGAGCAGCGGAGCGTCGGCCTGCGGGGGGGCTGCTGGGCTGCGGGGGGCCTGCGGGGGGCGGGTGACACCGCTGCCGCTGCCACACGGGAGGCACCGACCGGCGTTTGAGTCGTCCAGCCACGGCCGCTTCCGACCTCTGCTTCCGCAGCGCTGCCTCTGCCTCACTCGAGGCTCGGGACGCCCCGTAAGAGGGCGAGGAGACGGTGTCCGCAGTCGCTGTAAAGGCCCAGGACCCAAGCCGCGGGACCAGCTCAGCGCCAGGACACTCCCGGACACTCACCGGGGTGCGGAGAAAAAGAGTCACAGCCGCCCGGCCGGGGCCGCCGGGGCGTTTGGCCGTGAAAAGAAATGAAAGCGTCTGTCGACAACGACACCAACACACTGCCTTGTCCTGATTGACCTATGCGCATGGCCAAGCAGCCCGGCCCCCCGTGCCCGTGGCGGTCTCTGTCTCTCTCTCTATCTCTCTCTCTCTCTCTCTCTCTCTCTCTCTCACACACACACACACACACACACACTCTCTCTCTCTCTCTCTCCTCTATCTTTGTCTCCAAGTCTGTATCTGTCATTGTCGCACCCACATCACCTATGGGTTCCCAGGCCGTGTCTCTGTCGCACTCGCATACGGATGCGGGAAGAGGGGTTATCGGCAGAAAAAAATAAATAAATCCCCACACCCCCTCCAGGGTTTGCCCAGGAGAGGGCGGGGGAGGGTAAGAAATGAGCACATAAATCTGAGTCGGGCCCAAAGTGACCCATCCCGTCCCAAGCGCCGCCGTGCCGTGCCGGGCAGCGGTGGCGGTGGCTGTGGTGGCGGCGGCGGCGGCGGCGGCGGCTCGGCGGCGGCGGCGGCGGCGGCTCGGATGGACAGGGCCAGGATAGGGCGGCCCGGCGCAGCACTGCCCCGGCACCTGACGTCTCCCATCCCTCTCCCACCGACGAGGTTGTTGGGTTGTGTTGTGTGGTGCTGTGCGTGGGACGTATCCGTCGTACAGTGGAGCGCGCGCGGACCAGGTGGAAGGAGAAGAGGAACAGAGAGGCAGGGCAAATAAAAGGGTCAGGAGCGAAGGGACGCCGGAGGGACAGCGGAGGGACGGGGCGGCGACGCGGGACGAAAGGGTTGGCGCAGAGGTCACGCTCGCACCTGGCGGGGCGGGGCGGGGCGGGGGGGCGGGCCTTGGAACCCGCGGCGACCGCGGCAGCCAAGGGCTCCCGGCGACACGACATCCTAACGACGATGTACGGCCACAGACATTATTTCAGTCAGGACCCGCGCCCAGCGCCGCGCCGCGCCACGCCGCCAGCAGAGCACATGCTGCATCTGCTCACCCCCCACCAGGAGGCCAGCCCCGCCCCGCCGGGCCCTCTCCTCCCCTCAAAGTCTGCTTACCACCACCACCACTCCTCTCATGCATCCTATTTAGGCCCTGTTCTACACCTATGCCTGAGATTGAGCTGTTTTTGGTGCCAATGCCAGTGTACACAACAGAACTAACGCAAGCATTCTATAGCTCATCAGATAGTCATGGTGCACCAATAAAAAGATGTTACTACTACGACAAAGCTGAACTCGGATGCTCCGGCATATATCAATTTTGTCAGCAAGATAAGATAAGAATTATCACAGAGGTCAAAATGGGAGGGTACTGTATAACTTTCATGGTTTAAATGACAGTTGGACAACAACAAAACTATATACCAATACACCAAAATATACCTTGAAGTTGAAACCATTTGTTTTTAAAAAATTTAAAAATGTCTTGCATTTGTAAATATGTTTATTTGGGACAATACTGGCACAATCAAGTGCTCACACACTCTTAAAGGAACAAAAATAACAAAGATAGGTCCAATTATTTGCTCATTTGCAAATATGAAATCTTATATTTTTTAAAAAAGGAACTACAACTTCACGGAACCATTAAAAAGAAGAGTTCATAGTTCAGCAATGCAGATGATATCGACCAACTAAAAGGAAATAACGAATTCTCGTAAGGAGGCTATAAGCAGACACACTTTGCACGCAGAGAAAGAAGGATAGTTCAATTTACCTCTAACAAGTACATTAAGGAAGCATGGGTGGACTAAAATTAGCTTAAAATGAGGCATGTGTGTAACATCCAAGCCACATAATCTCAAGCATAGAAACCATACTATCAAAATCAACTGTAATGTAAATTAAATCATAATATTTTCATTCATTTTTATATATTTGAGGACGGACCAGGCACATCAAACAGTCCCAGCGGATGCTGAACAATTTTTAAGCACCCTGGGTTTAACGTGCCTAGACTACCTTACATAACGGTGCACAGCAAACAACCTCCCAGGTCCTGGTACCAAAACATAACCTCTACGGTCATCTGCAGGATGAGAAGGGAGGAGGCAAACTTGTAAACTGTGCTGAATGAAAGTGATATCCGTTCTGGAGACTCCTCACTCAGTCTTGAGGCTCAGAGCTGCTGCCCCTGGGCCATGCAGGCCCCTGCGCCCTCCTAGCCGGGGGCGGCGGAGGGAGTCGGGTGGGGGTGGGGGCCCTGGAAGAGAAGTGCATGCTTGCACCTCCTCGCCTACCCTCGCCGCTACCCGTACCTTCCTTTGTGCACACCCGCGCCCTGCCCTCCCGCTGGCCAGCGGTGCCAGCGTCGGCCCCCGTCAGCCTCACCTGTCTGAGCTCTCGGAGCTGTCGTAGCGGTCCGTGCACCTCTTCTTTCGGCAGGTGTCCTCGCCGTCCTCGGCGTCCGCCTCCGCCTCCGCGGCCGGGTTCGGGGCCTCCTCCTTGACGCACACATCCTGCCCCTGCCCCTGCCCCCGCTGCACACCACACTTTGCACCGCACTTTTCACTGTCTTTATGAGTGAAGCTCGCGCCGCCTCCGCTGCCCACGCTCGGCTTCACGTCCGTGACGGCATCCTCCGCCCCCACGACCAAATCCGCGCGTGACGAGTGCCGTTTTTCGTTCAAAACACTTGATTCTGTTGTCCCTTCCTCACATAATCCGTCTGCCATCTTGTGGAACACAAACACACTGAGGGTAGGGTCCCCCTCTCCCCCCTCCCTACTACCCCTCGCCCGCCCCCGTCCCGTTCCGTTGCTACGGGAACGTTTTCGTGCCGAGCTGCAGTGATGGCGGCGGTGGGTGCATCTCGGCTGCACGCAGGCAGGCGGTTCCGCGTGCATCACAAGGCGCATCGTACGCGGCGCGCGAAAGTTTGAAAGGGAGAGTATCGATCGCCAGCCCGAGTCTCTCAGCAGCGCCCTGTTCGGCGCTGACTACCGTCTCCGGATTTCTAGCTCCACAAAACCGGAAAGATTATCGTACTGTATTTTCTGGACATTTTGTTGAAGGTTCCGGCCGTGGCGGGCGGTGGCAGCACCGGGGGCGGCCGGGACGGGGCATTCCAACCTCTCTCAGCAGAGCGCGCCACCGCCAGTCAACACAGCTGTTCGGCGCTGTGGTTCGGTGCGCATATACCCCGCGCTGCCTGCGCCGCTACTCCCGGCCAGGGAGTCGGTACGACGGGGTATTGCCGACATCGATGGCGTTTGAAATCAATCGGAACAGTTATTCGTATTTTGTCACAACGTGCTGTTAACTGGTGCAAATCCAGCGGGTTCCAGGAAGAAAAGAGGGAATCCCATGCCAATAAAAAAGAAAATTATTCCCTTACAAAGTGCCTAGGGTGCGTATCCTCGTGCACACAAGCACCTCAGTTGATGGCTGGTGTATACCGAGCTAATGCCTCTGCTGTTATATTTTCATAAAAGGAGAATCGAAGAAGTGAGACCAGCGTTCTACCGACGATCAAGCTCCTGCGAGCGTATCAAAGCCAACTCTGTCAGCATTTCTGTGTGTAATTGCAGACTGAGGCCGTTGCCTCCTGGTGCGACGGAGGTGAGAGAGTGAGGGTATCGCATATCGCCGATAGATATATTCCATCCTCGTCAGACGCATACTTCCGCTCGTGTGTGTGGGAGTGAGACAGAGCGCGTGGGCGGCGGGCCGGCGCGGCGCGGGATCGGAGCAGAGCGAAGCGCTCGCCGAAGGCCAGCCGGTTCCGGAGATACCCCCTCCAATCCCACGCGGCTGCGGCGGCCTCCGCAGCCATCCGCCTCCTTAGCTCAGGGGTTAGAGCACTGGTCTTGTAAACCAGGGGTCGTGAGTTCAATTCTCACAGGGGGCAGAGCTACATTTTGAGTTCCTGAAAGAGACTGTGAACCACGTTTCCCCGTTTCGTGTTCAGTGGATGGCGGCTATGTCGGGAATACCGAGGCGAGACCGGTATCCATGTAAATAGGGAGGGGGGAAATGTGTGTTGAATGTTGTGTTGAATAACAAAGTGTGTTATTCCTCCGCACTTCTGATTTTCTGAACTGTGGTAGTGTTTTTGTTGCGAGCGGGATGTTTCCGAGCATCTGAAAACCTATTCAGACGCTTGTATGCATCTGAAGACCGTTCACACGTATACGTCTTCCTCGGGGAAAACATTTTGAACGTTGAATATGTTTTTAGATGCTTTGAAACATCTCAATTATACATTAAGATACTTTGAAGAATCTGAAAAAACATTCACACGTTTGACACTCAGACACTTGACTTTGTAGTGTTCTTTCGCTAGATGACAAATTTTGCTTAAAAATTAAACGATTTTTTAAAATGTCGCCTTTCTTTCTATAGTAGCTTTTATTACACTGACAATTTTTTTTTCAATTTAAAAATCGGCGTGTCTGTAAAAAAATGCAAATGATGTGCACGGCAGTAGCCAGCACGCGTGGGACGCTCCTGTCCCTGTCTGCCGCCGCCCGGCTGCTCGGCTGTTCCTCGACTAGCGGCCGCGTCGCGCGCGCGTCGCATCGTCAGACCACCAAGAATCCATTTTTCCGCACAACGAACCGTCTCATTCTCAGTCCATCCGTGCAGAAAAATGTGATCGTGGCGTCCAGTTCGCTGGCGGCGCGGACCTCGGGCAGACTCAGGCAGATTCAGGCTTCGCTGGCGTCCGGTTCCACATCGGCTCGCAGAAACACAGGCAGCGGACTCAGCCGCGATCAGAGAGGAGGCCTTCGGAGACGTCCCGGCGGGCGGCGGGGGCGGACGGGAAGCTCGCGCCACGCCCACGGCCGGTGCACTGCTAAAACATATTGGCCCAAAAGAATGAAGGAAAATGCGATAACCAGTCCTGAAGATTGCTGTGAATTCCCAAAGAAAATTGCACTGGTTAAAAAATTACTTTTAACAATCAGATTATAATAATAATAATTATTATTATTTTTTTGCTTTGACAAAAGTTGATTTTATGAGTAAGGGCAGCACACCAGTTGGGCGTGGGCACCTGAGCTGGCGACCTGACCCCGCTGACTTGGGCCCGCCAGCCACGGCGACAACCGCGGTGCAATGCGCCCAGGCGCGGCGCGGCGCATGTCATCATGTCATGGTGGTGCATCGCACGGTACATGGGCCATCCGCGGTACCGCATGCGCGGCGTTGCCGCTCCGCCATTGGGCGTCGGGCCGGAAGTACTCGCTTCCGGTGTCGCGGTCAGCCAATGGGAGGGCGCCATGCGTCCAGCCCGGTCCAGGACCAACACCAGCGCGACGAGAGGAGCGGACGCGTCGAAGACGAGAGGCTTCTGCCTCGCGGGACTCGGATACATGAATATTGCACCGCCACGGCAAATGCGCGAAACCGAGAGGGAGAATTTTCGCTCAACGCTCGAGGTAACGGGAGCTCGCGAGAACGCCATGTACTGTGCGGCGCTGGTGGGCCTGTCAGTCAGGGACTCGGGCCGATGGTGTCGCCGGGGACGGCGGCCCACGGGGCTGAGGCGTGCTGCAAAGAGGTCCAAGCTCGTCCCAAAGCTTTTCAGCTGGCGTGTGAGTACTCACCACTCTCGGCGGCCTGGTGACGCTGGCGCAGCGCCCCCCGCAGCTGCCGCAGCTGCCGCAGCTGCCGCAGCCTGGTGCGCCGTCCGTCCCGGCCGGGACCGCGGTCAGCCCTGCGCGCCGGCCAGCACTCGAGTCCGGAGGGCGGGCGGGCCGTCCTGTATTTATCAGTTAGCCCGCGGCCGGGCCGCGCTCCGCTGGACCAGTGCGGGCGGCGGGGGCGGAGGGGGCGGTGCATGGACGGACTGTCACCTTCCCCACCTCGCTCGCACCTGCGGCTCTGGCCGTACCCCATTCACAGAGTGCACCTCCCCCCCCCCCCCTTCCCTTCTTCCCCACTCTTCTTTTTCATCTCTCTTCCTCTTTCATTCATTTTCGGGCCAGCGGTTCCGCTACAGCTAGAGCTCGCGCGCGCACGGTACGGCGCTCAGCTCGTCATCCTTTTCTCTCTATTTGTCCTCTCTCTCTCTCTCTCTCTCTCTCTCTCCCAATTTATTTCCCTTTCTCTTTCATTCTCTCGCGATTGCACTAATGATAACGCCAAAATATTTGTCTCCCCTCGAACACTGGTTCCACGACACGCTCATGACGCTCACGCTCTCGCAGGACACAGCAGCGCGGCCAGCAGGCAGCGGCCCGGCGCGGCCCGGCCCCCTCAAGACGCGGGATAGGCCAGCTGCCCGGCCGCGCGCCGCGGCTGTTGCCTATCCTCTGGCTGGCGGGCGCCTCGAGACGCTGAGGCTGAGCAGCGCAGCCCAGCGCCGGGCGGGCGGGCGGGCGGGTGGGCCGGGTCCTCCCTGCACCCCTCCCTCTCACTCTCCCTCTCTCCCTCCCTGTGTTGATAACCAATCTGTGTATTGGTACTGCCTTAGGATTTTTTAGTCCTGTTAGGTACCAAAGAGAAATAAATAAATCAATCAAATCCCTCCCTCCCTCTCTCTCCCTCTCTCTCTCTCTCTCTCTCTCTCTCTCTCTCTCTCTCTCTCTCCCTCTTTCTCTCTCTTTCTCTCGCTCTCGTGTGAAGCAGCCCACGACCGCGACCAGGACGGAGGCAGACAAGTGTCGCGGCTCACGCCCCGTGTGTGTGTGTGCTTCTTCTCCGGACGGTGTGGGTTTGCAGTGCACCTGGGCTGCCGCCACCGGGGCCGAGGCCGGGGCCCACGGTGGCCTGCCTGCCGTCGGCCCCGTGCCGACCCGCCGGTCCCACCCATGCCGCGGCACGGGTTTCGGACACCGGCGGACTGCTAGTTGTTATTGTTTTCACACGCGTGTCAGCGGGCCCACAACAACGAGGCCCGGGGGGGAGGAGGGCAGGAGAGGTGCCCCCCCCCCTTCGGGCGCTACCGCGTGCAGGAAGTGAGGTGGCGATGGGTATCGCCGGCCTGCAGCCCCGTGCGCACGAGATGTTGGATGTCGGACATGCGACAACAGCCCCTCCCTCCCCCACCCCTCGACAGGCGCGTTCGACAGTCGATGTAGGTGCATTCCTAACAGGATGGGGGTTGCAGAGCAGAGGTCCGCGGTGCACGACTCCTGACCGTGCGTATCTGTGTCTGTGTGTCAGCGACGGCAGCGAACGCATCGGCCGCGGTTTTATTTCAGTCGGGGGCGGGTCCCCGGCCGGCCAGCACCCCGTCGTCAGCACCCCCGGCCTCGGATGCGGCCTCGGCGCGCAGCTTGTCCAGCCGCTGCCGGTCCGCGCAGGCGGAGAAGGCCCGCAGCTCGGCGTCGCAGTCCAGCGGCCGCCGCGGCCGCTCGGTCAGGCAGCGCACCGCGGCCTGGCGGGGGGCGAGGCTGGCGGTGGCGCCCGCGGACCGCTGGGACCTGCGGCCCGGGCGCACGCCGCTGGTTCAAACACCGGCAAACACGGGGCTTTTCTTCTTCCTTGGCCGACCTGCGCTTGACTAGGCCATCGAACCAGCGCTTACCGCCGGGTACCGCAACACCGCCGGGTTCGCGGGGGCCGGTAACATTACGTGACGTGCTTCCCCCCCCCCCCCCCACGGGCTCTCACTCACTGGGCGTACTTCCGGAACAGGTCCCCAGTCTGGCGCCGCGCCCTCCGCTCCTCGCAGGCGAGGACGCGCTCGATGTCCCGCTGCCCCCACAGCACCCGCTGCTCCAGGCCGGCCCAGAAGTCTTCCTGCAGAAGGGCATGTCGTCCATAGTGTTCCGGATCGGTCGGGTTGGGCTGTACCCGACAAATCTTCCGTCTCTTTTCGCTCATAAGATCCAAGTGAGTGCGAGAGCGACGGAAGACGCCCGGGCTCAGGGCTCGGCCCAACCCAACCGACCACACTAGCCGTCGAGTCCAGAGCCGTGCCTATTGGGTGCGAGGGAGACGGGAGACGGGACACCATCTCTCTCGCACTCGGCCAGCCCGCCGCACCGACAGTCCTCCGGTAGGACTCTGGCTCGCTCTGACCGCACCCACCCCGACGCCGCCGCTGCCGCCGTCACTGCAGCCGCAGTCGCAGTCTGCCGCGTCCAGGAACACGCGGGGCGGCTCCGCGGGCTCCGCGGGCCCCGCAGGCCGGCTCGACACCAGGACGGCCGCCGCCCCCGGGTCAGCGGGCTGGCAGGGCTGGCAGTTCTCCACCTCGAGGACGCGGTCCCGGGAGCCGGCTGTCCCCACTGCGGCAGTGCGGCGCCGACCAGGACCAAGTCAGAGCCGGCCGGAACGCCCTCGTTTGCCCGTGTTACAGACTTCCGGGCCGGACCACGGCGGGGTCCGCTGTCCGCTCCGCGCCACCGGCCGATGCCGATCTCATCCCGGGGAGATCGCGGTAATGTGGGGCCGTATCGCGCTGTCCCGTCCCGTGACGTCAGCGGCGCGGCGATCAGTGAAAAATAAATGTCCTCACTGGTACACGGCCGGTCCCAAGTTATCGCTGCATCGCCAGCATCCGGGCCGTAGGGCGGCCGGCCCCGCGCTGCAGTGGGCGCCCCGCCGTGCCGTGCCGTGCCGTGCCGTGCCGTGCCGAGCCGTGCCGCTACGCGCCGGCCGCAGCGTGACACCGCGACGCACGCCACGAGCAGCCACGAGCTGCACACCGCACAACGGCGCGGCCGCCTATTCTGTGACCGCAGTGGGCGCGGCGGCTGCGGCGGCGGCACGGCAGCGCTGGGCAGCACACGGCACGGGCACACCAACAATGCTCACGCCCCAATAAAGAGGGTCGACTCTTTCCTTCCGAGTGTCCTGGCCGCCGTTTCCATGCTGTGTGCGCGGGCCGGGAGCCGCCGGAGCGGAAGCGGCGCCAAGGCCGCAGGCGCCCCGCAAGCGCGGCCTGCATCGGCACGGGGATGAGGGCGGTGGGGAGGGAGGGAGGCCCGACCCGGCCGGGCCCAGGAGTGCTGGCGGTGCTGGCGGTGCTGGCGCCCCGCCCCGCGGCCCCGCCGTGCCGGGCCTGCGTCGTCCAGCCCGGCTGTGCCCGTCGCGTCACGCGAGCCCGTCGCCATCCTTGAAACACGGCGGCCCGCCCGGGTGTTGTGGGCAATAAAAAATGGCCAGCGTGTGATAAGGGAGGGATGGGGATGGGGTCGGGCGGGAGGCCGCGAGTGGCCGGGAGGCCAGCAGGCCACCGGGGCCGGCCGCCAGCGCTGGCCAGCACCGGGCACAAGGCGCCTGCCGGGTAGGCAGCCGCGGCTGGCGCACACGCCCGTGTCCGGCGGGCTGGCCTACCCCAGCAGTCGCAGGCGCTCGGCGTCGCCCTGACGTATAATAGCCCTCCGAACGAACTTCTAAAGAAGCAGAGACGAGGGACGCGGATGGGCTTCACGGACGACGTAGGAGGTGCTTTCAAGCGCAGCCAACTTGAAGCGTTTCGAATCGCACCCTCGTGGCCCCTAAGCAACCAGCGTCCAGCGACTCCGCCCAGATGGACAAGCACGCCCCCATCTGGATGCATCTATGGGGGAGAGGGGAGGGGGGCAGTCAGCGGGGCTCGAAAAACGCTGCTCCACGCCAAGGCCATGCCTGTCCACGCTTTGCTGTACGGAGGACCCCGCTTAACCCTGCCCCCCCCCCCCCACCAGCCCTCCCATCACCCCTTGCCGAGTCCGACCCCAGGTCCGGGTCGAAATGCCAGCGCAGCCAGTGGTGTCCTGCTTTCTCCCCTGCCCTGCGTCCAGCTCGCCTGGCCTGGCAGTCGGCCGTCTGCCGCTGCGGCCACCGCCCCGCGCTAGGACGGAGTCCTGGTGACAGGAAAGGGAGCTACTGCCGTGGCCGCTGCTCCGCGCTCCGCTCTGCTAGAGCCGGGACGGGACGCCTGGTTTGAAACGTCCCGCGACGGAAGGGCCGGGCAGGGCTGGCTGCAGGGCTGGCTGCAGGGCTGGCTGCAGGGCTGGCACGGCCGCGGCCGCGGGTTCGGTGTCGGCGCCGACGGTCGGCGCTCCCTCAATCGCCCCGCCGCGCCCGTCTCCCCGGTGCATCGTCTCCTGCTGAGGATGGAGCGGTAGCGTAGTGTGAATGTGAATGCGAACGCGAGGAGTAGTTTTGCCCCGACCGTCACCCCGCCCCCGCTCCCCGCCCGGTACCAACATGCCGCGGGCGGGCCCGGCCCGGGCGGTACCTGTTACCTGCGTACACACCTGGCTCTGGCTAACGGAGCGGGCCTCCGCCCCCCGCCCCGCCCGCCCGCCCCCCGGCCGCGGCTCCGGCGGGGCCCGACTCCCAGCCGTACCTGTGTTTGTGTGCTGCGCCTCCAGGTCTTACCCGTTTACCCGCGGTGTCTCCGTTATTACAGCGAGCTGGCATTCCCCGCACCTTCGCTCTACCTACGGGATCCGCTAAGGACATGGACGGCAAGGGAGAGCCTCTTGTAGAGGAAGGACCCCAGGAAAATGTTGTGGTAAGGACAGACGAGTGTCTGCTTCTTCCCTTATCAGCTGGGTTTCAAAAGGCAGAAAAAAAAACAGCTGGCAACAGTTTTGGGCCGTTCAATGTTAGCTTTTGACCTGCTTTTATTTACCAATGTGCGTAAGTCGAAACACTTCAATTTTATGTGTTACATTTAAATCCACCTTCATGATACCTGAAGGTTAGAAATCTAAGTGTAAGGGTAATCTTTTGTTTTTTCTCAATAAATAATGGATTTAGTATGGCGTATCTCTGATTTGGTGACTCACAAAAGTTCATGCTTCCAGCCTGCACCTGATTCTCCGTACGAGAGCCGAAACCAACTAGATCAACGATATGAATGTCCTATATGTCTAACATGTCTTAAGGAGCCTGTTCTCACACCTTGTGGTCATCGTTTCTGCAAAGAATGCATTTACATGTGGTTGAAGTAAGTTTCCACTCCATTTTCCATTATTTCATTTTCACCACTGAAAAGTTTGGACATATAGTAACCATGTGCCAAAACAGACGAGAAGGAAGCTGCTGTCCCATTGACAACAGACCACTCACTGCTCCCTCTGATCTTTTTGTGGATAACTTTACCCGCCGAGAAATTGAGCAAACCCGCTTGGAGTGCCCTAATGTGGGGAACGGATGTAAAGTTGTTCTACCTCCCATAGAGCTTGAAAATCATATTCCTAATTGCTCTCATCAGGTATGTTTCCAATTCTTTCTAGTTCTTCATATTCATATTACTTACTCTACATGAGAATTGGTTTCAATTTGATTTTACATGTGTGAAATTGACAGCGATCTGGTTCTGGCCACAACTCACTGCACTGCACCTTTGAAAATATTGGTTGTCAAATAACAATCAGTGACGCTGACCAGCTGGCTTCTCACTTGGAGACAAATCTACAACAGCATCTCAATGTGAGAATATTTTTTCAGTCTTTAGTAAAATGCACGGAAGATAGTATAATCGGTGTTTTAAATTTGATAATTTCTTTTTAAAGTTATTGTCTATGGCATACACCAAGTTATTGAACCTTTCTAAATCTCGAGAAATGGAAGGAAAGGCTGAAGAAGCCAAAAGCTTGTGGGATCCTCAACCCAAAGAAGGTAGCTCTGGTGGCTCCACTGCAGCCACTGCTGGAGACTCCAATGCTGGAGGACTACACACTAGAGAGCTCATCAGGTCAGTAAGCTTTAAAATATTAATAAATCCATGTTGTATCATATTTTTTACTTGATATCACATTTATTTCACTGAATAGGGCTCTTTATGAAAGAGTTGTTCTACTGGAGCAGAAGGGACATGAGCAAACTATAGAAATGAATCTTGTGAAACAACAGCTTGCATCCAGTAATGCTAGATTGGAGAGAGTTAGACATGAATTAGCAACCGTTCATTGTGGAGGAACTTTCGTATGGAGGGTGTCACATTTCAGACCAATGTTGTCAGCCATGAAGAACGACCCTCTTATCATGCATTATAGTCCTGGGTTTTACACTTCTCAATATGGCTACAAGTAAGAACATATCTATGTTATTTAAAGGTCTCAGCCTTGGTGGAAAACTGTCAAATATGAAAATAAAACGTCTTGTTATTTCAGATTCTGCTTACGGCTTAATCTTTCAGCCAAGGATCGTAGCCATTTAGCTGTTTTGATACACATCATGCGCAGTGACAATGATGTCACATTAGACTGGCCATTCTCAGGCCGCATCTCATTGAAACTAATCCATCCAACAGATCCGCAACGCCATTTAAAGGAAACTATGATGTCAAGACCTGAACTGGAAGCTTTCAGGCGACCTCGTCATGAAGTATGTCCAAGAGGTTTTGGTTACACAGAATTTGTTAAAGTGTCGGATTTACTTAGCATTGGGTATCTTGGAGAAACTGACACTTTGGTTTTGAGGGTCCAAGTGCAATGTGTATGAAAACTTGTACTGTAAGAGCTTCTTGTTATTGTAAGATTGATGCTCAAGACTTGTCACAACTTTTCTGGCCGTACTAAATTTGATTGATTTGTATGGTATTCTTCGAACTCTGTCAAGGGTCGACTGCTCCTTGTATTATCTCGCTTATTGTTTCAGAGATAAATGTCTGTGATATTATTTGTCACATTCCCATCTTGTGATTGATGGTTGTACATGTACAATGTGTTTCACGATCTCCTATATCGCTTCTTTTTGTGCTGGTCTTTTTAAATTTTGTATAATTTGGAAACATGCAACAAGCAATCCTCTTGGAACTTCTCTGTCGATGTTCGGTAATTTTATTTATTTTCAGTTTGGAAGAGGAAATGTAGACAGAGAAACAGTCACTTTCAAAATTTTCCAGAACTTGTTTATTGGCATCAAAGGCACCAAACGCGTACTTTGCATATATAGTACTTAGTTTAACAGACAAAAGGGAATATTAACATCAATACAGGACGAATTCTTACGAAATAAAAGGGAATTGATGACAACAGGTCATCAATATACGTTGTGTTAATCCATCCATGTGTGGGTAATTCAATTCTGTAATGTGAAAGTGGCTTTACAGCTCAATATGAGCTGCACTATTGTTGATCTCAAATGCAGTGTGCATGCTAATAAAAATTTAACCGTTCTTAAAAGCATCTTGACTGACCGTATTTGCACTAACACTGACTACACTACTCACAC
This sequence comes from Megalurothrips usitatus, assembly GCA_026979955.1. NCBI lineage: Eukaryota > Metazoa > Arthropoda > Insecta > Thysanoptera > Thripidae > Megalurothrips > Megalurothrips usitatus. Next base: position 3,320,818 of record CM049593.1, read on the forward strand.
ATATAGGGGGATGGTTGATAATTATACACTTGTATGCAAGTTCATTTTTACGATAGCAATCAGAAGTCCATAATTACAGCTAACTGTTCAGAGGGAGATAAAAACATGTTGAACGCTGAGGCTAACTGTATCACTCAGCTGAGTTAGTTGGTTTGGGATCAACTAGTGAAATGTACTTACAGACACGCTTGGGGAGGGGGAGGTGGGGGTATTGGGGCTGTCCACAATTGTCTTCAAGACTTTGGTGTAATTGCAAGAGCAGCGTCATTAGTTAGACAATTGACAATTCTTCATTAATATCTAGGATTATATTAATTCATATTTCAATGAGAAAGGCTCATATGCATTTTGATAAATCTTTATTCACAAACAATAGTGATAGTTTGTCACTCAGAAACGAATGAACAGCGATCTACAACATGATATTTCTTAAATAAAGCTAAGGGATGCTTATCTCACCCTTAAATTGATAGCAAAATACTACTGCACAAACAGATTAATAACTTTTTACTTGCTATCGGTCAACAACCAAGGAGTACTGCTATGGTCAATGAAAATGGTATTTTAAATTTGTTTTATGTGATGGAGGGATGTAAGAGAACCATACAAGGCTTTAACATGCACAATGTAGATGAAAAGTACAATGATGGTAACATTTGTGTAACATAATAACAACATACTGGCAGATCTATCAGCAATCATACACAACAGTTCTTAACATTTGCACTATTAGGTAGTAGGAGGTTATTCATTCAGCTGGGGATTCCCATTCCACAGGAAAAATCTACTTTTCAGTTCTGTCCCACTCTGTCTTCTTTTGATGCAGCTAAGAGATGAACAAAAATGGAAATGTTGCTCATAAAAAATTATCACAATCATATAGACACCAAAGGTTGTGATGCACAAAATGTTACAACAGGCATGGAGGCTGCAGCTCAGGTACAATATACCCTGGAGATTTCAGCACAACTTTCAGTCCACTAGATAGTGCTGAAGACAGGATTTAATCAAAATGAAACACTAAGGCTTCAGCAATTGTGAATGCAGCAAATCCAAAGGTACATATCTTTACGCTCATAAAAGCAGGAATCAAAAGCCTCTAAATGCACCATGCTCCATTGAAGAATAGAGGGGATACTTGTGCACAAAGGTAGTGCCACCAAATTAACTGCAATACTTTAATGTACATTCAAGCACTCTCCATTTAGTAATATGTAGATCCGCAGTCTTGGCCAGATTTAATTTTCTTTGCTCGTAATGCAATTAATTTTTTATTTACCAAGTGGCATGAATGGGAACCCCAGCACATTTCCAAATGATGGAATTCTTTCGTACATTACACATCACCTGGTTTGGCGCAGGTACTTGCTTACAATTAAAGTACACACATATTTTTGACTGAAGAAAGAAATCACAAAACCTTATAACATAATATATACCATTAAAAACTATAAAACCTGATGTTTCTTGGAATGACTGAACAGGAGTTGGTGGATATATTAAGTATTAATAATACAGCTTTTTATATCTTGTCAAAGTTAACCAAGGCAACACGGTACACAATGACTCATTTTGGTCTGAGGAGTGTGAGTATAAGAAGTTTACCCATCAATCCAAAACAAGAAGTGAGAGGCAAATGGAGGATTTTCAGCCAAAATTTGCTTCACAAATCAAAATCAAGTACCATTAAATGTACATGAAGATTGTGCCATTAATCAGTTCAGAAATTAACAATGTCTAATACTTGATTTGGCTTGAGAAGGTTTACAAGCCTTTCAACCCTGTTCTGACTTTCTAACCCTTTCATGAGGGAGAGAGTAGGATAAACCAATCCCATGATTTTCTTTCATTATTTAAAAATTCAAACAACAATGGTAACACAGAGTGATTTATCTTCTCCTTCGATTCCTAAAATGGATGCTATGGTCACCATCTCAGTACTGAACAGGATTCAGATAGGATCATTTCTAACTCAAAATCAGTCATTATCAACTCCTGTGAACAGATAGGAAAACATCGAAACTCCTTTCAGCCTCGTGGAAAGCTGGCATGTAGAATAAAGTACCCACAGTCTGTACGGTTGGTAGAACCCATATAAAACGCACCAACAGCAGTTTGCTAATGCAATTTGCATTGAGATGTTTTCACGTCAACAGGCAAGTTGTAACTAAATTTGAAATTTATGTAAAGTGATGTGCAGCAAATAGAGGTGATGGTTCGAGCTCAATTGCTCCAGTCAATTCAAATTGTGAGTAAGAATGCTACAAATATAATAATACTGGTGACAATAGCTTTCCATTCGAGCAGGCAAGAGCAATGTAGAAAAGGGCTTTCTTCCTTGAAATTGAAAACATCTATTGATGAGAAGATAAAAAAAATAATTCACGAAAATCCCAAGTACCACACTGGCACAAAAATAAGGACAAAAAAACAACAAAGAAACACATAACAATTATGTTTATATCAGCTCATTCTAGTTTCATCATGGAGGAATAGTGATAGGTAGTATATTACATGCAGCTACATTTGAAGTTCTAAGACACACAACAGCTCAATATATACAGCAACTATCGTACAAATCATAATGTTTTAGCTACAGATACAGAAGAAAGAAAAGAAGAAATAGGTAACTGAGAAAATCAAGTTAGCAAGAAATTTTGGGAAAACTTTGCAAGAAATTATGCAAGTCACCAAAAGTATATCAAAATAACTTCCTGAAGTGTGTCTTTTCTTTTTGTGCACCAGAATAAGTTAACAATGAAAATAGAATCTGAATGGACCAATATAATCTGAACAATGTCTAAATAAAACCACAATGGGTAAAAAGAGAACAAAAATATATTAATTTCAAGTGATAGGCAATTGTTATTTTCACTTCACTTTGGTCAACCATTTGACCTCTTCCTGATAACACTGGGAATAGAATCAAACAGAACAGCTACATCTCCACAAACAGGTCTGCATAAACCATTCTTAACTTTACAGAACTAGCGGATGTTCACTAGTGTCTACAATATCACAGATGTTATACACACTCTCCTCTAAGTTATGTTACGTTGTCTATGTGATCTGTCCTTGAGAGGCCATTGATTATTTCATTCATCTTCAGAAATATTACTTTCACTTATGCAAACAGAGGAAATTCCGACTGCACATTACCACACACACAATTTGAATGTACATAAATCACACATTAAAGTTATGTTTGGTCTATCTGAAGTAAAATCCTGAACTAAAATGTTGAGCAAATGTGTGAGCACAAAGTCCTTTCCATGAACTGTTGATGACAACATGGTAACATTAAGATTGGAGGCCTCCCAGGAATTTCTCCTAATTGTTGATGACAGTCCTCTAAATTCATGAATAATTAAAAACAAACAACAAAACCGATGTGATGACAGATTAGCTTAAAATTTGCTGGTAGTGCACTGGGGGCCAGTAGATGCAAAGAACCACTGCAACACGCATTAATTAAAATAAGTTTCCAGAAATTAGTGAGCGAATAGTTTCCAGAGGCTCTATTGTTAAGAGCTTGGCTGCATGTACACAGATGAGGCAAATGAAGGATGTTAAAAAAGACTTTCTTTTTTATGGCATTGCACTGCTTAACAATACATTAAATTAGCAGTAGAAAAAATGCAACCATATCACAAGAAAAGAAAAGCTCACATTGAGACAAATGTAAATCTCTTCGTAATAATCAATAAGACAGCACAGTATGCATGGAATAAATATGATGGAAGTCAATGGAGGAAAATTATCAACTTAGAGATTAGTTATGAGACCTCTCACAAGAATTTTAACACAAACTAGCAGTTAGTCTTCACGAGAAAAAGAGTATTGATATTATGTACATGTCTTTGGGATTTATAAGATAAAAGCTGTCTCTGCTAGAGGGTCATTCAACTCAAACTTCATGTAAAACTTTGAAGATGCATACTGGCTTTACATTTCACTGCACTGTGATTAGATTAATAACAAAAAATATACCCTCAACCATAAAGTCTTTTCACCACAAAAATATATGTATGGAAATAACAGTTTCTCTCTCTTTTTTTTTTTACCAGGAAGAGAAAGCAAAAGATAGAGACAGCACATTTATAAAGAAGAATATAGGTATTCCCACCAACTTTTATCTATACTACAACACACAATAACAAATGAACCTAACAGCCAACTAACATACACTTACACACACATCTAAAGATAAGATTAATCGTTATCAAACCATGATAACTACATTATTAACTTTTTCAGATATTTAAGACAATAAGATTTACATGTAGAATACATATGAGAGGATGTTTCTGGTAAGAATATGAGAGGGCAAACAAAGACTTCAGATTTTCAATCCTCAGTCTGGTGCAAAATAGCACAGCAGTTCGGGTATACAAATGCTTTTGCAAAATGTGAGGTACTTACAAATAATTTTTCTTCAAGCCCACAATGTTCAATCAAAGATATTCAGAGCCAAGTTAATACTGCTTTTCCTTCACTGTGTCTTTGCGAGGACAAGTAATAAATATAGTAAACCAATGTTACAATTGAGCCCATTAAAACTTCAGGCTTTTCTTCTATATATGCAAACCATGAATGCCAAATGTGAATGATAAACACACAACAGAAACCACCCCTTCTCTCAAATTGAGCAGCATTGGGAAAAAAGCATTTCCTCTCATTATGAATAAAAAATAGTTTTCCTTCAGTTGGAAACAGACGATACCACAATGAATTGTTTCACGTAGAGCAAAAATACTCAGTCAGCTCTTGATAATGGCAGGAGTAATGCCTACAACAAAGGAAAATGTGTATCCATGTTTGGCACACACGCATGTCATTCATATATGTAGAAAAATATATAAAAGGTTGGATTTGTGATGGTACTACCTACACGGGAATATTACACCCAAAAGGTTCAGCCAGTTGGACATACTAAGAATAGAGAGTAGTCCCAATCTAGATGGGCCAAAGTACTTGCCTCATAGCAGGATGAGCATACCAGGCAATTTACATTGAACTGTGTTCCGTTTTGTAATGAACGGCGGAAAATAAGCGGAAAAAATGAATCACAATAAGACCTTTGAATAACAAAAATAGGTCATATGAGAACTAACACAAATGCTCCAATATATGGAGACTAGATCAATCAGATGGTCACATAGAAGGAAATAATACGGAGGTACTTTTCCAGCCATCAAGATGGCAACAAGACACAGAAGTAGAGATAAATTCCAGTAAATTAATGCTCCACCATTGACTTAACACTCAAAAATGATGCAACAGCAGCAGCTTGAGTACAAAAAAAAAAAAATTATCATTACTATATACAAGTTTGCTAACAGTTTATCCAAGACTTCTCTCCTCAGAATTCCTCCAACACTCAATAATTCATTCAATTTATACACATTCTTTGATAAGAATTTCATTACATTTTTGCTATAATATAAAATCAAAATTAAAACATGACCTGATCCCTACAAAAGCATACATTCATTTCAGCACCAACAATGGACCATTTGCATAGGTTAGCACCACACTCACACTAAATCATTACATAGTAAGGGGCAATAACCCTGTTGGAATAAAAACAAAGAGAGACCACATTTGAAAGAAAAAAAAATCTGTGGCCTGCTGGAGGGGAAGGGTGTTTCTCCAATCAGTCCTAAGTAGCAAAGAAAATAATTATTCCGAAGATGGAATGCAAGATGAACAACTGATCAGGTGCTAGTTCATAACAGGTACCTACAGCAAATGAATCCATAACAAATCAAAAATTTTATAACACAGGATTAAAGTATTTTACATGCACTCTCTGTTGAGGTTCGTTTCACATTCAATAAATCACAGAGCGAAGCTCTAACAAAAGAAGAAAAACAACCTGGCACACCCTTCGCTATCGGTTACCAATCAGCAAGGATGATTGCTCATCACTCAGCGACCGAGGTGTTAAAGTCTTTCAAACATCTAATTTAAATTCTGAGAGAGCACAACACGAGTCATAACACCAACCAATTATAGAACTTTGTTCAAAGACTCAATCTCTCGGCAATTCAACAACACATGACATGAATTTTAAGAGTTCATTCCATTAACTCAAAATTCCGTTGAACTCATTGTGGTTTACCGATGCAAGCCGCATCTTAAGATGATATGACAAACCAGTTAGAACCTCTGACAATAGATTTTGAGTTTTAGTAAAATGCACACACCAACTTCCAAAAAGAAAGGAAACAAAAGAAAGAAAAAAAAGGAAAAAAAAAGGGGGGGGGGGGTTGGACTCTAGGGCAGTGTGATTGCTTCTGTTTTGTCAGATATTTACCCTCAACAGACAAGAGCATTAACAATTTTATCCACATCAACTCACAAGATGTTAATTACAACATCTATATACTTGGTCCAGAATGAAATTCTGTTGAGTCTTCACATTAACACAAAAGACAAATGGACATCACACTAGCAAATCTTTAGTTTGCTTCACTAGTTCAAAAATATAAGCATGGAAACTTCAGAGAAAGACGCTACCTCCATAGAATAAGAATACAGGGATTGTTTCTTTTGAACGTGATAACTGAAAATAATTCAAGTAGAGTGTTCATGTAAACTCAAGACCTGCTCGAGATTAGGAAACATATCCCTTTTAAGTACATCACATAGGCTTTTAACTGCCAGCTGCAGATCCAGAATGAGAAGGAACTAGCACACCAATAATTAAAGTAAAAGATAACAACTAACCCTTGCAGAGAAATCAAAAGAATCAATTCAACACGAGAGTGAGGGGGGTAAAAATGGTTCAAAGAGAGACAATGAGCATCTCTGCTTACCTCCTTAATCAAGACTTCCATCAGCAAATACTGTAACATGAAACGCTCATTTCTATCAGAAAGAAAAATGGTACTGTGATACTGTACAGTTCTTAAAACAATAATCATATAAAAATATAAAAGAAAAGGTATTTGATTGAAACTTTCAAATGTGCTGTAGGCACAACTCACATTCATGCGCAATTCGAGAACACACCCCACACAAATCTGGTAGAAAACAATAACTAACCTATGGACAGAAATGCAAGAATCAATGACATAAAAGAAATTACATGAAAGAACACCAAGAACGTAAAACTCTTGCTGCTAAAAATGCAAGACTGAACTCACTAATTTGCAAATAATAATATACAGTCTCAACCAGACCAATCTGACTGCAACACTCAGTATACCTTTGTTAGTCACACAATGGGAACTTTGATATTACACTCAGCACAAGCTATGTCTTTGGTATATGCTTAAAAAAGAAACCAACCTCTTTATCTCAAAGAGAGTCAGTTGCTGAGGATAGCCTAAATTTGATCACGATGAGAGACAAGATTTCAATGCAGCATCCATGCATCTAAAACTCATAATACTTGCCAAATTAGGCACAACAAATTTACATAACTGGATATAAAATTATATATATCTATATATATTTTTAAAAAAATGAAACAAGGAGGTCAAGCATCTTTCTCTGAATGTTCCCCAATCGATAATTATCTTCTTAGTAATATCTAACAGCTCAAAATCTATAGGTGCATCTTCTGGTAGAAAATAATTGTCAAGATAACATTCATTTTTAAGCACTACTAGATTATGGCATCATGGATGGAAGTACATCTCGTCAATGTCAGCAGTTGAACATTACCAAACACATATATCCATATAGTTCCAAGCTGATGGCAGGTACACCAAATATTCTCTGAAGATAGTTAAGGCTGAGAGCAACAATTTTGTTCCAAAATATGATATAAATGCAGTAACAAAATATTTCAAATTTACCATTAGACATTTGTTTAGTTTTCAAATGGTGTACATCACTTGGAACACATGAATTTACAAAAGCCACTACTCAGAAAACAAATCTCAATTCTTACTCATTTCCTCATTAAGAGGTAAAGAACTCATAGTTCTTGCGTATCTCAGCAACAGGCAATAAGTTCAAACAAGATCACAGTTTCTTCTTCCTCTAGTACTCACGGTAGTTTAAAACAAGGTATTCATCTTGCGCACAGCCCTTTCATTACACTTTCTACAGATCAAAAAACAAATCTCTCCTTTTTCAGCTTGCCAATAAGCCCAGTTTTGTACCAATTTATGATGACTTTGTACAGTACACACACAATTGACTCACAATTCAGGAGAAAGGAAATTTCATCACTTCAATTACAATGGATTTTGAATGTTACAAACGTTGATGGATCACTTTCAAAAATGCTTGGAACAGAAAACACAAGAATTTTATATCTCAATGGATTCTATGGCAACACCATGGTTCTGCCCTGAAATTTTGGCTGATAAGGGTAGATCTCAAAAGGGTACAATGTGATTAACAAGAATGTTAGAATGATGAAACTACCGCAGTATTCCTTCCTCCACTGAACTATGTATGACTTTCACACATCACAAAACTTTGACGATAGAATGATCGTGAGGTATGAGATAATAAGTCACAACCTCCCACGAGCATTATGCCATTAGGTCACTGGCAACCAGGGGAAGAATATATTCATCGGAGTCTCCATTATTTGGATTTAAGATGACTTCATCAAGATTTGTGTGGCTTCTAGGTTTCCACGCTTTTCCCATCTCATTGCTTAGGTCCTTTAAAAAAATAATAAAAGAAGAAGCGTCATAAGACTAACAGAAGCTTTTAAGTACCACAATTAAAGAAAAAGCTGTGACTCTTATACTCACTTGCTCCAATTTCTCAATACTCCCGGACTGGTCAAGCAATATATCTCCTTCCCAAATATCCAAATTACGAAGACTTTGGCCAAGTCTGAAGAGAGCAAAAAGTTCATTCTCCCACAACTTGTAGCCTGCGAAAAAAAAGGGGCGAACTAATTGCTGTTAATTGACACATGGATAATAAGATGAGGACGAAGTAAACATACCAAGAAGGATTATTTCTTCAAGTTTTACACAGCGCCAAGCACACATTATCAATGGGTTTGGCACGAAGTGGTCTGGATTTATTTGTTCTTCCAAATCTAATAGAGTGTTGGTGGCACCGGACTGCAATGAGTCTACCCACTGGATGGAGCGCAAAGTGTTGCAATACCATTGTGATGCTTGTTGCAGAGCAGGGACATTAATCTGAAAAACAGACGGAATTGGAACAAAGTTGAACTGAGCAAGGATATACCTACCATGTTAAGTATCAATCATGAAACAAAACCAACCTGCTCACAGAAGAATGCTCTAAGATGAGTCAATGGCATAGATGGTCGAAGAATTGCACTGTGCAGAACTTCAATGGCATCATATGAGTGAATCAAGGACAGGCGGAGCTCACACATCGGGCTGTAGGAAACCAGGAAATTGTCACATGAGAGCAATGTACATACATGAGAGACAAGAACAGGAAAATAAAAAAAAGGTTTTCCTGCTTCTTACTTGACGAGCCTAAATGACTGCCAGGCAGCGTCACTGGTGCTAGGATGAGATTCCGCAATCCCGTGGACATGAACGTTTAGCCTTTTCATTTGACCACTGCACAAGGCTAGCAATAGCCGGTCGTCCAAATTGTCATAATCCATACTAAGAATCTAGGAAAGTTCAATAAGTAACACAATATATAAAACTTTTATGGGGAGGGCAAAAAACCACAGAGCTCAGAAATTACTGCACCTGCAGGTGGCGAAAGTTTCCAAATAGTGAACCATCTAGCTCTGGCAGCAGATAATCATCTGGATCATCCTTCAAAGTAGCAAGACCAAGCACACACAATGAAGAAGACTGATTCATGACAAGAAGGTTCAGAAGCTCCTTGGAATAACTTGTCACATTCTCCATACATCCCAAGGTTAGCTCTTCCAAGTGCAAACTAGTGGCAGCAATCTTGTGCAGCATCTGAATACCATTCCTGGAAGGGAAATACAGTTCATCAACTACTAAAGATACTAAAGAAATACAATAACAAAACAGCTGGCCTGACAGATTTTGGTTCCTGAAGAGAAACACCTATGAAAAACCACAAAAAAAGGAAAGTCGCCATCAATCAGAGTACTAAACCCCCAAAACAAATGGCTAGGCAATGGGTCTTATCCAAAACATGTCACACACTTCACATCTCGGTATGTGAAATTCTCAACAGTCACTCAGCCACTTAATGATCAATGTCAAAAGTGTCACAAATTGTTCTAAAATTCCGCTTCTGGCATGAAACGCAACATTTCAACTAAAGAGAAACAAGCAAAGTAACAAAAATGCCACTTTGGAAAAACGTAAGTGGCCTTGGCAACACCACAACACACTTGACAGCTCGCGACGAACTCACCTCTCCAAAAACTGTTTCTGCCCCTCATTCTGTCCTGGGGGTTCTGCACGGCAATGGCTTGGCATTAAATGAAACTTGCGGAGGTCTGCATTTCTGCTCAACTTCTTCACCACTCGGGCCGCCTCCTCGACGCAGATCGGATCCAAAGAGTCGAATTTGACAGTTGTGCTGCGCACTTTCTTGGCGAAACAGCTGGCCAGAAATCTGTTACGGGCGATGGTGTCTTCATCGTGCGACTTGATATCAAACGTAAGATTTCTCCACAATGTTGCGTGATACAAATTTTGCCTCCACTGCCTACAAGTTGATGATGCGCTGATGGTGTCGTTTCGTGGTAGGTACTTGAAAACTTCGATTAAAATCACGCTGGGCAAATTGTTCCAAGTTCCACCATCCGCAGCCATATTTACTTTCCCAACAGGTTTCGTCGTCTGAATGTCTGATCGAAGTCGTCTGTCACCTGTTTCAGCAGGGAAGTGGGAGAGAGGGGCGTGGGGGGCGTGGGAGTTGGGCGGGGCGGGGAGTGGAAGGGGAAACGGAATTTGGGGGGGGGGGGGGGGCAAGAAGGGGCGTTCCTAAAATCACGATTGACCAGGCCAGGAGGTAACAGCGGGAAAACGCCCAGTCGTGTTACGTAATTCTGGTCGTAACCTAACATTATGTGTGTCACTGGTGTGTCACATTACAAATATTGTGATTCTGTGTCAGGTGGTTGTCAAGTGCAGCCGGCATTAAAACATCATGGAGTCGTCCTCTGATTTAGAAATCGTAAGAGCGAACATCGCCAGTTTCCCCGACTTTCCCAAACCTGGAATTCTCTTCAGGTAGTGTCAGACTCGGCGAATTATAATGCAAACATGTTCTCACGTGAGGGAAGCGCAGGCATTTTAACTCAGAGCGCCTTGTTTTGAAATGTAATCCATTGGGTGATTCTTGGTTAAAATAGAACATATAATGACAACCATTTTTTTCTCACCAGGGACATGTTTCCTATCTTTCAAAGTCCGAAAGCAACATCAGCTTTGGAGAATGTTTTGATTGAACATGTGAAAAGTTTATCTGGTGTCGAAGCGCTTGTTGCTCTGGAATCGAGAGGTTTTCTTTTGGCCGCTCTTATAACATCAAAGTTGGGCCTTCCCCTTATTCCTGTACGAAAGAAAGGAAAGCTTCCAGGGAAGACAAAGAAGGTTGAATTCACACTTGAATATGGTTCGGTAAGGAGTGCTCCCTCTTGCTTGCAGTAGAAAATGCTACAATCTAACTGAAGGTTTGATCCTGCAGGACGCGTTTGAAATGAAAGAAGATAGTATTAAGTCAGGGCAGAGGGTAGTGATCATTGATGATTTGCTAGCCACTGGAGGTATGACCATTTCCTTATTTATGTAAAATTACATCGCTTTTCTGGTATTGTCATAACTAACTTTCATCTCTCTTTCCCAGGGACTGCCAGAGCTGCTCATCAACTTGTCAAAGATTTGGGTGGAGAAGTTATTGAGTTGTTAGTTCTCATGGAGCTAACAGAACTGTCAGGTAGAACAAACGTACCGTGCGCAGTCTCTTCCCTACTGCAGTTCTGAGGCTTCTCTTTTTCAAGAGTGACACATTCCTCTCATTAATTTGAGCCAGCATCGACTGAAAGCACCATGTGATATTCATCCTGGACGGCTGTGAGAAACTATTTTGATATGTAGCTTTCTTTCACTCAACTGCTCGAATAAATGTCAAAACTTTAAGTGTTGCCATGATTTCATTAGCCAGGAATTCATGAAATAAAACCTGATATTTTTTCAAATTTAATATGAAAATAACTTGCACACATTTACAGCCAGGCACTAAATACTTCATCCATCAAGAATTACAAAATATTTGAACATAGAAGTTGGTGCTCAGGTTCTAATATGATACATTCTTACGCTCAGTCTTAACATTAAGGACAGGGCCAGTGTACTCCAGACCAAAAGTCTTAAGAGACAAGGCACAAATGGCAGTATTTCAGCATGGTTGCAGTGCAAAGACGCTGCACTTACTAACAATAAAATAAATTACAAAAGTATACATAAAAAAAAACAACACTTAATCACAAGGCAATTAATACTATATGACTATATGATTCTCGCAAGCAGAGAGAATTGTGTTTGGCCTTCTACTCATCATTAAATGTCACAATTCAGTTTGGTCTAAAAGCATCTTATAGGTATGGTTCTTTCCCAGTCAACATTCACAGCACAACCATGTTCACTAGAACACACCTCTCTGCTAGAGCTGAAGTTAGTCATAAGAAGGAACAATGGTGTGGCTAGTTTCTGACTGGATCAGAATCGATTAAGGAAAATTAAACACACTCAATAAGAAGAAAAAAAAGAAAAATAGAGGAAGAAGAAAGAAAACATTCACTCATGAACTTATTACAATTACTTAATAACTTACTTATCAGCAAATATAGTGTGATTTACTGCTAAATGACAGGCATTTCTAACTAAGAATATGAATGTAAAACAATCTTGCTAATAACAAAAGTATAGTTCAGGTCGCCGTGTATGAATTCAAAACCATTCATACAGGACCAAGTCAAAAATTTTCTCTTGAACACATCAATAGTTTGAACTGAAACACCATGCCAAAATTAAGATTATTGAGGATCTGTAGAACATGTATTTACAAAACTGCTTCCACTTGAAGAAATCATACAAGGCATGCGCTCAAAGCCATAGCTGTCAAACTAGTTCACTTTTTGGTTTTGAAGTTCCTTCAAAGGGGTTGCAGGGCTACCCGCAGGGCTATTTCGGGCTGGGCTGGGGCGAGCAGGGCTAAGAATTTCTTCCTTCACCTTGGATGCTGGTCTTGACGAGAGGGGTGTTGATGCATCAAATGCTGATATATTTTCTTTCCCTTTCTTAGCAGTGGACTGATGGTTGGGTATGCGGAAGGTCTTGGAGAACCCAGAGTTATCCAAAAGAGATTTGGAATGTGCCATTGATAAGCGGTTCTGATTAGAGAAGAAACAAAATGTCAAGCTTAAACCAAGAAGGAAGCAGATAGGATAGGAAGTCGAGGGGTATGAAATACCTGTAAAGATTCATCTTGAGATTTGAATGCCATGGCAGGATTGAAGCGAGATTGACCAGTCACACGCGAAAGTTCGTCTTTAAGCTTGTCAATTGTTCGCTTTTGTGAGCGGGTCTGGGATTCAAGCCTGTCATTTTCCTACAACCAGAAGATAACAATTTTAGTGGAAGGTTCAAAAACTAGACAGAAAAAAAAAGACAAGAATATTACCTTCTTTAGATCTAAGATTTGCTCTTTCAATTTTACAACGTGATGTATTTTCTGCTTGTGATTCTGGTGACCTAAAACTTGAGCATAACGTTGAGCAAGTTCTTTCACTTCACCTTCTGCTGCTTCCCTCTGCAATGCCAAAGCTTGACGCTCTGATTCAAAAGCTTCCAGTTGTTCACGGAATGGACCAACTAAAGCTTCCAGGTCATAATAACGTTGCTCCCAAGAGTTCGCATCTTCTGCAGCCTCCCGGAAACCTTCCAATTCCCTGCAAAAATTAATAAGTTAAGATATAAAAAATTGATAACATTTTGGCAAGGTAAAAATATTCTAATTTTTGAAACCATACTTTGAGTGAGCTTCTCTCTCCTGCACAACTTTCTGCTGAGTGACCCGTAACTCATCCTCAAGGCTTGACATCTTAGCTCGACTAAGTTTGATAGCTTGTTGCAACTCAACCACTGCAGCTTTGTATGTCTCTTTGCGTCGAGTTGTCTGATCCAGCTCAGATTCAAGTTGCTGAACTCTTCCTTTGACTGTGCCAACTTCCTGGGTCTTGGCTCCGAGAGCAATTTTAAGGGCGGATATTTCTTCTGAAAGAGCCTCGTCACGATCATTGCCCACAGCTTTCTCTTTCTCAATCTGTAACTTAATGTTTTCAACTTGCTGGGTCAAAGCAACAATCTCTTCCTTTTGATATTCCACCTCTTTTTTCGACTTTTGAAGGGACTCTTCATTTTCCCATTGAATCATTTCCATTTGCATTTTGAGGGAGCTTACTTCACTCTGCAATGCCATTTTTTCTTCCTCCAATTTTGCCACTTCTTTGCGATTTTCTTCAACTCTGGTCTGAAGGTACTTGGCCAAGTCAGTTTGATTCTGCACCTCGGCATTGAGCTCAGCAATCTGAGACTCCTGCTTTTCAACCAGTTTTTTCTGCCCAGTCACTTCAACATTTAAAGATGAAATATCAATCTCCATTTGAGCTTTACATGCTTCAAGAATAACAACAGTTTTCTCTGCTTCAGTGATTTGCCTGAGACTATCCTCAGCTTCAGCCTTTAAAATACTGATCTTTTCTGAGGAGTCTTGCACCTTTGCTTCCAGTGAAGATATCACAATATTTTTGTCAGCAACTGTGGAATCAAGCTCAAAAACTTTCTCCTTCATGTCCTGTATCAGAACCTCATTTCCTAGCTTTTCTTGGAGCATTTCTGAGATCTTTAACTCGCATTCTTTTCTGAAGGCCTTCTCAAAGTCCAGGTCATTGCGCAGATTAGTTGAATGTTCTTCATTTGACTTCATTGTGTCTCGTAAGATGTCAGCATCCCTATGGAGGGCCAACAGAGCTTGGTCTTTGTCTGATATGATAACGGCCAACTCTGACAACTGGTTACTTTTGGAGAGTAGTTCTTCCTGCAATTGCGTAATTTCTGATGCTTTCTCCTCTAGTTCACTCTCCTTCCTTGCAACAACATTCACTAGTGTTTCAATCCTCTCCCGAGCCTTGAACACATTCATTTTGTGGCATTCCAAGACAGTTGTGAGAGAGTCCAACTGACCTTGAATGTCAGCCTTGGCAGCAGAAAGATCTTCAATTTGCTGAGATGCAGACAATTTCTCCTGTTCCATGTCTTTCGTCAACTGAGTGACCTGGTTACGAAACTCTTCATTTTCTCTAGTCAGCTCACCAATTTGCCAATCACTTTTTAGGGCACTTTCTTTCTGATGCTCCAATTTTCTCTCCAGCCGCTCAACAACCTGCTCAGATTCCACAGCAGCTGTCTCCAACTCCAAAATTACACCTTGGAGATCAGTTACCTTATCATTCAGATCATCCAACTGATTAGTGAGGTCATTAATTTGCTTTTCACGATGCTGAATTTCCATTTCTCCATCAGCAGCATCTGATCTGGCTTTCTCTAAAAGATCCTTACAGAGGTTCAGCTCTTTTAGAGTCTGCGAATGAGATTTCTTTACTGACAAATAATCCTCCACTTGGTTAGCCAGAAAGTCTTGGGTGGCCTGCAACTCATTAGTAGTTTGTTCAAGATTGGCAATAATGGCAGCTTGTTCATCTCTGTCCTTCTCCAGCATCTCAACATTTCTATTTGCTTCATCCAGCTGACCAGCATACATCTCCACACTTTCCTGAAGAATTTTGATTTCGGTCTGAAGACGAGCATTTTCATCCACACACTTCTGTTTGAAAACCTCCACTTTTTCAAGCAAACTCATTTTCATACCTTGAATATCGCGAATGTTTTCTTCTTCCATGGCAGCAAGATTCTCTTTTTGCTCATTAAGCGTTGTCTCAAGAGTACAATTAACTTGTGATAAACGCTCAACTTCCTCATCACTGTCTAACAGACGCTTACTAACAGCATTTACGATAGCAAGAGTTTCATTACCAAGAATTTCAAGATTTTTTCTGATCTTTTTCATGAGATCAAGCTCATTCCTAACAGCATCAAGCTCTTCCTGTGCCTCAGCAAGGTGCTTTTGGCTCTGAGCTAATTCAGTTTCCATTAGATTCATTCGATCTTTCAGTTCCACAATAGTCATTTCCTTGTCCAGATTTGAGGTCCGCAGGTCATCCCTAACAGATGTCACTTGCCGAAGCTCTTCCTGTGCTTCTTCTAATTGACTGGATATAGTTGATACTTCTTCTTTGGCTAGAGCAACCTTCCGCTCAGTTTCAGCTTTCATTTCTTCTAGGTCTTTCAGTGCATCTGTCTTGGTGGCCCTCAACAAAGCTTGCGTATCATCCCTTACCTGCTGCAGAGTTTGTGTATAAGCCGCCTCAGCAGCCTCCAGCTTGATTTCCGCTTCCTGAAGTGCTGCTCGTGTACGCTGCTCAATGACTGCAACTCGTTCTTCGCTCTCTCGAGTGAGCTTTTCAATGTGCTCTTTGGCTTTCTGTTTTTCTTCATAAAGAGCTAGCTCAGCAGCTTCCAGCTTGCACTTAGCAGATGCCACTGTATCTTCATGCAATTTAATTTGTTCCACCAACTGTTTGTCCAAGCTGTCATGAGAATGTTTTACAGCTTGGAGTTCAGCCTGTGTTTCAGCCAAAGTGCTTTCAAGAGTGACTCTTTGAAGGGACGAACTCTCAATATTTTCCGTCAGAGCCTGAATTTGATGCTGGTGCTCCTCACGCTCCTCATCAAGATTCTCTGCTAAAATTTTCTGGGACTTTCTCTCCTCAAGAACCTGTTGTTCAAGTTTATATGCAAGTTCTTTGAGATTAGCCAATTCACATTCATGCTCAGCTTGTGCTTGGGCTACTTTGGCTTCACAGTTAGCAACATTCTTCTCCAGATCCTCATGGACTGATGACAGTTCTTCATTATGTTTGGCACAAATGCGTTCTATTTCAGCACGATACTCTTTGGCTTGACGTTCAACTTCAGCTCGCTTCTCTTCTAATTCACAGCTTGAGTTGGAAAGGTCAGACTGCAGCCCAAGAATCAGCTGTTGTCTTTGTTCAAGTTTCTTATTAAGCTCTGCGGTTGAATCACCCAACTCCTCCAATTGTTGTAATAGCCTCTTTTTCTCCTCAGTTTCTTGTTGACAGAGAACTTTCTGATCTTCTAGTAAAATTTCTGTTTTGCAAAGTGACTTTTGCAAGGCCTCTATTTCCATTTCCAGGTCTCCCACTTGAGCAGATAATTTAACTTTGGCATTCTCTGCATCTTGCAAATTTTCTTTGCACTCTGATAGATCAGCTTCAAGAGATTTGCATTGTAACTTGTGTGTTTCCAGTTCGGAAGTGATATGTGACAGTTGCTCTTCGAGTATGCAGATTTTAGATTTTAGTGCAGAGTTATTTTCCTCTAAGGATGTAATACAAGACTTGTTTTCATTCAACTGCAATTCAAGTTTTGATGATCTTTTTTCTGACTCATCTATTTGAGAAGTCAGCTGATCAAGGGCTTGAAGCTTTTCATCTACTAAAATTAGCAGATCTCTTTTGGCATGCTCAAGAGTTTCACAATGCTCTTCTCTTGCTTGAATTTGCATAGACGCCTCATTTAGTTTTTCTCCCAAGTCTGCAACCTCATTGGACAAAACCAAACGTGTTTGCAATAATTTCTCATTCTCAGCTTGGGCTTCAGCAACACATCCTTCCAGTTCCAAGCAGCGCTTCACAGATTGCTCCACTTCCATTTGATTCTGCTCCACCCTCTTTTTCATAATTTCCATCTCAAGCTGAAGTTCAGTTTTGGACTGTTCCAATTCTGTAACAGCAGCCTTCCTTTCGGCAAGATTGGCATCAACAGTGTTGTATGATTCAGTCAGGCTGCACAAGCGAGAGTTTTGTTCTGCCATTTCTTCAATTAGCCGATCTACTTCCTTGGATAAGTCAGCCTTTTCCACCTCCAACCGTTCAATGGCCTCCTTGTCAGCTGATATATCCATTTCAAGCTGTTTGCATTTGGCTTCAGAATCCTCTAGCTTACAGCACGCTTCCTGCAATTTCTCTTGTAGGGTTGCAAGCTGGTTCCTGTTGTCTTTCAGAGGAGTAATATCTTCAGAGCTGCTGAAGTCACTATCAATGTTTCTGCGTGCTCCTCCGGATCCTGATAAGGGATCATGTTTCCCCCTCAAGGCTGATAAAGTTATTTTTTTGGTAGATTTCTTAGGCATCTGAGGCTGTTGAAGAAGAGTGAATATTGAAACTAAGACAATAAGCATCCATATTAATAAGGAGAATAAGAGGAGAAAAAATTGCTTACAGTGCGAAAAACAGGCAAGGCATTAAGACTTGCAGACCGTTGTAGGTTGTCAGCCGAAACAGGTTTGGGCTCAGTAAACCTATCCGTCATCTTATCCATACCAACTCCTCTAACCTTTGATGCAAACTTGGGGTCGTAAGACCCTGGTGGAGGGACATCACCTAGAAGAAAGCAGAGAAAGAAATATTATCAGGGATAAGGACTCGCAAGAGCCAAACCTATCATTGTAAGTAGAGGTGTTCTAGTCGAATAATGCTCCATTCATTCATCATGGCAATCCCAGCTCATTCAAGACCAAACAAGACTGCAGAACACGGCACCACAATCAGAAGAGCACAGTACGAGTGAAAACTATACCACTCACGATATTCTAATGTCTCTGTATTACATTTAGAATACCACACTTTGAAAACAAGGGCCGAATGGATCGCAGATGAAGACAGGGAATCAAACAATATTGCAATGAAAAAGCATTGCAAAAACTTCACTTTTTTCACAAAACTTGAAGAATAAAGATAGGCCAAGAAAATGTTCTCATTTTTAGTAATTGATAACTTACTTGTGATGTCATTAAACCGTTTTATTTGGGCCCGGGGAAACATGATGGATAGAGGCGGTCCAGTAAGTTCTCTAGCTCACGGCAACCCCTGCCTCAATCTTCAGAGGCTTGCAATGACGAAACGGGAGGAGAGCGCACAGAGACACTTATACCCCAGCGTGAAGCAAAACGTCGAGAACAACTTCAGACTTTCAGTCGCGTATCCCAGCCACTAAGTATCCGGGTATGATTTTTCTAGAATCGCGCGAAAAGCATTTACCCAACTTCACACTACAACAACCGAACTGACTGTCTGTAACGGGCAAAGTTTCAAAAACAAAGCGGATTTGAAATAAACCAATCAGAGCACAGAGACGCGATTTAAAATCCATTCAGCCAATAGGAGCATCCGCGGCCTTCTGGAAATGGAACGGAAAGTGACTTCTACTTCGGATACCGCACATACGTCTTATAATCCTCCTCAACAGTCTGAAATTAACGATTTCAGACAAAAATGCACGTGTTTTCAATAAATATATGCTCTGAGACGATTGTATTGACGATTTTGGTAAGGTACATTTTTCAATGGTCGAAAGTGGTCAGAGCCCCATGTCCAATGTGGTCCAATGAAAGAACGGGAGGTGGTCTAATTATTTCAACCAATCACAGCAAGCCAAATATCTTTCCAATACAGAGCCGTCTTTATTATTTGTTACAATTTTCGACAACCTGGGTCAGTATTTCGTCTCCAATCGTTCATAGGTTCCTGAATTTTAGTTCGTTCAGGTGTTATCGCGTTACTGGGCATTTGGCTAGTAATTCGTCGCCAAATCCAAGTCCGAAGTCACGTCAGGTTCACTCGTGAAAGTACAGAAGCAGACAACTTCTCCGTCTCAAAATAAAAACATTCGCTCATATCCTACTTTCGGATGAAAGTGGGTTGTCAGCTTTTTGTTGCCGAGTACCTTTACAAAGTCAACACCATAGGTGCCCTAGACCTTGGTAAGTGAAACGTTCGCACTATTAGCTTCGGGGAGATGATACGCTTTCTCTCATATTAGCTCTCAGGCCTAGATGATAACAGAGATAGCTGCCCCAATTGATGTCTGAGGCAGTTGACATTGGTGCAAATATTGTTCTCTTTACCTTACCATCGGGCAGTAAAATTAGTTTCATTACATGGGCATCTCAACTATGATTCCCTCTCAGTTGTCAGCAAGTAGGATGTTTGTATCCTGTTTGCTGTCCCTACTTCTGATGGCTTTAGAGCGAACTGTGCATCTCTTACATGTTTAATACTTTTGTTCTGTGTTTTTTATATCTGTGTTTCTCTTCTCTTATTCCCCTTTAAGCTCTGCAGTGATGAGCTCTTTAGATATGCCGGTGACATTAATAGTAAAAGCTCCCAATCAACAGATTGAAGACCAAACTATACAATGTGAGCTCAATTGGACTATCAAGCGACTGAAGGGTTATTTGTCTGAAGTTTACCCTAGTAAACCTGTATGTTGGTGTTTTATTCTCATGTTATATGCTGCTCTTCGTTCTTTTGATGCTGATACAATTCTATATTTTTACTATTCCTATAGCGGACAGAGGAACAAAAACTCATTTATTCTGGGCACTTACTTAATGACTCCTGCACACTCCAAGAGGTGTTGCGGAACTATGAGGAGGGTCAAGATCAACATACTGTACACTTAGTATGTGCTAGATATACTATGCTTCCAAAGAAATCAGGTCTGTTTTACTATTAATCAATTTTGTGCTCTTAATTTACCACTCAACTCTATCTTTTCCTTCAAATCTCTTTCAGAGTCAACTGGTACATCAACTAGTGATGGCTTGAGAAGAAGAACAACCCAAAGTGGCAGTTCCAACAGTAGCAACAGTGGCACTGCTGGGACAAGCAACGCGGGCAGTGCAACAGATAACAGCAGCTCTGCAGGCACATCAAATATAAATAATCCTTCAAACCCATCCCCACCTACAATCCCACAAGCAGTGACCCAGCCCCAGGATCCTCACCAGGCAATGCCACACTTCTACCCTGGTTCTCAGATTCCCCAGTTCGCACAGTTCCCCCACATGCCTCCTTATGTTGCAACTCCTCAGATGATTCCCTGGACCCAGGCTCAATATGCTGCTTGGATGCACCAAGCCTATGCCCAGTACATGGCCCAATACATGCACATGTAAGTTGTGTGTTTTTTTTTTCTTTTAAATAATAAAATGCTGTGTTTTGTATATTAAATATGCATTTGTGTAAACATTAAAAAAAAGACACCTCAGTGTGAATCCTGGCTTTTTCAGGATGTCTCAAGGGTCAGGGAATCCATTCCCTTGGCAGTTGCCCCCTAATGTTTCAGTGCGAGGTCCTCAGCCAAATGTAGATCAGCCAGGCCCTGCTCAGGGTCAACCAGGTAGGATGATTCCTCTTGACTGCTGCCCATTTAGACCTTTTTTCTCATGTCCTTGACTGTTTACTGTATTTTTTTCACTATTCAGGCAATGCAGAGCGTGCTGCAGGAGCAGAGGAGGGAGAAGATGATGAAAATGCTGGAAGAGACTGGTTAGACTGGTTCTATATGACAAGTCGTGCTGCTGCTTTTTTTGCATTTGTGTACTTTTATACAACTCCTATGCGTTTCTTGGTGGTGTTTTGTTTGGGTCTTCTTATGTACCTGTAAGTGTTATTACTTCCTCAGATTGGCAAACATGCACTCATACTGTAAATTTTACAAAGAAAGGTAAGATGGCTTTTCTTTACTTATTTATTGTTTCTGTTGCAGGTACCACATTGGATTCTTCAGGCCTCTTGATGACATTGTGCAAGTGATAGACAACAACAATGACCCTGCTAGAGTTGATGCTGCCGCAGCTGCTGCCAATAATGGGAATAACGATAATAATAATAATCATCAACCAGCTGGTGCTCAAGGGGAAGGAAATGCGCCTGCAGCTGCTGTGCCTCCTGCAGGTGATAAAAATGTTCATTGCGGGAGTATGACATTGTTTATATTATACTCAGATCTTCAAGCCACTATTTTTGTTCTGTTCACAAATTAACCAGATGGTGGTGATGGCATTGAGGAAGAAGTGCCAAACAATGCAGGCAGGGCAGGGGCTCCTGCTGCACCAGCCCCTGCAGCCCCAGCACCCCCACCTGCTGCTGCTGCTCCTGACAGACCCTCTCTTCTTGCTTTGACGTGGACCTTCTTTACAAGCTTCTTCGCTTCTCTTATTCCGGAGCAGCCTGGAGTCATTTAAGTTGAAGGCAACCTCTGGGAGTCAACTCAGCACATCTGTGATTTTCTGTTTGGAAGAGCCTTAGTTGACTCATTGCTTCTTCTAGACATGTTAATGTTACCACAGTTCTGTATTGTTCTTTTTCTTCTGTCTTTTCTTCTTTTTGTTTCTTTTTTCCCCTTGCCGGCATGTACATTTACATCAGCGGTATACACCCTTCAGTTTTGTCATGAATTGGTAATAAAATCAATCAATGGAGGGGGACGTAAGTTTTCTTCTTCTTCTTAAAATTATAGTATGTATCTGTCTTTTTAAAAAACAACAAAAAAAATGCTTTCATTTAGCAATTGTTTTCTAAGAAACTCGTTAGAGGTTTCCTCATAGTTGCATCTTCCGTCTGCTGTTCGAATCCTTCTTCCTCCTGTGATTGTACTTCAATAAGAGGATTTGGTGACAATATTAAGAGGTAAATGATTGTTATAACTGCTTTGAGATGTATGGTAGTGATTCAAGAAAAATTTATTATAATTACTGGAAAACTTTGTCTGACATTCCTGGGTGTTTCTGACACATTTCCATGGTGCAAGTGTTGGTTCAATTAAATATAAAAGGTTATTAGTTAGCCTCCACTCCAGTGCCAATTTAAATTGTTTGTTGTACTCTTTTTTTTCTGTTTGCTATGAAGGGAAGGAACAGAACTAATTAGTGAGATGTAATACAGAAATTATTACGGTCTCTCCTTCTCTAATAATGCAAACAGTCAAACTCTATGAACATATTGTTTGGTGATTTAAATTATGGCAATGCAGGTGAGGATTGTCTCTTTGTTAGTTTGGTTTGGGCCAACCACTTACAAAGGCAGGTATAGTCAAACCAAATATATCACCTTCAAAGGGATTGTTAATTAATAGGGCATTAATTTATTGATTTTGTATTCTCACCAATCCATAATTATGTACATTCATCACATCAATTTTCACCTGTAACTTGCATTGAGATATTCCAAAGAAGACGCTGGTCTATTAGTTCGAGCTTTCTCCAGACAGGACAGGCTGCATATGTTCTGACGATTGCTTATGATTGAAAACAGTTATTGTAAAGGGATTATGTATCATCGATGATAATATTACTTTTAATGTGGTGAGTGATAATGCATGTAAATTTTATGTATCTGCTTAGAATTTGATGGCATTTACTCTACATGAAAGTAGAGTACCATTCTTCTCTTGTGATGTATGCCAAGAAGCATGTTTGACAAAACCCTCGAACAAAGTTTCTTGCATTTGTTTTTGTGTTGCTTTCTTTTGCTTGGGTTTTCTTTAATTTTTTCTGTTCTTATGTTTTGAGAATTTACCAGTTGCTGTGGTAGATGCAATACTCAACAAATCAGTAAAACTGACTGAAAACTGATAACCTTTTGTGAGTAGCTGCCAGCCTTTCGTTTTATGTTTATCTTTTTGTATCATTTGCATATCTGAGGGACCATTTTAGTAGCTTGTCTTCTGTTTTGTCTATATCGTAAGTGATAGAACTTTTGTAACAAATCTTGGTTTGCCACCCTTGTGTACTTGGTCTGTGTATATGTGTTACAATAACGTTGTTGTCCCATGAACTTAAACGCAGCAAACATTTGCTGGTTCCAGTATAATGATGTTTGTACTTTGCGTACTTATTGTAGCACATGTTCTACAAAGTCTTCATTGAATGTACCACATTGGTTCTTGGGTAAGACAAAACTATTCTGCTCATCACCATAGGTTATTAAATGCAGTCCTTTGAAAATTACAGGCACTTAGTGATTTGTGTGTGCCCTTGTGTCTAAACTTGATGTTGAACACTGACTGTGAGGCTCTGCAGTCATGTCATAGCATTGAATGAATTTTTTAAAGGGATTTTTTATCTACTTACGTAACTATTAAGTGTAAAAATCCACACTTCTGGAAGCACTAGCTAGTCTAACTTTAGAAGATTAAACACATTGTTGTGATTTTCAAATATTTGAATGGTACTGCTCATGGCCATGGTGATAAGTGAAATTAGAGTGATAGCATAGTTAAATATTCTCTGTTTGAGGATAATAATAAATTATTATTTCTTTGTTGTTAATAAAAGATCTGTGATAAATGTAAGGATCATTAAATACAATGAGAAATCTGAGTGAATGTTTGTCTGAGTGAGTGAGAAAGAGTGATAATAATTTCAATGATATATTTTTGTCCACATGTATGAGTGCTTTCTTCTTGCCCTCTTAAGTCATTTCTTTATTTGTTGTAGTTAAGTGCATCAACGCCGAAAGATAGGGCCTGTAATAACAATAGCTTGGTGGTGCAAAATATGTTGAAAGCACCTGTGATCTTGTCGTGTCTGAGGCCTATTTGTTACTTTATATCTTTTGAAAAAAGAAATATTATGTGCTTAATGCCAAGAGAACATTCAAATGGGAAGTAAAAGGTAAAAAGGATAGACGACTTGTTATCTGTTACAAATCTGTCATTTAGACCTATTGTGCTTTAATTGCTACAGTGTATATTTGTTTGAAAGTGATTGTATCCTGCAATTATTGTTTATAGTGTACAGTTTGATCAATACAGTGTTATTTTAAAACCATAACATGTCCTTTGTCTCCCCCCCCCCCCCCCCCCCCCCCTTCCTGCTTATTTACTCATGGTTACAGAGGAATCAGCTCTCAAAGTAGCCATGTGAACAATTAAAAAAGTGACAACATATTCTTCTCTTTTTTTTTCAAATCCAGTTGTATTGTGCCTTTGTACAAATTACATGAAAATTGTGCTCCCACTAGACAATCATACCAATTCATCTAAACTGCACCCATCGAGTCTGTGAATTGTAGCGTGATGGTCTAATGGCGAGCTTTAAAAACTTACTTACAAAATAAATTTAAATATCTTAATACTGGCATTGTTATGCCCTTTCAGTATAAATTTCATACATATCTCTTTGGCAGATCTACAATATTTATACAGCCTACATCACATGAGGCTTTACATTAGTGAGGACAGTAATAGATCACTTTGACCACAGTCAGTACACTTAAAACAATCATGAAATGTCACAGAGACAAAAAAAAAAATGTTCCGCCAGTCTGCAAAATTTCTTTATGCATGTTACGATCAATTTCTTTTTACAAACACCATCAGTGTTGGATCTCCCATGGACCTCAGATGCCACATGACTAGATTATCCAGGTTCCGTTTTGTTCTTTGTGTTTTAATAAGATATCAGTCATCAGAGTCTTCCTTTCTCTATCTGAAACACGCCAAAACTAAAGTAATCCTCACAGAGCAGGCTCGCAGAAGCACTCGCTGGGTGGGTGTTGTCGCACCGTGCCTGCACTGCCTGCACCGCCTGCACCAGAGGCGGGCTAGTTCGTCTTCTTGGTGTCCTTGTTCTCGTCCTTGTTGGGACCGCGGCCCAGCACCTTGGCCAGGGAATCCCAGATGCCGCCCATGAACAGCGCGCAGAACAGATTCTCGAACGGCACGAACGGGTCGTGGATGCCTAGTAGGATGGAGGACAGCTGCAACACGCACAGCATTGAGAGCCAAGCGCCCGGAGAGCAGTGTTCACGGGTCCCCTCTGGTCTCTGCGTCCCCTACCTTGAAGTACACGAAGAAGATGACGATGCCGAAGTAGACGAGGGCGTGAGGCGCCGAGATGAGGTCCGTCTTCTTGTCCAGGACGAAGATGATGGACGCCACGATGCAGGCTTTGGTGGGGCTGTACAACAGAGAACGGACGTCTGGCAATGAAAACCCGTCGTCCTACTATGGGGCTGAAAAACGGCGAGGGGTGCGGCAGGGGATACGTACAAGCTGGGCTGCATGAACTCCATGGCGGTGGGAGTCCACACTCCGCGGATCAATCTCTCCAGGAGCTTGGTGAAGCCCGCGCCGTTCCCTGAGGGGAGAGAAAAGAAGTGCTCGTGTCAACGCCAAGCCAACAGCAACCGCGGGGCTCGGCGGCTCGGCCCCGGACCGGTCCCCAGCAGAGTACTGTACCTTTGAGAGTGCCGATGAGGATCATGATGAGGTAGGCGTTGGGGTACAGCTTGGCCGCGTGGGTGACGCCGTCGTAGACCTTCTTACACCTGGGGGAGGAAACGGTCTGGGTGAGGTCAGCCGTGTGGCGGTGGGGGAAGTGGGACTCACGGGGGCCTGGCCGGCGGGGACCACCGACCTGTACACCTCCTTCATGCCGGAGCAGACGATCTTGACGGGGAGGAACTTGGCCGCCTTGTAGCCGATGTCGAAGGGCGTGTAGAACACGATGTACCACACGATGGTGGCCACGGCCAGCTGCGGGGTGTTCTTGAGGGGCGCCAGGATGGGCTCGCCAAGCAGGCCGTTGCAGAGCATGCCGCCGGCGAAGATGACCAGCATGGTGGACAGCCAGCACGACAGCGGGTGTTTCCGTGAGAAGGCGTGGGCCCCTGGAAGACATGGCAAGAGGATTTACCAATAATATTCTCCCACGGCCCGCGAGCTTCCCGACATGTGCCGAGGACTCACTGCCGGGCGGGGCGGGGCTGCAGGCCGGAGGCCGCCGCGCCCGAGGCCGCGCCCCCTGCGCCCCCTGCAGGCCCTACGGGTCCCCTGCGGAGCCCCTACCGCCTGCCGCGCCGCCCAGCCGAGCCCGTAATTCGCTGCTGGGGCTTCACCGGCGCCGGCGCCGGCACTCGCACTGCCCTCCTCCCTGCCGACGTGCCATCGACACCAAATCCCTCCCCCGCTGCATGTTTGCGCCCTGCTGCCGGCCCACCCTCTGTGTGCCGCGAGCCGACGGGGCGGGCCGCGCACCCGCAGGTGCGTCCCGCCGCGGAGCGGCACGAAGGGGCCGTCCGAGCCGTCTGCCAGCGCCTGCTCCAGCTGCACGCCTGCCGGTCCTGCCGGTCCTGTCGGGCAGGCAGCCGCGGCCTGCGCGCCCACACCACGCGTGTCGTGCGGGCCGGCCTACCCAGGCGGAGCAGGGCGTTCGGCATTCGGACGTGCCGCTAAGTGGACGACGCTAAAGGTAGCCGTGAGCCGTCACGGCATGGCGTTGTGTGTGTGTGTGTGTGTGTGTGTGTGTGTGTGTGTGTGTGACTGGGAGGAGAAGAGAGCTATTGCCGTGGGGAGTCGGGCCCCGGGCACGGCGGGGCAGGCGGCAGGCGCCATTGCAGGCACGTGCCAAGAGACGGGGCCGCGGCACCGCCGTCATATTTGTTGTTGGGGGTGGGGGAGGTGGGGGGGGGGGCGTACCTGAAACGACAGGGCAGTCCGTTCGGCGTGTGTGGCACTTCAGCAAATGGCCCCCACCCCCACCCCTCCATCGCTGGTCATTAACGCTGCTATAGCCGCCCCCCTACGGTTCTTTTGTTGTGTGGCCGCCGTCGCTGTCTGTCGCAGAAGCCCCCCCCCCCCCTCTGTCTCTCTCACTCTCTGTCTCTCTCTTCTCCGCTTTCTCTTTCTCTCGGTCTGCCGCAGCACACCCAGGATTAAATTTAGACGAAGGCACTGAGCAGTTTGAGCGCGCAAAGAGGCAGGAAGAAGGGAGAGGGGGAGGGACGGGTTAAGAGGGGGGCTGAGCTGTTGTATGTGTGTGTGTGTGTGTGTGTGTGTGTGTGTGTGTGCCGCCACCATACAGATTGGAATGAAGAGTTGAAACGAGTATCGGCCGACTCGACGGCCAGCCGGCACTGTATAGCCCACCCCGGCAGGGAGCGGGTGCGGGGCCGCGCAGGGCCGCGCAGGGCCGCGGACGCCTGTCAGGTGGACATGTCGCGCTTGACGAACAACCCCTCCCCCCTCCCCCACTTCCGCTGTGTGTGCGCACCGCCCCGACACCCACCGACACCGACAGCCCAGAAATCAATGCCGACCATCGTGTTATAACGATGACCGACTTTGCTGCAATAATTAATCATTAATTATTTTTAGTTTTTTTTTGTTGTATTTTTAGGGTGTCCTCCGATGCGACCTCCAGTCGCCGTTGGTCACGCCAGGTCGTCGGGTCGGCCATGCATCGCCTGTCACGCCCCGCGACTCGCCGCCCGCCCCTTCCGCAGAGACCCAGGTGCCGTGCAGACGGGCGACAGCTCACAGCATTGATCGCCTTCATTCAATCGGGCGCTTCATTTTGCCGATTCGGTTTATTCCGGGCCGTGGGCTGAGAGGCCGCGCCTGGCCCCTCCGTGCAGACCACACGGCAGCGCCGCCGCCGCCGCCGTAGCCGCCAGGGCAGCCAGAGCCTTGCCGGCTCCCGGCCGGTCAGAGCAGATGTAATCTTGACGCCCGGCGTGCAGTAACCCTCTTTGATAAGGGACAAAGTGGTATATGCACAGGTGCGCCTCGGAAACTGTTCTTCAAGCGTTGCGCCATTATGGATAGGCAGATTAAAGAGAGTGCCGCGTAAGCACTCTGCGAGCCTCTCTCTCCCCGAAGCCGGCGGCGGGAAACACGGCACGTCACTGCCGTGTGTGTCGCTGGTCGATACGGCTCATCGAAGCGTTGCCAGTTTGTTTCGAATTTTAATGACGAAGACGATAAGGGGTCCTACCCATATTACGTGACCAGATTTTTTTTTTGGGGGGGGGGGGGGTTGAAGGTACATACTACGCCCTATCTTTTATCCATGGAAAGGTTAGGTTATCCACGTCACGGGGAGGGGGCGGGTCTAAGAGGGGCCGAAAATCGGTCACGTAATATGGGTACGGCCCCTAGCTTGACCGAATGCAAGGCCGTGGACCAATGGTCCTGGATGAGGCCCCCGCGGGCGGCGGCGGTGCGTAGGGTGACTGGAGCACGGATCCTTATCCAGTGTAGGGTGGGTAGCTGGTGTCGGCGGGAAGGGGCGCGCTGGAGCGCACATGTGGCCGGGCAGGGCCCTCCCCAGCCCTGGCCGGCGGGGCGGCGGGGCGGCGTGAGGGTGGCGAAGGGAAGGACAGCAGTTTTCCGGCTGGTTTGTGGGCCTTATCGCGTCCCGGCCACGCGCTGGGAAGGGGGGCGCGGACGACGGGGGCGGGGCGTGGCGGGGCGAGGCGGGGCCCACCAGCTCCGGCGATGCGCTCGGCTGCACAGTGGTGGCCACCTTGGGATCGGCAAAGAGAGGAACGGAGACACCTACAGAGCCGCAGCCGATGTGCTGCGCCGCCGGCCCGGAGTGTTTCCTATTCCGTGGGCTGCCGCCGGCAGGACTCCGCGGGCGACAATGTGCCAAGAATGGCGGGCCTCACGGTCCCTGTGGACGCTCTCTGCTGGCGCCGGCGGCGCCGGTGGCGTTCTGACGAGAAGGACTAAAGGGGGAGGCGGCCGAACTCGTGCGCCTCGGGGCCACGTCCACTGTCCAGCCACTGGCCATCGCATTTTGGGCGCGAAGCTCCGTCTCCGTTCACCACGTCCGCCGGTAGCCGGCCGCCGCCGCGCCGTGGCACCGATCCGCACCGAGCCGCGCCGAGCCCAGACGCAGCGTGCGTAGCCTTGGACCTGTTCCCGCGCCGCTCGCCGCCCAATGGCGCGCCCGGCGAGGCCCACGTGGCCCAGCGCCGGACCAATGGCAGAGCCGAGCGGCGGCGCCAAACATTTGAAAACGCTCGTGTCCTCTGACGCGTGCAGCAGCGTTAGTGCCGGGTCGGGAGGCGCCTGGAAGGTAGGCCGGGCCCGCAGCGCAGCCGCGGCGCGCGGGCTGGCCTACCTCGCAAGGGCGGCCTGGTCAGGCGTGAGGCCGGGCGCGGGCGGCCGGCTCCTCGCGGCACGGCAGCACACGGCAGACGCCGCCGGACCGAACCTCCCCGGCGCGGCCCCGATCAGCACTGACACTTGGTGTGAGGAGCACGGGGTCACCCGCGGGGCGACAAGCACCGCACGGCCGACTCCGGCTCCCGGCAATGCCCGTGTGGAGCACGGCGCCGGCACGGCTGTGCGCGGAGGTTTGGCCGGAGGTTGCAGGGCCACCGCCGTCATGACCCTCTCGGCACGTGGACACCGCCTCCTGCTCTTGCCCGGGCCGGGCCAGGAGCCCCGGGTAGCGGCCGGCGGCGGCGAAGGCCCCCGTCGAGAGCGAACACACGCACGCCACGCCGCACGGGGCCCGGCGGCGAGTAAAAATAAACCGGGCAGCCGGGCCGTGGCCGGGGGCTGCGGCCGCGCCGGGGCCGTGCCGGGGTCGTGCCGGTCCCGCTGGGATCGGGGCCCGCACCGCGCTGGCGCACGCCAAGCAGCACGTGCCGCTGGTGCTGCTCCAGCAGCTGCCTACCTGGGCCGAGGTCCTCGCGGACGTGCAGCGCGCAGAGCACGCTGTGGGCGATGTCGAAGTACGGGAACATCTTGAGCTTGGTGACCTGGTTGGCCAGGTCCAGGAAGGCCTCCGGGTCCATGGCGGCGGCGCGGTGGTGGTGCTGCTGCTGCTGGAAGTGGTGGCGGTGCTGCCTCTCCCCGTCACGAGCCTCCTCTCCTCGCCGCTGTCCTCTCTGCCCGACCCGACCCGACGTGCCCCTGTGGCCCCTCTGGCAGTGCAGCCGCCACTGCAGCAGCTCGCGGCGGCAGCTGCGCGCCTCGGCGGCTAGAGCGGCCCGGCGGGCCCTCCCCCTCCCCCCTCCCCCCTCTCCCCCCTTCCCTCGCCCACTCCGCGCTAACCGCGGACCCACGCGGACCGCCGCGCCAGGCCATGCCGCCGGCCCGGGGAGGGGAGGGAACACATGGCCGTTCGCCTTGAGCCAGCCGCGGCCGCCCCGCCGAAGACCCTCCGCATGTACCGCGGCGCACCGCCGTGTGTCGTGTGTCGTGCCGCGCGCCCCGGCGGCGGCGTGCATACGGCGGCCCTAGCCCGGCCCTAGCCCGGCCCTAGCCCTGCCCTAGCCCGGCCCTAGCCCGGCCCTGACCGTCGCCACGCCGATCGTCGGCCCCGGCGAGGCGAGGACTCGAAGCCTCCGACCTCTGACCCGACACGCGACCGCGGCACACGGGGGCGGGACGAGATGCACTTTCGGCACCGCAAAGCCCCCGATAATATCGGTCCTGGAGGCTCCGCTGCAGCGCCCGCGCCCGCACGCTACGCCCTGGCCCTGGCCGCGGCTTCCGTGCCCCATCCGATAGTGCATGTCCGTGTGGCGCGGTACGTGTGACCGGCGTGGTCCCCGCCGGGCCCTGCGCTGCGCTGGCGGAGCTGGCGTTGCGGGCCGCCGCCTCCGCGGCCAGTCGGCAGGACCAGGCCAGGCCAGCAGGCGACGGCGCCAGCAACACGGACCGGACTCCGAGAGCTCCGCGTCACTGCCGCACACCGACACCGTCTCCGCAGCGTGGCCCGGCCTTCCTCTCAAACGTGAGGCCTCGTGGTGGTTGGCGGTGCCCCGCAAGGGGCCGTGGCAGCCGAGGCAACCGGGGCAGCCGGGGCAACCGGGGCAAGAGAGGTCTGAGTTCGCACGCCTTCCGTGACCGCACTGCGCAGCGCTGCTGGACCATCATGGAATACCAGGTGACTCGGAGTGTGCTGTGGGGACCTCCGTGCTCACCGCCCCCCTGCATTAGTCAGGTGTGTGTGTGTGTGTCATGTGTGTGTACCGCGTGTGTGCGTGTCACGTGTCACGTCACACGCCAGGTGAAAGGCGCCGCGCGCTCTCCGTGGTGTATAGGCAACTCCACAACGCGCATTCCGCCTAGAACATGAAATACGGGAATTGTGAAATCCCGCCTGATAACGTTTTCCGGGTCCCAACGAATATAGTAACGGTGCATGTACCCTGGAAATTTGGTTCGATCTGCTAGGACATTCTGGGGGCACTCCCTTGTCAGGACAGGCAGCCGGTGCAGTGAGCCCCGGTGCTCGAATGTGCAGTGGCCGGGCTGGAAGCAACTGGGTGTCTCTCGTGCGGGATCGGATGGGGCCGTCACAACGAGGACAGCACACGGCACTGCACGACACGCGGCGGCCGGCGGAAGCCGAAAGTTTTGTACACAGAGATGCAACGTTCGATAAGGGGCGTGATGCAGCGGCAAAATATACACCAGGTGTCACATTCGCCACGTGCTACGGGAAAGGTAGGCACTAGCTTCGTCTCTTTCTGGCTGGGCCAGACGCGTGGGACAGAAAGAGACGGAGAGAGTGCTATGCGGGCTTGCCTACCTTTCCCTCAGCACGGGGCGAATGGGACGCTGGGGGAAGGTCGGGATCAGGATCCGGACGGGGCCGGACCACAATGCAGATAAAAGTGGGGTCCGGGCCGGGTGTCCGGGTCGATGCCTGCGCTCCGCAGCGCCCCGCCGGGCCTGCCGCTGCCGATGCGCCGCGACCCACTCGCGGCAAAACAGTGGCGGAAGGCGAACAGGCACTCGGGCGGGGCGGGGCGGGGCGGAGCGGGGCGGGGCGGGGCGGGGGCTGCCTGGACCTGCCTCATGTCAGCTGGGCCACGGCAGTCACGGTCCCAGCCGCAGCGCCGCTCGCCGCTGCTGCCGGGCTGCCGAGAGAGCGGGAGCGGGCGGAGGCTGCGGTGCGGAGGGCCTATATAGCCGGGCTCAGGCAGGGGCCGGGCCGCGGAACATGGGGACGGGCTGCGCGGGCTGGTTACAGCAGAGAGCACTGCACTGCAGGCGACCCGGGTGGGGTGGGGTGGGAGGGGGGGGGGGAACAGCTGATGCGGGCTGCCGCTGCTGCCTGGCTGCCCCGCCGTCTGAAGGTGGTAGTTGGGCTCGGCCGGGTTCAGCTCCTGTTCGGCTCGGCAGCCCACACCGCACACCGCGGAGCTCGCTCGCGTCGCGGCCGCGTTCGCGTCTTGGCGTGCGGCGCTGCGGCGCTGCGGCGGCGGCGACCCTGTCCCTGTCCCTCCCTGGCGCCCGGTCGACTCGCGTTCGCGGCCAGGCAGGGAAGGGGTCAGGTCCGGAGTATCGGTCATTGGCGGGAGGAGGAGGAGGGGGACTGCACACAGCCCAGCAGACGGCGAGGTGGGGCGGGACGGGCCGGGACCGGGACCGGGGATCGGGATCGTCTCGCAACGAGGCCAGCTGAGCCCCCAGCCAGGAGCGTCTTATCTGTCTTGTCACTGTCCTGCATGAGTGCTTAGCGAGGACGGCACCGGCCCGGTGACGGCGGAGCTGCTCGACATGTCGCCAAGTCCTCCGAGATCGGTAAAGTAACGTGTCAGTTGGGCGACAGGGAATGTATCGGTGCCTTTTCTCTCTCGGAGCACTGTCAGCATGACAACGGCTTTCGGGGCCGTCAATAAAATATAAACACCCTAACCTCAATGAAGATGTAGTCCGATGCACTTATTGTCTCATTTGGAGTTTGTCTCTCAGTTGTAATTTTCTCTGGTTGAGGGCTATAATTATTTGGACCATCTGTTTCCATAGAATTGTTGTTTCCATGTTTCCATTGAAGTTTATTGTATGGTTTCTGCTGATCTAATCAATACTCCCTCTGTGTTGGTAATCAGTTGACAGTTAACTAAAACTTTTAAAATTATTTTGCAGGATCGTCGTGGAGTACGGCACAGAGGGAAAACCAAAGAGACTGTGGAGTACTTACCCAACCACAGTGGCGATGACAAAGGGCACACTAAATTTGGGTTGCCTACTCCAACGTTGCATCTCATATTTTTCCTGTCTGCTCTGACAGTGGTATTTGGCATTATAGTTTATATGGAAAAGCAGCTTCCACAGCCTTTCATGGTTGAAGATGAAGCAAGTAACCCTGGAAAGTTTATTGCGGAGAGAGCCAAAAATATGCTTGTGAACCTGACAAATATTGGGCCCCGTGTCACTGGCAGTTATGAAAATGAAGTATTGGCTGTAAAATTCCTTAAAAGTACCATTGAAAACATAATAGGCTCAGCACAGCCCATACACAAAATAGAGTTGGATTTTCAGAAAATCAGTGGTTCTTTTCCATTGACATTTCTAGATGGAATGACCCATGTTTACCATGATGTGCAAAATGTCATTGTCAAAATTGGATCTCATAAAGGTTCTGACCACAGTATCCTTATGAATTGCCATTTTGACACTGTTAGCGATAGCCCTGGTAAGAGATTTCTTTCAAGCCTTTATTTTCCAGTCCGATGTAATTTTGATCTATTGTTCATTAATCTTAGATTTCATTCAGGTGGAAGTGATGATGGTGCAAGCTGTGTTGTTATGCTGGAAATATTGAGGCTATTTTCTCAATCTAACAAGCCACTTAAGCACAATCTTGTTCTACTGTTTAATGGAGCCGAAGAGAATTTTATGCAGGTATGGTATTTTATCTAATTACCTGTGATCGCTTTTGGTGAAGTATATCTGATCGCACATTTTAATTGCAGGCCTCCCATGGGTTCATAACAAAACACAAATGGGCAAAGGAAATTCGTGCAGTGGTCAACCTGGAGTCCTGTGGTGCTGGAGGACGAGAGGTCATGTTTCAGTCTGGCCCCAACCATCCCTGGCTAATGAAGGTATTTGATGAGTACAAATTATTCTCCCAACCGTCTTTTATTTTTTTAGTGCGGGGGTTCATGTTGTTTTTTTTTTTTCTCAGATATACTCCCAGACTGTAGGATATCCTTTTGCCTCTTCGCTAGCCCAAGAAATTTTTCAAAGTGGGTTTATTCCTGGTGACACTGACTACAGGATTTTCAGAGATTTTGGTGGAGTACCAGGTAAGAACAATTACACACATCTCTTCTCTTTTTTTTTTTTGCCTCAGATTTTACTTCCTAATTCTTGTTTATTGTAACACAGGCTTGGACTTTGCATGGTATTTAAATGGCTATGTATATCACACCAAAAATGACAATGCAGCTCATGTGCCTTTGGGCTCTCTTCAGAGAACAGGAGATAATATGGTTGCTCTTGTCACGGGCCTTGTTTCTGCCGATGAGCTAACAGACACTGCAAGTCACAAGGAAGGAAAGATTGTCTTCTTTGATTTCCTAGGTGCCTTCATTATGTTTTGGTCGCTCTTTGCTGGTGATATTGTTAATATTATCACTCTTGTTTTGTCTGTATACTCTATGTTATCAAACATGAAGGAAGCTATTTACAGAGGTTAGTGCTTTAATCTTTCTATTCTATTTACCCGACCATTACCTTTTTTATGCGCAACTTGTTCCTGCTTTTCAGGGTTGTCAAAGAAACAGTACCTGAAGCAACTACTCTCCTGTGCTGGAGTGGTTTTGCAATCATGGTTATTGACTCTCTTAGTGTCTATTGTGATTGCCCTGAGTTTGACTGGTCTGAGCCGTACAATGAGTTGGTATGCCAGACCTGTGTGGATTCTCTTCTTGTATGTGCTACCTGCTTTGATCTTTCCTATGTTGTTAGTCCTGTACAAAGCCCAACAGCAACGTAAGGTTAGATATCCAAAACACATTTATATAGCTGAGTACTGTTGTACTTCTTATATGTTATCATGACACTTTTTTTCTTCTCAAATAGATTATTGTTTCCCCGTGGACTCTGTTTCAACTTTATTACGACAGCTACCAGCTTGTATGGTCATTAATGCTTCTGCTATCAACCCTCTTTCGTGTACAGTCTGGTTTCATACCTCTGTTTTGGGTCATCTTCCCTACCATAGGGAATCTCATTCGTCTAAAGATTTTTCAGCACTGGAGAGGTATAAAATGATCATGTGGTATTGTTTTATTGGGTGATGTTGGAACCTTAATACTAATATGTGCGTTTGCTTTAGATTCTAAATGGTTGCTGTTACACGCAACTATGATGTTTTTGCCATTTGTGCAGTGCGCTTACATGACTCTCAATGCAGTGCAACTTTTCATACCAATTATGGGTCGTACTGGAGCAGCAAACAACGGAGAATTGATTCTCTCGGTTCTTTGTGCAGTGATGTTCAGCCTGCTGTTTAGTTACATTGTATGTATTTTGTTACTAAGAAAATAGAAAAATGTTAGCAAGGAAAAATTGTGATTGTATCTCAATAATTCTTTTGATAATTTTTGGTCTTTTTCAGATTCCAATGATTTTGCTTGTAAGAAGCCCCCGACAAGTATTATCTCTTCTCATCACCATATTTGTAGCATCTCTTGTAGCCCTTGTGTTTACACCTTTGGGCTTTCCCTATTCTGGAGATCCAGCCGGTCTTGCTCAGCAAAGATTTGCAATTCTTGTAAGCTTCTAACAGAATTGGTGTAAAACAAGCAATAATCACATCGAATGCCAATTCTATGTTCACTCACATTTATTTTTGTTCCATATCTAACTAGCATGCTGAAAGGTCTTTCCATGACATTAAGGGAGATTTAATCAATCAAGAGACTGGCTTTTGGATGGTAGACCTGGATGTGAATAGTCCTCACACTTTGCGTGGCCTGGTACCAGAAATAGACAATGCACGTCTTGTTACCAGCGATTGTGAAAAGTACCTGTACTGTGGCATGCCATACTTTATCCCTATTCTATCTTTCATCTGGTTAGTTAGACCTGAGAATTATTCAGAAGATTATTTACTAAGAATGTTCTCAGGCATGTATTAAAATTTGTTTGTTACCTTATGTTACAGGAAAACACATTGGATTTCAGGACCTCCAATAGAGGTCCCATTGGACACAACTTTTGAACTTTTGCATCGAAAAACAATCTCTCAGTCTGTTCAGAGGCTGACTTTCAATGTAACAGGCCCTGATCATATGGGTCTTATGGTTTCACCGGTAGAAAAGGCACAATTACTTCGCTGGAGTATTTTGGATGAGCCTCCTCTTGCCGGCCCCAAGTGGAATAAGAGGGAAACTTACTTTGTATACTTCTCATATGCTGATAAACCAAAACCTTGGATTTTCTCTTTGGACCTCAGGGTAGGTGCAACTGCTACCAATTTTAGAAATGACATTTTGTGCACCGAAACTTTTTCTGATGTGACATATTTTTAGGTACCTGATGGCTGGAGTGATGCCGTTGTGGACATAGCATTGACTAGCCACTTTGTTCATGGACCGCATCAACAATCAAAGCCATTCAAACGGTTGGTTCAACAGTTCCCAGCATGGACCACAGTGACGGGCTGGCAAGCAACTTACAAGTCATTTATATTCTAGTGCCATTGAGGATTTAGTTTTACCTTTTAATGTTCAATGCAAAACAGAAAAAAAATTGCTCATCACATATGTTAGAACTGCAACTTTTATTTTATACATTTGACAAAACTGCTATAGAAGAGGATTGTTTCTCTCCCTGTCTTGTTATCACTCCATTTACTTTTATTTTTCTTGCTTATCAAGTCTGAATTTGCAGTGATCATAGCAATTCTAGTATGAAGTGTTTGCTCAAAAGTCTTGTACATCTGCATATCTTTTTTTCATCTGTATGAAAAGTCATCCTAGTTCCCTTAAGACGGTGATCAACATCTAGTGTTTCTGTGATAGCTGTTAACTGTATCATGTTTCATTCTAATCATAAATTCAAAGAGCTTTAGGTTATGTGACTGTCATCAGGGTTTTCTTTCATATGTCTATGGCCTAAGACTTCACTACCTGCATCTGCAAAGTAGTCAAATCTTCCAGTTTTGATTGTTTCATTGCCTCTGCATCTGAATTTTCTAATTGTGAATGATAGTGATTTAATTTGAATTCAATGCTACTCTTTTATCTGTTGCTGTATTGATAACTTATCACTAGATTTTTAAAAGAAAATACTTTTAAAATTACTGTACATTTTTTCTCACTGAATATTCTAGAGGCCATCAGTTCTAAAATTCTGTTGACGTTTTTGTTGTTGAGGGTAGGTTTAAAGCCTCTCTACGTACTTACTATTGATCAGCATTTAGGTATGCTGTTTAGACATTCCCTTCCCTTTTGGTTTTGTGATTTTGGAGATTTGGTAGTGTTCAATTTATTTGACCAACATCTCTGTATTGTGCATTGTTTTGATTATTGAAGTGCAATTTTATATGCTTAGAGCTTAGCAATATTTGTTAATTTCAAGTGAATTGAATTCAAGTGGCTATCACTTGCAAGAGTTTCTGCCATTTTGCAGCTCTATGATTCATGAGACTTGTCTTTAAAATATTTGGTTTAAGTATTTGTAGTTGTGTATACTAGTCCTACAGTTTAAAGTAAGTTAAATTCCGTTCTCATATCTAGACACTTCACCACTTCCTAGTACTGTTGCTTGTATACTTTTATACAAATTCTGTGTTTAGTATTTTGTGGCATTTTGTATGTGTATACAGATGCCTTATCTGAGTGCACAAAGTTTAAAGACTGTTGATTGGTTTTAATTTATGATTGTTATACTTCTCAACACTTCTTCAGTTGGATGATTCAGGGTCTGTTCTTTTGTGTAATAAAGCACAAATATGTTTTTGGTTGCCATTTGCAACTCAGTGATTTTGGAAATCTGAGGCCTGTTGCACCATCAACATATCATAAACTTTTGCCCAACATATTCCCCCCCCCCCCCCCCCCCCCCCCCAGCATCTTGATGTTAAATTTCAAATTTCACTTGCCTATGCTGGTTACATTTTGGCTCAACATTACATTTGCTAGAATTGCCTTAGGAATGAAAAATTAATCCTAGTGAGTGCCTTATATAATCAAAGTATTTTTACTGTCTGCTATTGGGTCAGCTAAATGATTTTTTAATGATCAAACATTAGCTGGTATGCAGTAATCAAAAAAGTAATGGCAAAGATGATGTGGTGTTTTGTATCATGTAAGTAAATGATAGTTAGCATAGGGGCATGTGACATTTTGCTTATATTTCTGGTGTCTCAGTGATTTTTTACATTTAGTATTTGTGACTTTGCAGGCTTTCTATTTGTTTCTTTGAGGTCCATCTGGCTTCTTATTGCCGTCACATAAACTAGGAATAACAGGGTTGTAGCCAAAAACTGAAGCATTACTCCTTCACTTTCGTTCCTTTTGTATTCTGAAAGCTGTTTCCTTGTAATAAAGTGCCTGAGCTGTGGAGTCATCCGCATTACACCGGTATTGATTTTGTGTTCTTAGTGTGCATTGTGTATGGTTTCCCCAAGTTTTTATAATTCCCAGACAACTCCTCTCTTTTTCCCTGAAAAAAAAAGCAAAAAGCAAAAAAAAAGCACATTCTCTATCTTATTCTCTTTTCCTCTTTACCTTCCTCCTCATGAATGTATACATGCGTACGTCACTGTTATGTGATAAAGTTTGCATTTTTGGACATGTTGAAGAAACAAAGGTAAGCACAATATTGTTTTTATATTATTGCTCCCTCACTGAACACACGCGCACACACTGCCGGCTCTGCTATTAGTGTTGGGGATCCCCGGAGTGACCCGGGCCGCGGGCCGCCCAGCCACCCGGTCTCGGCGGGCTTCCAGTGCGGCCGGAAGTTCGCACTTAAACTATCAGCACAACACCCGGACCCGGGTGGGCGCCGTCAGCGTCGGGGGCTTCCCGCTGGTTCCCGCTGGTTCCCGCGTCCCGTCCTCGCAGTCCTCACCAGCCGTGCCGCGGCGCCCGCAGCGCAGCCGTCAAGTCCCCATGCATGCAGGCGGGGTGGGGGAGGCGTGCCGTTGCCTAGCAGCAGACAAAGCACCGTGCCTCGGGGGGAAGAGAAGATGGTCTGACCGTCTTCTCATCCTCAATGTTTTTATTAACTCTTTTATTTTTATTTTGCCCAAATCTTTCGTGAACATTTTCGAAACAAGAAGTACAAATAGAAACGCGACGGAACACGAAGTGAACGAAATTAAGCGCGGATAAAGAAACGCGGCGTGGTGAAGGCTTGTGTGTGACGCGACGTGTGTTCGCCGAGCGGTGAGGAGAACAAAGTGTTCCCTCTGGAGGTGGTCTGCATGGTAAAAGTCAGTGGAGTGGGGCTCGGTGACATTCTAAGGACTAATACACTGCAGAGTTCTGACACGAGTGTGCCGCGAGGTT
Organism: Megalurothrips usitatus; assembly: GCA_026979955.1. Taxonomy (NCBI): domain Eukaryota; kingdom Metazoa; phylum Arthropoda; class Insecta; order Thysanoptera; family Thripidae; genus Megalurothrips; species Megalurothrips usitatus. The sequence goes on from CM049593.1 coordinate 3,360,773, forward strand.
TAAACTGGGGTCCGATCCATAAGTACTCAAGTATTTGCAAGTATCTGCCTGCCAGACGTGGAGGCTGTGGGAGGAGTGTGTATATTGTTGTTAATAAATTGATGTTACAAAAAACAAACACAAAAAAACACACCTGTTGACGGCCGACTCACCGGAGCTGACGTGGATGGGCAACACGGACTTCAATTAAAAAGCGCGTGGAAAAGCGTGCAAAAGCTCAGCGCGGCGTAGAAGGTAGGTGGTAGTAACGAGAAAAGCGCCAGGCGCGCATATTTTGGCGAAGTTTGGCCTGAGTTTACCAGTTTACTCATGACCAGCGTGCTCCGTCGCCGAAAGAAGCCGAAGGGATCCCTAACGGCGTGAATTGGATCGCGCGCCTGACCCTTTTCTCGCTACCTCCCCCCTTCCCCCTCCCCCTATCTTTGCCTCGCTGAGCGCACGGTTTTGCACGCTTTTCCACGCGCCTCTTAATTGAATATAGCTGCTGGGTGCGGGAGGCATCTACTAGATGGCGCTAGGAGCGGCATCGAGTCATTCGCGCTGAGTTCTCCGCCCGAGCCGAAAACCACACCCTCTCACCCTATCCGAGGCATGATCCGACAAGCGTACGCCAGACGACTCAAATCCACACCTCTTGGCCACCCTTCCTCGGCTTCTTGCTTCAAGTGCAGGAACACATTTAATGTATCGGTTTTAGATTCTCGGGCTCGTGGTAAGGAGAGGCAGCGAGCGAGACCATGCCGGGAGTGACGGCCAGCGACGAGGATTCAAACGCAGCGGCGGGAAATCCGCTGCCTGGCGGCCATGCGGAGCCGGAACCGGCACCTACGGAACCTACGGAACCTCCGCAAAACCCGGCCCCGGACTCGGACCTATCAGCAGCTGCCCTGGAGGACGAGGAGCTCGCAGCGGGGGTGTCGCCGAACAGCGACCAGGATGCCGACGAGGAGTCGCATACTGACGAGCCGGAGCTGGAGGTGCGTTGCATGAGAGAGAAGGGGGGGGGGGGGGGGGGGACCGGGCCGGAGACATGCCGGAGATGGGCACGGCCGTTCCTCCTATCTGGGTCGTGTTTTTCTGCCCGCGCCACGCTCCTCTGTCGCCTCTGTCGACAGGACCCCGGCCCGGGAGACGAACCGGAGCCGGAGATTGGAGGGGAAGCGGACGACGCCAATGCCGTTCCGGCGGCAGAGATCCGGGAGGCCGCGCCGAGCCGCCGGAGCCTGAGCCGGGGCCGCGCCCTCAGCGAGGCCGAGGCCGGGCGGCCGCCGCCGCCGATCACCGGCGTCCGGTCGGGCATCCCTTCGCAGCACCTGGCCGAGGCCGTCACCACGGGCAGGGCGCCTGGGACCTACCAGCCCGCCAGGAAGGTGCGCCCCCCCCCCCCTTCGAGCCACCACTCCAGGCCGCCCCGCCAGCCCGGCCTGGGCCGCACGCATGAGTGGGTGTTGCCTACCCGGCAGGCGCTCCGCACGCTCGCAGACAAAATATCGTCCGCCCTTTGCCCCCCGCCCACTCTGCCCACCCCCTCTCGTCGCAGGAGCTCCTGCAGGAGAACTCGTCCATCTCGTACGAGCTGGTGGTGGACACTCAGGTGGCCCGGCGCTTCAGGCCGGCAGCGCCGACAGCGCCGGGGGGGCCCGCGGACCCGCCGCCGCTGGCCGAGCTGTCGCCCCCGCTGCGCATCACTGGCCTGAGCGGCCGGAGCTCGACCCCGTCCCCGTCCCCCACGGCCTCCCACCGGGCCGCCGCAGACTCCTCGTCTCCCGGGGCCTCCGACGTCGACCACGTGACGTAGGGCGATGCGACCGTGGCAATTCGATCGATTGGTCAAAATGGCCGATTCGTAGTCTGGTTAGGTATCATTTTTCAAGCCGACGTTCGAAATATGGCATGCACTTCATTGATCAAATCGATCCAAATCTCATTTTGAAATTGGCCAGCAATTGTATTAATCCTATGATCGATATACTATTTTTGGCTGGCACTGATTTCAATTTTTAATTATTTACATTCCAATCGCAAGAATCGTTCAAAATTTTCGATTATTGATTAATCGCACAGTCTTGCCCCCGTGGTTGCCGAGGGCGTGCGGGAGGTGAAGGCGCCCACGTCGGACCACAAGATGTCGGTCTGCATCCCCGCGCTCCCCGGCGAGGAGGTTAGGTTAGGCGGCAGGGGTCGCCACTGTGCCGGGCCGCCCTCGTCCCCTCCGCGTCGCGCTAACCCGGGCACTGCCCCCGCGTCCAGCTGCGGCCTCGGGAGACTGACCAGGACGCCGACGACGACACGGTGCTGACGCTGCACCGGCACCGGCAGTCCCCGGAGAAGAGCCTGCTCCACAGAGAGGCCTCCCGGTCCTGGCGCGGCCTGTCTCGGGCGCTCAGTGACTGCCTCCGGGAGGGCCTCGACGTGGCCGACGGCGACCTCCACCTCCCCCTGCCGCGGCCCGGGGCCCCCTCCCCGCTGTCCCTGCTGTCCTCTAACGTGTCCGATATCGACTGGAAGTTGTGGTGGACCGAGCGTCTGCAGCGGCTCGACGAGCGCGTGCAGAAGGAGGTCCGTGCTGCCGCCGCCGCGCCGGCGTCGCCGGCCGCCTCCTTGACCGTCGCCGTGCTTGTGTCCGCAGCGCCAGAACACCGAGGCCCGGCTGATGCGGGAGTGCCTGTCGCTGACGGCCTACACCTACAGCCTCGGCGCGCACCTGCTGCCCCGCCTCTTGGGCCTCCAGCCGGCGGAGAGTTCCGGCGGCTCCCCGGCGTCCCTCACTGTGAATACGCAAGGCGCAGGGCGGGGCGGGGCAGTGGCGTAGCCAGAGAGTCTGCGTCCAAACCCGGATTGAGACGGAATCGCACTTTGTGCCGGGCGAACGACAGAGATAGAGGGAGGGTCGATTTGTTTACCTGCCGCCCCTCCCTCTGTCTCTCTCACCCGGCACGCAATGCGATTCCATTTCACTCCGGGCTCAGACGCAGACTCTCTGGCTACGCAAATGGGGCGGGGCGGGGAGGGGGCAGTCGAGACGAGTCTCCTCGCTGACGAAGGGCCCTGTTTCTGTCACGCAAGCCGCCTTGTCTGTATGGATCGGCCCTCAAGGCTGTAAAGTTCCAAGTAAGTAAGTAGTCTTAGGGTTTGTTTGCCGGCTAGAAGTTTACCCCGGTGAGTGCTGGTGGGCTGGAGTGTGAGTGAGCGCGCCTGCTCGTGAGGGCTCCGGCCCTCTCGCTCTCACGTCCACCTCTCACTCTCTCCGCATATGCGGGGTGCGGGGCCACCTCCACATCACGGCCAAAACGTCGCACCAGTCCAGCCACCCTAGCAAAAGTAGGCCTTTTGACTGAAAAAAGGCGAGACGAGCTTTTGGGATTCAATAGAGTAGACCAGTCCGAGAAGCGGCCATGGCGCCTGGCGGATAGGCAATCGCGCGTGTCAGCAGCGCACGGCTGCCGCGCGGGCCGGCCTACCCTGCCGCCCACAGGCTGCAACCACTCCTGTCCGCGCTCTCCCCCGCAGAGCAGCACGAGCCTGTCACCGACGGCGGCCTCCGCGGGGTGGTGGCGGCGCCCCGGACTCCACGGGACCGCCGCCGCTCGCCGCGCCCCCCACGGGGTGGCCGCCGCGGACGCAGGGTCCCCGTTCGCGGCGTCCCCGTCCCGCGCGTCCAGGAGGGTGTCCTTCTCCGACTTTGGCTTCTCGATGACGGCGCAGCCGCCTTCGTCTGCGCACAGCAAGCCGAGGAGGTCAGCGCCAACCCCGACAGTAGAACCACAATACATACCTCCCCGCCGCGACCCCCAACGCCGACCGCGCTCTGACCGCAGGCCCGGCGACAAGCGGCCGGTGGTGCTGGAGGAGCCCTCGGCGTACCTGCGCTTCCTGCGCCGCTCGGACAGGGCCGCCTACAAGCCCTCGTGGCGGCTCCAGCCCGACGACATCCTCACGGACACCAGGGCGGACCAGGTAGGTGTGGGCTCGGCCCGACGACGCTCGTCCCCACACGACACTGGAGGCCGGCCTGGCCAAGGGCCCGGCATTCTCTCGGGAGCCGCCCGTCCCGTCAGTACACTGTCCGAGAATACCTTTTATAATGACCTTCAGGCTCTCGTTTCGCCGGTCATAAGTCCCCCTCCCCTCCACTCCGCCCCCTCCCTCGCCTTCCGTCGCCACCCTTTGCCTCTCTTTCCTGCTCGAGCGCGTCGCCTGAGCGGGCCGGGGTCCGGGTCGAGGTCCGGGGCCGCCTTGGCGTGGGCTAGCGTCTCCGCGAAAGAGGAGAGGGGTCTCTCCCCCCTCTCTCTCTATCTCTCTCCCTCTTCTCCTCCCCCTCTCCCTCTCTCTTGTCCCTCCGCCCTCCACCACGGTACGTGTGCTCGTGAACACTCATGTCAGGCCCCGCAACAGTCTGACCGAGGCGGGGCGTGGATGGGTGCGGTGGGTGGCAGGTGCAGGGGGCGGGACGGGGAGATGGCGGAGTGGAGAGGTGGGGCACGACAACATGTTGCCGAGGTGAAGAGGACACGGGAGCGACAGGGAAAGGGAAAAAGAAAGTTCCGAAATTGATAATCTTGACCCCGATTTTGGAGACCTTTCATCAAGACGGGTCACAAACTTTTTCATGTGAAGGGGGAGGAGGGGGGGATAAGTAACATGATTTGCGAACGCACGCTCGCCCTGCTAAGGCGGCAGGAGGGAGGGGGGCTATTTCCCCTTTTTGGCAGAGCAAATGTTTACTCCACTCTTCCTTCTGTTGTATTTTTCTTATCTCGCATCATATTCCTTAAATAATGAGGGTCAAAGTTTCTGGAGCGGTTATTATTGCCCGGGGCCGAGAGTTTCATTTGTTCGGTCCCGATGAGATTTCCCGACCCGGCAGGATGAATGCGGCACAAGTGGGGGGGGGGGGGGGGAGCTCCCGAACGGACAAAGACAACCAATCTTGTGTGTTCCGGCCCCCGTGAGCTTTTCTCCTCCTCCGGTGATGATTGGGAGGATGATAAGAGGGGATAAGAAAAGGGGAGGGCGTGGTGAGGACGGGGCAGTGGTTCTCTCCGCGTGAAACTAAGAGGTCATTCAACGACAGTCCGGTTCTCTAACGCCACCGTTTTGGAGTTGTCTGTGATTTTAGCTGACGACGTGTCGCGGGCCCGGTTCTTTCCTCGTCGGCGTCCCTCCCTGTCGCAGGTGGTGTCGGAGCTGTGCCAGTGGATGCAGCAGCTGAGCGCGGCCCCGGCCTCAGCTCCGAGCTCGTCTCCGGCTGCGGCCCCGGCCTCGGCCTCGGCCACGGCCACGGCTCTGCTCCCGGCTGCGGCCGCACCTCCGGCCGCGGCCCCCGCCGCGGCGTCCGTCGACGCGGAGCTGCAGCAGCGGGCCGCGCTGTCGTGCGACGACGTGCGGAAGCTGTTCGACATCAACCTGGAGGGCCCCGCGGCGCGGGCGCTCGCCGTGCACGTCCGCGAGCTGAGCTGCGTACCCGCCACGCTGGCCGCCGACGCGCGCGCCCCGCAGGTACGGCGCGGGGCTGGGCCGCCCCCATGAAGGGCACCTCCGCGCAGCCTCGTTAGTGACCAGACCCTGTGCTCTGCCCCGGACCGCAGCAGTCCTGCATGGCGCGGGTGCGCGCGGCTGTGCGGGCCGACCTGCTCGCCGAGGCCCGGCCGCGGCGCACGCACGCTTTCGGCCGCAGCCTCCCCAACGGAGACGCGGCGCGCTGGCGGCCGCCGCGCGGACACGCCCGCGGCCAGGGGCGGCGCTGGCGCCTGGACTGCGTGCCCGCCGAGCTCGCCACCATGGAGGAGGTCTTCGGCGGCGTCACCCACCTCAAGTGAGCACACGACGTCAGCGAGCAGGGACCGAGCGAGGAAAACGGCAGGGATGGCACTCATGACCGTAGGCGCGAAAAGGGCCAGAGCTCAGCGATTTCAGAATAACAGTTCAAGAATAACGTTGCCGCATTAACGGTATAAAATGGTAGCGACTCCCTCCACCCCTTGTGTTTAGTCATGGCTTCCAGACCGGGGAAATGGGGCGGCTGGACCAATCGGGCGGAGTGGGAGAGCAGGGCGTGGGGCGGGGCAGACATGCAGCCGGCGACGAAATAAATCAAGGGTCCTAAAAGCGTCGCGAGTAATTCGTCTGGTCTGCAGCCAGAGTGCGACGGACTGCCACCGAGACGACGATATCGGGATCGGGGGCGAAGGCGAGAGGGCCGATTCCGACGGCGAGTGCCTCCGTAGCCCCGTCTCACTCGCACCCTACGGCATGCCCCTTGCGTGCGACAGAGTCAGAGCTACAGAGGCGTAGTGTTCGGAATCAGCCGGCGGGGCGGGGCGGGGTGCGCAAGCCTTTGTACTCTGATAGCACTGAGTACACACCTCGGGGCACCGCCCCGCCGCCCTGCGCCCCCGCCGCCCATCGCCACCCTGCCAACTCCGGCAAAGGGGCGACGACGGTGGTGGTGATGGGGTCGCCGGCGGGGGCGGCCCGGCGCCCTCCTAGTGCGCGCTACCGGTACGGCTCGTGGCGCCCTGTCTGGCCGGGGTTGGTGCGGGCAGTGTAAGTAGGCAAGCGTTTCACACTGTTTGTTTTAACTCCGGGCCACGCGATTAATGACGAAATTCATGACCACCGGGAGAGGGAGAGGGAGAGGGGGTTGGGCCGGGAGCTCTGCGCGGTGTGCCCCTGCAGCTGTCGTGTCCCGTGCTCCAGGGTGACGAGGGACTTCGTGGACTACCTCCGCCACAAGGAGGCCCCGCTGCCGCCGTGCCTGCGCCCGTCCCGCCCGGCGCGCCCGTCCCGCGGCAGGGCGCCGCGGCGGCCGCCGCACCCCGCCGTCGGCTCCGACACCGGCTTCCTCCGGGACATCGAGGCCACCACCGCCGTGTACTAGCGCGGACGACGACGGAAGCACCGGCGTGGCCAGGAAGGAAGCCCCGGCCGGAGAAGCAGCCCTGCGCTGCCGCACCAGCGTGAACCAAATAATGTACGAAACGAAATAAACACGGGGAAAATGTGGAGGAGCCAGGTGTTTCTTTTGTTCCGGACATGCGGAACCAAAGTGGGAGGCCGTAATCTTAGCAGCGGCCGCGGCTCGACACGCGGAGGTGTGAGTTCGTGTCTCACGCGGCGCCCTGCCGCCCTGCCGTGCTGCTGCTGCACTGCGGCGCTTGGAGGTCAGGAGGCCGCTGGGCGCGCATGCACTTGAAGCGCGACTTCCGCAGGAGCTCCAGCCGTTGTCAGAGTAATTAATCATCAAATCGTATCGAGCGCAGGGTCTCCTGTTCGCCTGCTCTGGAGTGGTTACCCCTCCGGCGGCTGCGGCCTGGTGCCCGGGGCGATGAGGGTCTAGGACCGGCCTGCTCGCCCCCGCCGGCCCCGCCGGCCCCGCCGCCCTCGCAGCCCCCGTAGGCCCCCGCCGCCCCCGCGGCCGTAGCGTACGCACGGGGCGGCGGGCGGCGTGGACCGATCGCGGCGCGGAGGCGACGGGGCTGAGCCGAAACCACCCGAACCCGAGCCGATCGAGCGGGGAGGGAAAGGAGGAGCGAGTGAGAGGGGCGTGGGGTGGCACCGCGGGAGGGACGAGGACGGCGGACGGACAGGATCGCGGTGGAGAGGAGTGAGACTGCACATGCCGGCCTACTACCGCTACCGGCCCAAGCTAAAAAAGAAGTGGAGAATAGAGCGTGTGAGATGCCCCCCCCCCCTTCCTCGGAGGTTCGGTGCGGCGCGCTCTGAGTCCCTGTCCCGGCCCGCGCAGCGCAGCGCGGCGCGGCCCCCGCCCAGCCCAACCCGGCCAGCCCAGGCGAGCCCAGCCCCCCAGCCTCGGTCCTCAGTCCCCGTCGGCTGGTGGCGACGGCAGGTCGGCGCACCACCCCGTCGGTCCGCGCCGCGAGCGCGCCCCCCGCCAGGCCGCTGGGCCGTGCTCCTCGCAGCCGCGCCGGCGTCCAGCCCCACGCGGGCCACCGCCCTCACCGCCCCCTCGCCCCGGCCCGGCTCGGCCTAGGGGTGGCTGCCTCGGCTGCCTCGGCTCGTCTCGGCTCGTGTCGGCTCGCGCACCAGCCCGACCCGCACCGGGGGCGTTTGTTGTGATCGGGCCGCGGACCCGGCACGGCGTTGTCCGCGGCTGCTGGCGTCCGGTCCAGGTAGGTGTGTGTGTGTGTGTGTGTGCGGACACTGTTTGCCCGTCTGAGCCCGTGTTGACAGCGGCGGCCCCGGCGGCCCCGGCGCGCCCGGCCGGCCTCTCGGCCAGGGCCTTCTTGGCCTCCTCGGCCGCTCTTCTTCCTCCCTCCATCCCGGCCGCCTCCCCCGGCTCTGTCTCTCCCCCGCACCGGGCGGGCAGCGGACACCCGGACTCGTCCAGTCCGAGTGCGTCTCCTATCTCGCTCCGTCTCGACGGAAAGAGGGACAGAAGACGCTTTCGGAGCAACGCGGCCGCGGCCGGCCGGGTGTCCGCTTCCCGCTCTGTTGGCCCTCGCGACCTGACCTGGGGCAACTACCCGGCAGGCTGGCGGGGCGACGGGGGACTGTGGGGGGCGGCGGGGGACGTGCCCTCCCGCCACGTGCCGTCTGGGACCCACAGCACATTGGCCGGCGAACCCCGCGAACCACAATAGAAAGCGAGGCGTTTCCTAGCGCGCCGTACACCGGGTCACCCGTCAGCGTTTCACCTGGTATCAGACCCCAATCTGACACGACTGTCAGGCTCTGTCAGGCTCTGTCAGGCTCTATCAGGCACTGTCAGGCACTGTCTCCCTCGACTCCTCACGGGGCTGGAAGCGTCCGCGCGACCCTCTTTCAGCCACTCGAGTCAGCCGCGAGGAGAACGGATTCTGCGCCTCTGCCGCGGAGATTATGATAAGAACCCGTTCGGCTGTCAGCTGCCGCCTGCTGCCGCCTGCTGCCGCCTGCTGCCGCCCGCCGCACCCGAGCCGCCGCGCGTTCATACTGCCTGTCGGATCCCTGCACTGTCCTGCGAGCCTCGCTGCTGACTAGCGGGGGTGCACCAAGAGTCTCCGATTTTGTTTCAACTCTGGTGGTCGAAGGACCTTTTGCAGGCATGTAGAATCCGCTCAAAAAAAATTTCTGCGGACATATTTCCGCAAAATTAGTGAGGCATTATGTGTGCGGAATGACCCTTTAATGAGCGCGCCGCGCCACGTGAGCGCTCCGGCGGGGCGGCGGCGGGTCGCGTGTGCCGTAAATTCCTCATCCACTTCCTCTCCCCGCGCTTTCCGGCCGGGAATAGCGGCGCTTCCGCCGCCGGCAGCACTGGCGGGAGCCGCGGGGGCCGCGGGGCCGCGGGGACGCGGCAAGCACCATTACTTACAGCCTGCACATGCGGTGCTGCGAGGTGCTGCGTGCCCGGCGCATGCGGTGCACCTGTATGACCTGTATCGGCTCTACGGTGTCGTCCCCGCGGTGGAGAGGGGGGGGGGGGGGGGAAGGGGCCTCGGCCCTCATCTCTTCGTGGAGAGCGGAGCAGAGCACCCCCATTGTGTTAGCGACACACCTGGCCTCAGGGATCAGAACGGCACACTCACACACTTCCTTCTCCTTCCTTCCTTCCTCCTCCTCCTCCTCCTCCTCCTCCTCCTCCTCCTCCTCCTCCTCCTCCTCCTCCTCCTCCTCCTCCTCCTCCTCCTCCCCCTCCTCCTCCTCCTCGTCCTCGTCCTCCACCACTTCCTCCCACCTCTTGCTGCCATGCCTCGGCTCGTTGTTGACCCAAGCAACAAGAGCTTGTGCTCGTATACCATAATTTAGGAGACCAAGGAGACAGGCCGGGCACGGATTAACCCGAGGGGTGACCCACTGCCTGAAAACGTGTACAACTGAATGAAGAATGTGCTGAATGTGTGAGAATGTGAGTAAATGTATGAGAATGTATGCCGTCGAGAGTAAAAGATTGTCGAGAATGTTAGGAGAATGTGATAGATTGTTGGAAGAATGGAAAGGAATGTATGAGAATGTGAATGAATGTGTGATGGGATGCAAGAATGTCTGAGAATGTCAAGGAATGTAGGAGAATGTGACGGAATGAATAAGAATGCGAAGGAATTTATGAGAATGTATGAGATTATGAAGGAATGTGTGAGAATGTTTGAATTTGTTTACAGGTTTTCACGAGCTTTCTTCGGGAATGTGTTAAGAATGTGGGAGAATTTGTGACGATTGTGGAAGAATGTACGAGAATGTCTGGGAATGCAAGCGAATGTACGAGAATGCCGTGGATTGTGGCCGAATGTTTAGGATTGTGGGAGAATTTGGGGAATGTGAGTGAGATTTTCGGGAGTTGGGTCTCCAAGTGTACAATGAATTAGGGTATTGGGTCACCCCTCGGATTAACCGCCGTCACTGGTAATCTAGAAATGTGACATCACGTTCCAACGAATGTGACAAGTGTCACATTCCAGAAATGTAGTGTCACATTCGTTCAAGTGCAACATTCAAACGAATGTGACATCACGTTTAAACGAATATGACACAACACTCAAAGGAATATGACGCTTTTCACATTCGATTGAGCGCGATGTCACATTCCTGAATTACCAGTGGTGCGAGCGAGGGAAGTATAGTATCGGCCTGGTGTGCGCGAGTGAGACGGAGAGTGTAGACGAGGCGGCGTGGGTGATGGTGAGTGCGGGGGACAGGTGGGAGGACGAGCCCCTCCCGGGGAAGAAGGGGGGGGGGGGTGGTGGTGGTGAAGAAAGGAACCTTTCGACAAGTTTGCTGCCGCCTCTCCGTCTGCCCTGCTTATCGCATTACGGACTGCGCGCGCGTGTCGTCTCCCTCGCGTTGCCGTGGCGGGGAGCGGCGGGGAGGTCGAGGACCTGGAATTAAGTCTCTGCCCCGATGGGGGGGGGGGGGGACACAAAAAGCGGGGGCCGGCGGCGAAAGTTGAGAGGCGGCGGCAGCAGCTGCCGTGCGCCGCGCCCGAGGCCATGCAGCCACCGCGCCGCCGTGCCGCCTAACTACCCGAGACTGTAGACCCGGCCCTGGGCCGCCGCCGGGAGCACCGGGGGTTCCTGTGTCCGCTTACCGCCCTTGTCCGCTATAGCCAGCCAGCCCCGCCGACCGTACCACACTCTCAAAGATTAACGGGCGATTTCCACACAATATACGTGGCGCGTATTTATTTTGTTTTGAATTCAAGATTGCAAAAAAGAAACATTTTACACGCATATTCTGTACAATCGAACCATGTTTTTCATTTTTTTAGAGAGCGAACCAGTAAACCGCGGGTTTTATAACGAAACATTGGTAGGGCGCTAGATGTGGAATTTGTAAGATTCCACTGATGAAGTTACCGGTTTACCGGTAAGTTTACCGGTCCTTAAATGTGTGTCGTCGACCATACCCTCAAAACAAATTCGCAGTTCGGTTCGGGATGAGCGATACCCAAGGGGGCGTCCATATAAGCCGATTTCGCGGTGAAAATCATACCAAAAACCTGCATTTTGGGGCGTAATCGCAGGTACGTGACACGTGACAGCGTAATAGCGCCTAAAAGCGAATACTCGGGTCACATTTTTCCGAGAGTGGACGCCCCCTCGGTTCCACCTGCCTGGGGGCGCCCCTTCTTGTGAGAGCGGGGCGGCTCGCACTGGTAATTCAGGAATGTGACATCACGCTCAAACGAATGTGAAAAGCGTCATATTCCTTTGAGTGTTGTGTCACATTCGTTTAAACGTGATGTCACATTCGTTTTAATGTGACTGGTAAGAAGGGCGCCCGAGTCGCACTCGAACGAATGTGACACTGCATTCCAAGGAATGTGGCACTTGTCACATTCGTTGGAACGTGATGTCACATTTCTAGATTACCAGTGCGGCTCCGCTGCTCCGCGTGTAGAGGCGGCTGCATCCGCTGCTCACACCGCGTGGCGGCTGGCAGCGTGGCAGCAGGGGGTCGTGTCCCGTGTCGCGTCGTGTCGCGTCGCGTCGCGTCGCAGTCTAGCGTGGCCCAGTGGGGCCGAATACTGCGCCGCGCGGGCGCCGGTGCTTCCCGGTGCGGTAAAACACGGCCGGGGTAGGTAGGGACGGGGCGGCGGAGCGGCGGCGGCGGCGGAGCGGCGGCGCGCCCCCCCAAAGCAGACGGCGGACAAGTCTGACACGGGGCCGCCGGGCTCCGCTGGGCTTCTCCCCGCGGAGCCGCCCGCCCCCGCCTCCCCGGGAACCCAGCCGCAGAGCCCGCCAGCGGATAAACCGAGGACGCCCCCGGACGCTCCGGGATGCTGGGGAGGAGCTCCCTGGTCTTGCCTTCTCAGAATTTGGACGCGGAAGGTCATTTAGGAAACCACACCCAGAAAAATGGATTCTTAATTTTAGTCTCAAATTGCAGGTACTTGGTTTTCACAACTAAAATTTACTTAAACCCAGTAAATTTTATTTAAATCAAGTAAATTTTGTTTTGGAAAACTAAGTATCAGTAAAATCAAGAATCCATTTTTCTGGGTGCAATGACCCAGCACCTCTCGTCAGAGACGCCTCTCGGCCAGCGCGGGTAACGTCGCCTCCCGCAGCACAGAACATCAGCACTTCCACGCCGCTCTAGCGAGGCTCCAGCGAGGCTAGGCTCCGGCATGAGCAGAGCAGAGCAGAGCAGAGCGCCCGACCAAGGCGGGGTAGGCCAGCCGCAGAGCGCGCGTGCCCGCGGGCCCAGGAGCCGGCCTACCCGGCAGGCGCTCCGCAACCGCGCCGCCACCGCGCCGCTACCGCGCCGCCGCCACTGGGGACGGACGGACTGCTGAACCCACGACCAATCGCCCGCCGACCGGACTCCCTGACCATGCGGCTACGGAGACTCGGCGGCGTGGGACAGTTGTGCGCTCCCGGTTCTGTAGCAGCCCTGCTGGCGCCGCGGACAGCAGAACACGGCTCGGACAAGACGAATGCTGCGGCTCCGGGGAAAGTGTTTTGTCTCGTGTCCGACCAGTCCGACTGGAAGCAGCGAGGCATCCCTCGGCCGCCACCCGTCACGGCCAAAACTACGGAGACATGGGAACAAATTTTTGTGCGGAAATGTATCAGCAACACTCGTGGTCCCCCCCCCCCCCCCCCCCACCACCACCACCACCGGCCGTGCGCCAGCTGTTGACCCGTCCTCGCAAACTTTGGCAAAAAGTTTTGAGCCTCGGCAAGCGCGCTGGGACGGCTAGCGGGCGCGTGGCGGCGCGGGGCGGTGCGGTGCGGGGCAGGTGTGTTGGGCGCGGCGCGGCCCGGGACGGGCGTCCGGCCGGGTGGAGTCTATCAGGAGGAACTCGACGTCCACTCCACGGACCCGAGTCGGCCAGTACACAACTGACCCCCTGGGGGCTCCGCGCCGCCCCGCGCCGCCCCGCGCCGCCCCGCGTCGCCCCGCGCCCTCCGTATCCGTCCGCGGCGGTCCGGGGCTACATGACGGCGTAGAAGTTGGTGGCTATCGTCCGGGGCGATGACGTGGAGGGGCGTCAAAAGCATTGGGATCGCTGCAGTGGGCGTGGCCCAGTGCGGCCCCTGCGGCCCCCGCGGGGGCGCCGCCCCGCGGGCAGATTTTATCACTGCACAGCCACAGCCCGTGCAGTTGCGAGGGCCGAGTTGTTATCAGACCGGCATCGGCGATGGGAGTGGATATCACGAGCTGGCTGATAAAACAGAGAGAGAGAGAGAGAGAGAGTGACAAACGAGGGAGTGGCGCGGCGTGGCGGTCGGCGGGGGAGTGCTGGAGACCCCCGCGACGGCCGCCCATATGCAACCATTACGCTTTACGGCGGCGGGGGCTCGCGTTAACACCCCCACCCCCACCCCGCGCCCCATCGCCTCGACCTTCCCCCTCCCCCTCCCCCATTTCCCACCGCCCTCCACGGGCGACCGCGTGGCAGCAGGCGCCCCTGTCGATGAGAGCGAGAGAGACGGAGAGCCGCCCCGGGGCGCACGGTAGCCGCGCCCGGCCCGGCTCGGCAGCACCCCAAACACGTTGGCATATTTCACGCACGGAGTACCGCCTCTGAGCCGATCCGAGACCGGGAGGGACCGGCGTCGGGAGAGAGCGGGAGAGGAACGGGGAGTGGGCGAGGAAGTGGGAGTGGGAGAGAGAGGGAGATATATAGAGAGAGTTTAGGTGCGGGTGAGAGGGGCGGAGGTGGGAAGAGGACACGCGGGGCTCTGCTTTCTCTACCTCTATTTTTAAACGCACCACCATACCGGCCCAACGGGAGCGCGCCGGGCGCTGCTGTGTGTGTGTGTGTGTGTGTGTGAACGTGTTCGCTGCTAGTTCGACTCTCAGGGGGTGTCGGCGCGGGGCGGGGGCGGGGGCGGGGGTGGGGGTGGGGAGGTGGTGCGGTGGGGGACGGCGGTTGCACATAGGTCGGCTCGTCGGCCGGTGTGTGCGTGTGCGTCGTGGTCGTGTTCCGGACAGGGCGACGGGAGGCGAAACCAAGCCAGGCAGGCTGCGGGGCGAGAAGCGCTTAATTTTTCATCCGATGTCGTAACCGTCCTCGGCGCCCCGCCCCCCGCGGCGCCGCCCCCACCCCCCTTGTCCACCTTCCCCCGTCGCACACGCACCACTCTCCCCAATGCATTATCCACCAAGTGTAAGGGACAAGCCAGCAACCCGGTGTTGTACGGCCCTGTAATGAGCGGTTAGGCGGAAAGTGAAAGGAGAAGGGCATTTCTCAGGCCGGGGAAACTGGGCATAGTTGTCGCCCCCCCCCCCCCCCCCAACGCGCTGCGCACGGGCGCCGCGCGCCTGAAAGATTTTTATCGGTGAAAATACAACATAAGCCGGAGGAAACCTACGCGTGCGGAGGGGAGCCAGGGAGCGGCGGGAACAAACCAAACAGACGAGGTAATAGGTTTTGTTTTTTTTTCCTGTCCGCTGGCTGGCGTTCGGCTCGGGGCGGGCTCGGCGGTCAGGCCATGATCCGACCCCCCGCAGCACGCAGCCCGCAGCCCGCGGCCGCCGCGGCCCGAGAGGCTGGGGGGCTGGAAATAGGGTTTTACGGGCTTGTGCCGCCGCCGCCGCCGTGCCCGCCGTGCCCCGCCGTGCCCCGCCGTGCCCCGC
This sequence comes from Megalurothrips usitatus, assembly GCA_026979955.1. NCBI lineage: Eukaryota > Metazoa > Arthropoda > Insecta > Thysanoptera > Thripidae > Megalurothrips > Megalurothrips usitatus. Next base: position 3,375,800 of record CM049593.1, read on the forward strand.
CGTGCCCCGCCGTGCCCCGCCGTGCCCCGCCGTGCCGTGCCGTGCCCCGCCGTGCCCCGCCGTGCCCCGCTGCCGGCTGCCGGCTGCGGGGCTCCGGGCCGTGGCCGGCCTCGCGGGGGCGGCCGAGTTACCTGGTGTCCACAGCTCTGCAGGCCCAGCCCCAGTGCGAGGGGGCAGTGAGGGGCGGCAGCAGGGGCGGCAGCAGGGGCAGCAGGTGGGGCCCGGGGAACTGAAAAGGTCCGCTCAGCCATACGGAAGGGGGAAGAGAAGGGATTATCGGGGCGGGATGAGTCGGGGGCCTCTACTGGTCTAGGGAAAAGAGTGCGAAGCAAGGGGAGAGTGTGTGTGTGAGAGAGTGAGAGAGAGAAAGAGAGAGAGAGAGAGAGAGAGAGAGAGAGAGAGAGAGATAAAGTGGCAGAAAGGACGGGCGGCAGATAAAGGAAGAAAGAGCGTGAGTAAGGGGGGGGGGAGCGAGTGGGAGTGGTGGGAGGTGCGGGAGGGCGGGAGGGCGGGAGGGCGGGGCTGGCCCCCGGCAAGGGCTTGGCCCCTCGGCAGCCCCGAGGCCGCCGGCCGCCGGGCCGCCGGGCCCTCCGCAGGGCAAACAGCCTGGATTCGGTAGCACTGGTTCTGGCTCTGGCCTGGCGGCCTGTCTCACTTCCGTGTAAGTGGTGGGGGGGGGGGCGGTCGTTGGGCCCGGTAGGGGCCCGGGGTTACGTGCCGGTGGCCCGGTGGGGGGACATTTGGGGCGCGCGGCCGCGGGGGCGCGAGATGCGAGGTGTGTGCCGGTGGACACCGCGCCACCACTCGCACCCCTACGGCACCCTCCTGTGGGAGTGAGAAAGACAGCGCACACAGCCACCCCGAGGAGCAGAGAGAGATGTCCGCGCACAGTTTCCAGTGTGCGCTCGTGCCCAATGTGAGTGTTTCCCTCGGCACCCCTCCCTTCCTCCTAACTCCTAGACTCGGTTACTTACACTGTGTAAACCTAGATATGGCCGGCGTGTGGGGGCTCCGCTGCTCCCCCCCCTCCCCCCATCCCCCAGGACTGCAGGATCACATTGCATCGCGTCGCGTCGCCTTGTGTCGTCGCGCCACACTGACCCACTTTTCAGACGACGGTTTCGCAATTCAGTTTCTGTGTGTGTGTGTGTGTGTGTGATAGTGTGTGTGCGCGTGCCCGTGTAGACTGCACTGGGGTGCGGTGAGCATTAAGCGTGCATGGTGTGCCTGTGTGTGTGGTGGGTGCGGGGCTGGGAGCCGACATCCCCATGCACAGCTCCGCCGCCCCGCGTCCTCGTCGCACCCGTGCTGCGGCCCGACCCCACCAGCAGCAGCAGAAGCAGCGCGCTCCACGCCGTCATAAATAGGTTATAATAAAGTATGGACCGGGTGAGGTTCGAACTCGCGACCCGCCCTGCAGCCCTGCATTATCGACGCCTTAGACCACTGCGCTACCGGACCGCCCCTTCTGATGCAGTTGTGACGTGGCTAGAGCTGAAAGGTCCGGCCAAGGCTTGTGGAGCGCAGTCACTCAGTCGGCGAGGGCGCGGTCGCTGCAGGTCCCCTCCCTCCCTCCGCCTTGCTTGCGGCGCTGCTACCGCTGCCACTGCTGCCACCGCTGCTACCGCTGCAACCGCTGCTACCGCTGCTACCGCTGCTACCGCTGCTACCGCTGCTACCACTGCTACCGCCGCTACTGCCGCTACCGCTGCTGCTGCGCGGAGCTGAATCGATGGGTCTAGCCGAGTCTGGCTTACATGACACGAGCCATAACGTTTCCCCCTCCGCCAACCCGACCGCCTCCCACGTGCACCGGCAGTCACAGCCAATCACAAGGCAGCACGCCATGCTTGCATTCCCATCCGGTGGCGGCCACGACCAGCCCTCCGCTCACGTGTGTGACGGAGAGAAGGGGTCGGGTCGTTCACAATCGACGTAACACCGAAAGTAACGCGCGCGGCGCGGCTCCTCGCTGAGTCCCGGCCCCGCAGTTGGGTCGTCACTGCTCACACACCTAAACTATTTATGAAAAAAAAAGAAGAGCGAAACGCGCCTTTTTGGCGGGTTTATCAAGTTTTTGAAGGTGTGTAATTCCAGCGTTCGCATTACACGTACTTTTACCGGTCTCTGTGGCTAGTGGAGTCCACCAGCCCCCCGGCGTGTGGTCCGGGCCGAGGGGTTACACCTGTGAACGTCCCCTTTGAGAGGGCGGCCCTGCCGGCCGGGGCCCCGCGGCCGCAGGGAGGAGCGGAGCTGCGGCAGTGGCTCCCTATCGCTGGACAGGGGAATTAAATTAAGCCGCCGTCGCGGACGGCAAAGGGCTGCAGGGCCGCAGGGCCGCAGGGCCGCAGGGCCGCAGGGGTCCCAAGGCGGTGGGGGAGCCCACCGCTCGCCGTCCCCCAAGCAGCCCAACAGCGACGCCGGCAACCACCGAAACGGTCGAATGAAAAGCTGAATTTTTAAAACTTTATTTTGGCCCCCGTCGCGCGTTTGTGGGGCGAAAGGAGAGAGCCCGGGCGCCAGCGTGGCGCCGGCGGGGGTGAGGGGGTGGGGGGGGGGGGGGGGGGGGGAGAAGGTCAGGGGCGGGGAGGTGGGGCCGCGGGGCCGCGGGGCCGCGGGCACGGCCTGGCCGTGCCCGCTTGCAAGGGGTTTCGCAGGGCTGCAGGGCAGGGCCCGAGGCCGGCGAAGCGGTGCCGGGCCGCGCAGCTGCGGGGGCCGCGCCGCGCTCTCCTGTCCGCCGCCTTGCAGCCCTCAGCTGCCTCAGCCCTCTCGGCGGCCAACGGCGGCCTCGGCCCTAACCTGTTGGACGGTTCGACTCGACCTTCAACTTAGGCCCGGCGTGCCACGCTCAAGAGAAACAATAAAATAAAACACACATCTAATGAGTTTAGGTATGTAATAAATTACCATACACTTGACATATGCAGGTTGGTCCGTAATACCCGCCGCTGATATCGCGGAGGGCTCTGCGCCCTCATGCGGACATTAGTGTTATTGACCGGTCTGTGATTTAACTTTGTTACGGGTTTCCGGCATCCGGAACTATGGGGGGGGGGGGGGGGGGGGGAGAGAGCATCGGAAGGTAAAGAAAAGAGAGAGAGAGAGAGAGAGAGAGAGAGAGAGAGAGAGAGAGAGAGAGAGAGCAGAAGACATCGTGTGAAAGAGAGAGATAGAGAGAGAGATGGAGAGAGAGAGAAAGAGAAGGTAAGAAAGAGAGATAGAGTGAGAGCGGGAGAGAGAGAGCGAGAGAGAGAGTGAGAGAGCAGGGGATGAACGGGGCGGGAAGTGGCCCCGGAACAGCAGACAGCGGCCATTTGTCACGATAGCGCGTGACGGAGTCGGTGCGGCCTGCGGCTCTCGGCCTCCCTCCGGGCCCCCCGCCCCCCCTCCTCCCCCGCAGTCTCCCCCCCCCCCCCCCTTCCCACGGCTCTCACGGACCCACAGGCCGCTGCGCCGCTGCCACAGCAGACATTCTCGCCCACTTTGACAAATTCCAGCGCTTTTCGTTCGCGGACCTTCGGCCTCGGTGCGACGGGCGACAACAACACACCCGCAACGCGCCAGGCGCCGCGCCGGGCCCTTCCGAATAACGTATCGGTGACACCTCGCACTGACAATGATTCGTTCCCGCGTGACAATGGCGGGGGTCGGGGGGACCCGCGTCCTTGTCACACACACACACACACACACACACACACACACAAACCGGGGCCTGCTGCTGCGGCATATGCACCTGCAGTTCCCACCTACCCTCTACCCTTGCCGATGCCCGCCCTCTCTTCTGATTGTATAGCACAGTTCCAATATAAGTCTCTCTCTCTCTCTCTCTCTCTCTCTCTCTCTCTCTCTTTCCCTCTCCCCTGCCTCTCTCCCTCTCCCTTTCACTCCGTATCCGCCCCGTCTTCTATATCAGCCCTCGCTCCCTTCAGCGCACAGTGGGATCTGAGGCGGGGTCGGCGTACCGTGTACGCCCTCGCGTCGTGCCGTCCTCGTCAGATCTCGCCCCCGCCCCCCCCCTCCTCGCCGCGCTTCACATGAATCGGATGTAAATTTGGGCGGGAGGGGCGGGGGGGGGGGGGGGGGGGGTGCAATGCCAAAACTTCTGCGCGCGCTCGCCGTGGCAGGGCAGGCCCGCACCCAGAAAAACGTAGTCTTGAAAAGATGAAGTCTACTTTAGCTTCGATAAAGGTCAAATGAGACTTGATTCAAGACAAAAAACTTTGCTTCGAGTCTACTTTTACTTCGCACGGAGAAAAACGTTCCCTCGAATTAAGCCTAAAATAGACTTGAAGCCAGCCAAGGTCAAATTAGACTTGAGTCAAAGTAAAAACCTTGATTCAAAGTCAAATTTTCTTTGAATCAAGAATTTCGTATCTTCAATCAAGAAGTCATTTTTCTGGGTGCGCCAGAGGCCCGCTAGAGGCACGCCGGAGGCACAAGAGGCGCTCCTGATAATCCTACTTTGCGAAAGAATAATACACCATTCAATACACAAACGTGCGGGCGGGAGCGGCCGCGCACAATCGGACTGTTTGCCCACACGCGCGCCGTGCCGTGTGTTCTGTGGCCGGGAGCGGTTCTCCCCCCTCCTCCCCCTCCCCACTCTTCTCTCCCACTCTTCTCTCCGCCCCGCAGCCCTCTCTCCCTCCGGACACAGTGCCCTCTGGGCCTCTGGACACCACCCCGGCGGCTCCGGGTCTTACAAGGGGGTGACACAAGGTGCAAATTTTTGGCGGAATTTATATTCTTCATACTTTTCTGGAGGTTCAAAGAGACAAAACTAGGCCTAGGGTGGCCCGTTCAAAACCAAAAGTTTGAAAGTTGGGTGGGTCGTGACAATATTAGGTGCCAATACATAAAGAAACACCCCCCAAAAAAATTCAGCTCAATCGGACGACATCTGACTCAGCCGATGTGCATTTACAATTGGGTCTATTTGGATCTTTGTACATCATACAATTATGCATCTTAGGAGCCCTTATGTCTAAAACGGCTAGAGATACGAGGAAACGGATGAAATTTTCGTATTTGGTGCTACTTTGAAAAGATTGAATAAAAGAGGTTTTTCCCGAAATTTTTGACGACTTTCGTCTTATACCACAATGGCCGCATAAATAGGCCCTAACTGGTTGAAGAATGTAGATTCCGCCAAAATTTTTGTGAGGGATCCTCATACCTACCAAAGGTCCTTCGACCACCAAAGTTTGAACAAAATCGGAGATTTATGCGGGGTTGCCGGTCCTTGGTCCCTCTAGCCTGTGGGGGGGGGGGGGGGGTCTCTCTCTCTCTCTCTGGCCTCTGCACTGGCTTGGACCGCGAACGGTGGCCTCACTCATATTGACAGTTAGCGGCTACCGACTCCGCTGCCGGCCGCCGCCCGCCACGCGCCCGCCACGCGCCCGCCACGCGTCCGTCTGATGAGTCACAATGCAGCGCGCGGCCGGGGGGGGGGGGGGGGGGGGGGGGGCTGCGCCCGTGCTGCGGCCACCGCCCCGGCTGGCCTCGGCCGCGGCCCCCGGCGGCCCATCTTCAGTCCCCGCCGCCACTTACTGCACTGGCACTAGCAGCACGGTCCGTACTACCGTCTCCGCCAGCGGGGCCAGCGGAGCCAGCGGAGCCAGCAAGCACAGCGAGGGCCGGCACAGCGGAGCGCTCCCGACCCACCACCGCGGATGGCCCGGGGCTGTACTCAGGGTAGATTGCTATCGCGCGAGCACTTCCGTTCGGTCAACCCATAGTGAGTGAAAATGAAAGTGTGTGTGTGTGTGTGTGTGTGCATTGGGTGTGCGGATACACATGACGCACGCATGTGTGTTTTACATAACGCTCTGAGCTAGAGATTCTATGGTCCAGAAATTTTAAAAGAAAATTTCAGGAAAAAAATATAGAATTTTTCGTATTAAAAAAATGAAATTTCTGGAAATTTATTGTTTTTTTTTTTGAAATTTTACTTGAAAAAGAAACCGTACTCTGTGCCGAAAGACATGCTACTTACAGCGGGTCTACACCAAACTGATCCACTCTACGCATACCTTGGAATTTCTTTTGGGACCTATCCGAACCGACGTACCAAAACTTTCCTCCTATCTGCTGCCCTCCGCGCAGGTCCCCACCGCTGCCGGATGGCCGACGACGCCGGGCTGAGCAGGACCTGGACAGCGTGGGGGCTGCCGCTGCCGCTGCCTCTGCAGAGCGGTGAGTACCCGGCACACGCCGGCTGCACCGGTACTACATGATTTGCTGCTCAGATTCGGATAACCTAAATAATCTACCGGCCTTTTGCAACAACATTGACCCGAATGTTATCGGTGCACCCTGCCCCCGCAGCCCCCGCAGCCCCCGCCGGCCCCGCAGCCCCCGCCGGCCCCGCTGCCCCGGGCGGCCTCTGCCCCCTTCGTCGCGTTCAGCGCGTGGACGTGTACGAGGTGCTGTTGGAGCCGCGCGGGCCGCCCGGGCAGCGCCGCTCCCACTACACGGTGTGCGTGTGGGCGCCGGCCGCGCCGCCGGCCGGCCGCCTCCCCGCCCCCGGCGCCGCCCCCGGCACGGCACCAGGCACGGGCCCCGCGCGCTACGGGTTCGTGGTGAGCGACAGGGACCGGCGCCGCTTCTACGACTGGCTGGTCCGGGTCTGCCCCGACTGCCTGGACGACCCCGTCCTGTACAGGGGCCGCACCGCGCTTACGGTCTGGAGGCACCCCGCCGGTAAATAAACACTTCCCCATTCTTATCCTCGGTTTGTTTCATTTCTTGCCGACACCAAGTTGCCTTTCCGTTCAGAGTGGTACGTTTTTTTAAAAATTGTGAACCATGACCCGGCATAACCGGGCATAACCCCTTTATGCTAAAGCGAAAAGGTCTCAAACTTCTTCTGGTTTCTTTCTCACTTCCGTTTTGTGTGTCACTGGGAATGCCCTACTATTGGGCTGCTGCGGGCAGGCCGCGTTATCTTCCCAAACATTTCAAACGACGTGCAGCAGAAACTTGTGTAGTAGGACGATATTTCTAACCCTAATTTTACCTGTGAACAAATTACCGAGGGGTTTGGCCGCTTTAATTATTCAGGGCCGGCAGTATCGGCGGGGCGGCCGGACAGCGGGATGATGAGAACGAGTTTATTCCGTGCCGCTGTTCCCGCGGGGCTGATCGCTGTTGACATGTCATGCCGCGGAGCCGGCGGAGCCGCTTAGCGGGCGCGGCTGTCTGTGAAGAGGGTTTGATAGGCCCTGCTGCGGCCCCCCCCCCCCTCTCACTCTCCTCAGTCGCCTCTCGCTGCCCCTAATACGACTGTCGCTTTGCTGAATATATTCCGTCTGCATTTGCCCCCATTATTTATCAATCAAACCTCCCCCCGCCCGGGCCGGGCCGGGCCCGCTCACTCACGGACTCCCCGCCCTCCCGCCTTTGCCGGAGCCCTCGGCCCTCAGCCCGCCTCATGACGGCCGCCTCTTGACTTCCATATTCGGCCCCGCTTCCTTGTCGCTGCCCTTCTGGCTGCGCGTTACCCGCCGCCGGCCCGCCCGGCCCGGCCGAGGCTGCCGACGGGTTTTCTCGGCCTTTGAAGATCGAGATTTTTGGCGGCGGCTCAGCGTGGAGAGCGTAGTGTCACAACCAGAGCGCGGAGGGGGCTGTGCGTTGCGCGGTCCGGAGGCCAATTTAGATTTCAGTAATGGCTGTATGGCCGGCTGTGCAGGTCGCGCGCCGCAACAGAGCGGCCGCGGCGGCGGAGGCTCAGTTTTCGCACAAAAAAAACATGTATAAATAATAACTCTAAAAAGAAAACAGGCTTAGGGGAATTCGTTGGCGCCGCGAGCAGCCCGTAACTGGAAATTATCATCATGCCGAGGGGGGGAAATGTGGATGAGAGGCCCATAATGAAATGGTGTGGCGGCCAAAGCAGCGCAGCCGGGCGGCCTGGCCAACCTAACCTAACCTGACCGTGCCGAAGCCGGCCGGCCGGAGCCGTGCGAGCAGCGGTTGTGATTAATGCGAGGGTTCCTTTTCATAAATCAGGTCAGCGTCCCCATTTCACCGTGCTCTCTCTCTCTCCTTCTCGTCGAGTGATTGCTTTCCCGCCGTTACTATTATATGCCGCGGTGCGCGGCGGGTCGGGGTGCCCCGGCCGCGGGCCGCTGCAGCGCCAGGAACCAATCGCAGTGAACGTCAACCCGGGAGCCGCGGCTAGCTGTGACGCAGGCGGCCGGCCGAGAGAGATGGGTGCGAGAGGGATGACCGACCGGTGACGTCGCGGTCTCTGTCGCACTGTCGTAATCAAATAGGGCTTCTCGTGTGTGTCTCTCTCACACTCAGCCAGGCCACCATTGCTGCATGCGGCGACAAAAGGTGTTCAACTTTGAAAACTAGCCACTATGTATACTGTTCAAGAAGTTCAACTCAACCTCTCCGCGCCAGGATTTTCGGAAAACGGTCACACCTCGTCGCTGCCCCCTTGTGAACCAATGTTTCGCGGCGGAAAGGGGCCACTGAGAATGAGAAGGTGAGGAATATGGAAAAAAATTGGGCGAGGAAATTTTCTCGCCTAAATTTTGATGACGACGGTATCTTGGCCAAATTTGGGCGAGATAATTGCGTTTTCTCGCCAGAATTGGGGCGCATAGATGCCCTTCTCACCCGAAATTGGGCAAGATTCCTCACTAATATTTAAGCAGGGTCAGCGCATCCTCACCAAAATTTGTGTGAGAGGTTCTTCCCGCTCTTAGTTCGGCATTTGTTCCTCACCAATTCATCACCCAGAAAAATGAATTCTTGATTTTAGTCTCAAAAAGCATTTACTTGGTTTTCACAAGTAAATTTTACTTAGATTAAGTAGATTTTACCTAAATCAAGTAAATTTTACTTGAAAAAACCAAGTATCAGAAAAATCAAGTATCCCTTTTTCTGGGTGATTCTCAGTGGCGGACGCCCTCCGCACCAGGAACGTCGACGGTGAATAAAGGCCACGCCGTGCAGTGTGCCGGGATGCGATACGATCCAGTCGGGGAGGCGGCGCTGCTGCCTCACATCCCTCTTTGCTCGACAAGAGCGCTGCGCCGCCGCGAGTCCCAGAAGCTGAGTGCAGTTCCGAGCCCCGGCGGCCCCGGCAGGCTGAGCGTCGTGGGGCACAGCAGCAGCAGCAGCAGCAGCAGCAGCAGCAGCTGCCCCTCTGCCCCGCTGCTCCTCTGCCCCGCTGCCCCGCTGCCCCGCTGCCCCGCTGCCCCGCTGCCCCGCTGCCCCGCCGGTGCAGTAGCTCCATCACGGCTTACCGCTGCCGGGAGCGCTGGCCCTGCCGGCCTTACTGCCGCTGCTGGCTCCGCTGGCTCTCTGGCTCTGCCCCCTTTCGCAGGAGGGGGATGGGATAATGGTTTATTTACGTTTGGAGCCCGCCCCACTACATCCCCCCCCCCTCCCGCGGCTGCCGCAGCAACGTTTTCCAGCCTTGTATCTCCGAGCTTGGCTCAGCTCCAACGAAAATGCCATCAGCAACCTGACGCCCCAGACTAGCCCGCACACGCTTTACCACTCTTGGCCGAGCAAAGGAGAGGTGGCGGGGAAGGGGAGTGGGGCAGGGGGGGGGGGTTCAGGTGGGACAAGGCCGGCAGGGGGTCGGCCGTCAGGAACGGCGTGAAGGTGTGAGGGGAGGGAGGCTCGAGGAGGAAACTGAGCATTCTGATTAATAGTTTAATGGTGCTAAAGACAAACCTGACGCTGCCACCGATTATGTCGCTGCACACGGGGCTGTTGGTGACGCGGCGGCGAGTGCAGCTGGGCTCGCGGAGCGGCTCCCGCAGACCTCTCACCGGTCTCACAGCGGACTCCGGTGGGAAGAGGCTCACAGCCGCAGCGGGCAGCCCGTGTGGAAACAAGGCCGTCGAAATTAAATTAAGGTCTGGGGACGAGTAAGTGTTCATGCGCCGTGCCATAGCGGTCTGCGGCCGGCACTGACTCTGCTCTGGCCACGCGCCAAGGCGGCGGCGCGGCGGGGGAGCGGCCGCCAGGGCCACCCTCACCCCCTCAAGTCCGTGCTCCGTACGTACGTGCGACTTTGAATGCATTACAGGGGTTTTTGTGTAGCCGCGCCATGAAGCGGGCCGTACAACGCAGCGCAGCTCGCTGCCGCCGGAAGTGCTGAATCGGCTTCCGACTTTTTCCACACGCCCTGCCCTGCCACGCCCTGCCCTGCCACGCCCTGCCCTGCCACGCCCTGCCCTGCCACGCCCTGCCCTGCCACGCCCTGCCCCTGGCGCTCGACTGGCACTGCGGCCGTCGCGCTGTTTGAACAGCAGCGCAGCCGGGACCACCCAGTTTGTTGTGTCTAACCGCATCAATTCTGCAATTGGCCGCGACGGTGATATGTTTACCGCCGCGTTCGTGTCGCAGCGCGCCGCCCCCCGCCGCCCAGCAGGGCCTGCGGGCCCCGGCGCTTGCGGGACGCCTGCCGCTCGGCCCGAGGCCCCCCGGGGCGGGCCAGGAAGGGACGGGGGTGCAGGAGGGCCCGGGGCGCTGGGCGACCACCGCAACTCGCCCAGTACGCCAGTCATGAAAGAATTGGACTTTCAAATGAAGCAGAGAACGTCCGTAGGGAAGGGCCGACCGAGGGGCTGGCGAAGGCGGGGGGGGGGGGGGGGGGGGGCTCAGGAGCGACTCGCAGCCGCAACGCACTGCCGCCACCGCTGACCCAACACAGCGGCTGACTGAGGGGGATTGAATTACCTGACGTCCGTCTCGGCTTCGGGCTGTGCGGATAGAGGGGGGATAGATAAATAACGTTTTCTTAATAACCTCTATCGAAACGACCGATGACATACACTTTAGAGGGAAGTTGTATTCTAAATTGAGTGGTAAACTGGGAAGTTGTGGGTAAGAAATAGTTTTCCAACTGAAAAAAAACACAAGAAACAGCGAATGAAAGTTGTATGTTATGAGGAGATACCGCCGGACCTGTCGGAGCTCCTCCCCGGGCCACCCTCCCGAAGTAGAGGCGGGCAGGCCGGGGCCCGGGCCCCGGGCCAGACGCTGCCTCATCACTTTTTCAAGGCGACGAGGAAATGTTGGTCGGAGGTGTGTAGTCGTGTTGTGTGCAGTACTTTGCGAATTACGAGGCGGTGGAGGGCGGCGACTAAACACAAACAGACGCTGCCGCTGCTGCCGCTGCTGCCGCTGCCGCCGCCGCCCTTGCTGCCTCCGCTGCTGCCGCTGCTCCTGCTGCCGCCGTCACCACCGCCGCCGCGGCTCCGGTTATTGAGAGCTTCTTCGGATGCTTTCCAGTGAATTGAGTCTCCGCGCAGCGCCGTCTGTGCCCGGCGGCTCCGTGCCTCGGAGTACCCGCCCCCATTACTTGTCCCCTCCCTCCCCCCTCCCCCCTCCCATCCCCTCCCCTTCCTCTTCTCTGACCTCGCTGACCCCTGCTACCGGCGGGAGCTGCGTGGCCCCATGGTGGCCCGCTGCAGGCCCGCCGCTGCCGCTGCCGCTGCCGCTGCCCGCTCCCGGTCAGCGCCTAGCCTGCTATGGGAGGTGGGGCCCCACTGGCCGTGTGAACTCGCCGGGCGGCCGGGGCCGTGCCGGGGCTGTGGCCGGTACAAATCGGTCGCCCTCTCCCATCCCGCCGCCCCCGCCGCCCCCGCCGCCCCCGCCGCCCCCGCCGCCCCCGCCGCCCCCGCCGCCCCCGCCGGGCGCTGCAGTTCTGTTCTGCGGCCGGGCAGCCCGGGCCGTGTGGCGGTGCCGCGGTGCCGTGCCGCGCTTGTTTTACTCTCTTTCGGCGCTCTCATCGCGTGCCCGGACTGGCGGGCGGCGCAACCAAAACAGAAAACCCCGCGCACACACGCACACACACACACACACGCACACACACACACACACACAGCGGGCAGCGCAGCGTAGCACTGCGCAGCACGCAGCGAACACAGGCAGTGCAGCGTCGGGAGCGCGAGAAGGGTCTGCAGTGCGGAAGTTTCGCTCAGCCGAGCAGCAGGAATCACGATCGGCGGCCCGCGCTCGCACTGCCGGGTTGTGTCCTATCCTCGCCACTGATTGGCTGGTTTGCGAGCGGGGGGGGGGCCATGGTCCTGTGCACAGGACCACAGGACCACAGGCAGGGCGGGAGGCCGGGGGGGGGGGGGGCAGCGGCGGTGTTGCCTCGCATCCCAATCAGCGAATAATCGATCAATTAGTGTGAGGAGGCGCAGGGAGGCCGCGTGCTCATGTGTGTGTGTGTGTGTGTGTGTGTCACTTATTTATGTGCCGCTTCCGCGCGGGCTGCTGGTGCCGGCGCCACCGCGGCCCCGAGGCCAAGGCCGGCGGCAGGAGGCCACGCGGCATACAGCGCCACGCGGCGCCACACACGCCCTGTACTGGCGCCGGCGCCTTTGGCAGCCCGCGTGTCTCGCTGGTCTTGCGCCCGGGACACAGATCCGGAGGGGGTGCTTACACGGGTGCGAGCCTGCGAGAATCACTGTCGTCACTCGTCGGCGAACTGCGATCCGGGCAAACGGCAGCGATGGTGGTGGTAGCGGTGGTGGTAGCAAACCCCCTCCCCCCTCCCCTGCTCTCATCCACGTCACGGAAACAGGGGCGAAGAGGGAGGGGCGACAAAAAAAACATGTAGTCGCTGGTCTCTTCCTGCCAAGACGCAGCCAGGGCGTCGTCGTGTGCAGCAAATTGAAGAGGAGCAGGAGCTGCAGAGGCGCCGGGGAGGGGGGGGGGGGGGGGCGCTGCGCGGTGGGTGTCCGCCCGCCCCGGCGGCCGGCGGTGGAGCAGCGCCTGTCTGCCCGCCTGTCTCCAGCACGTCTCCAGCACGTCTCGGACTTCTGGAGTCGCCGGAGCAGCAGAGTGTCGCCGCACCCCACGCTGCTAATAATGGAATACTACTGGAATACCGCCCCGCCCGACCCCGCCGGCGGGGAGGATGGCAGGGCACAACGCGTATAATGTAGAGAGAGAGAGAGAGAGAGAGAGAGAGAGAGAGAAGGGAAAAAATCATAAATCCGCGTGACCTTGACCGCCTTTTCGCTTGGAGGGAACTATGCGCAACTATTTACTGCGGCGACGATAGGACTGCGAGGACGCAGGGCGGGCGGACAGTGCGGGCGCCTCATAGGCTAGGGCAGAGGAAGAACTACAAACTACGCGAATGAGCTACAAAAACTACTAGAAACTACAATGAAGTTATTAGAAAAACTATTAGCGAATATAACTGATCTGTTAAAAAAACACAAAAAAATGAACTACCAAAAAAAACTCGAAAAAGACAAAATCCAAGACGCTTTATTGAAATATCATGACACACGCCACTTTTGATATTCTGTGGTTCCCACCACCGGGGCGCGGCGGCGTTGGCGGCCTTCGGAAATATGCCGGGGAAAATGGTGAGAGATACGCCTTGATAGTCTTGACCCCGCGTGCGCGGAGGCGCCGAGGGGAGGTCCTGGGCCGGGGCCGCCCCGCCCAGCCCAAGGCCCCCGGGTGGTGAGGTGCGCCGCCCCCCCCCGCGGGGCCGTTTATCGGAGAGGGAATATTTTCCCCCGCGAGATGCGCCCCTTCTTCGGCTGCCGTGTGTACGCCCCCCCCCTCCCCCTCCCGCCCCTGAGAGCGCCGCTCCCCGTTCGGAGCGTCATGTTTTATATGCGCCCCGTCCCCAAAGAAAACAGGCGGCGTGACTTATTGGGAGCAGAGCGTAAGCCCCGCTGCCGCCGCTGCCGCCGCTGCCGCCGCCGCCGCCGCCTCCCGGCCCCGGCTCCTTTCTCTTCCACTGCGTTCTCTCGCTTTGTTGATACGACAACAATAGAAGTGCGACGCACCGGGGAAAACTGTCGAAACTCCTTCTTTTATGACGGAGATTATTTTGGTTGTCATTGAAAACAGTTTTGCAGCGGCACAGACGGCACATTTCTGACGCTCGCATTCATGCCGGTGTGATTTCGCGTGGAAGTGTTCCGGGGGCTGCCGGGGGCTGCGTGAGGCGGGGTGATTGGGACCGTGCCGGGGCGCCGTCAGACCGCACCGCACCGCAACGCCGCAGCTGGCTGAGTCCGAACACTGCTGCTTTCGTAGCGCTGTCTCTGTCACACTCGTGGCGTGCTCCGCAAGAGAGTGACAGAGAGGTCCGAGAAGGCAGTGTGCGCGGGCTGCGGGCTCTGTGGGCAGGCAGCGCGGGCGTCGCACAGACGCGGCGGCGGCGACGGGCGGAGTGCCTCACGCAGGGAGGACGCCACACGGCAACGCGGCGCAGCGCCACGCGGAGGGCAGCGCGGGGGAGCAGGGCAGGGGGGGGGGGCAGGGTAGCGAAGGGCTGCGCAGGGAGGGCGCATTTGCACCATTCATTCGTCTGCTGGCGGCTCGGCGGCTCGCGTCTCGCGCCGCAGAGGGCCGGGCCGGCCCCTCCTTCCCTCCCGGCCCCGCCCCGCTGCCGCCCGCAATCGGATCACGCCGGCGGTGTTCATTGTGCTGTACTGCCGCGGCAGCACCACGCAGGCCGCCGCGTCCGAGTCGATCGGTGCTGTGGGCGGTAGAGTCGATGAAACTGTGCTCCCCGTCTGATTCCGCCGTAAAATCAGTAGCACATCCAGGAGAGACTCGAAGGTTGGGGGAGGGGGGGGGGGGGCTCCCACCTTTTGCCTACACAGTGAAAATACTACGAAGACCTGGCTTCGTCTTACGAAGAAAATGAGGTCTTCTTAGGATTCCTCGTATTACGAAGCATTCCTTCGTAGCCTACGAAGCATTTCTTCGTAGCCTACGAAGATATTCTTCGTAATAGGAAGGATTCTACAAAGATTTCATTTTCTTCGTGGACATTTTACCGCTGTGTACTCACAGGCGGAAAGTTAGGTTGGTTGCCCACCTAGCAGGCGTCCATCAGGGAGCTCAGGAGAGGGGGGGGGGGGCGATCCAGATCCAATCCAGAGCAAAAACAGAGCAGCGGGGAGTATGGCTTCAGCAGGGGCGGCGCTGCCAGCTGCCAGCCCCTGACCGGCGGAGAGTCCTCGTCTTCGCAGTGCAACAGAGAGGGACGGGGCGACGCGGTCGGCCGCGTCCGCGGGTACCCACTCGGCCGTCTACAGGGCGTAGCAGGGGGCAGCCCGGCAGGCCGGCAGGCCGTCAGGCCGTGGGGGGCGCGGCGCCCCTGGTTAATGTGGAGGCACGGCCGCGACCGCGCCCCGCGGCGGGAAGGCACGGCGAGGGGCTGCGGGGCGGCGGGGCTGCGGGGCGGCGGGGCGGCGGGGCTGCGAGGCGGCGGGGGAGCAGAGCGCCAAACGAGACGATTATCTTCGCCAAGATTCCTGCGGCAGCCAGCAGCCAGCAGCCAGCGGCCCCAGCCACCGGCTCCGGCAGCCGAGCAGCGCTCGTTAGCCGCCCTAATTCTACCTGTAAGGGGCTTTAACACACTCGGGACCGGTGGTGGTGGTGGCCGGGGGAGCGCGTGTGCGTGTGGTGAGGTAGGAAGGGGGGCGGTAATGAACCATACATAACCGCACGCCGCGTCAGGTAGCGGGACCGCCACGTTCATAACCACAATTCTCGAACGCACAAAACTTCTTCTTTTCGCGTATCGTTGCGCGAGCCGTGTGGGAAAGAAATACAGGCGGGCGACTGGGGCGAAGGGCAGATATGACGGCGGCGCAGGCCGCAGCCACAGACCGGGGCTAATGGGCCTGCGCTGCGCACACGGGGCGCCACAGGGAAATCAAAGTTCCCAAGGAGCGCGGAGGTCAGACCCCCCCCCCCCCCTTTTTATTTTTTTCAATCTCCCCGCGTCGCGGGCGCACTTCCGGGCGCGGGGCGGGCATGCATACTGCAGAGGGGCGGGGCGGCGGCGGGGCGCCGCCCCCGCAGAGTCATGTACTCACAGGGGCCATTTTCAATTTTCGCCAAACGCTTTCATATTGATGACTATTTATCGCGCGTGAGGGTGGTCTGG
Source organism: Megalurothrips usitatus (assembly GCA_026979955.1). Lineage (NCBI taxonomy): Eukaryota > Metazoa > Arthropoda > Insecta > Thysanoptera > Thripidae > Megalurothrips > Megalurothrips usitatus. The sequence goes on from CM049593.1 coordinate 3,391,710, forward strand.
GGCCCGGCCGCCGCCGGGCACTGCTACCGGGCCCCGCTGTGGGGAGGGGGGGGGGGGGCAATGACAGCCGGACAGACGTGATGGGGGGGGGGGGGGGGGAGGGGTGCGGGGTGCCGGCGGGGGCGGATCGACAGGGGCCACCACACCACTAATGTGTTTCAGTTTCCACTCGGTAAATCCTATTTTTTTCCACATGGCGTTATTTCGCTATTCATTCAAGCATATTGTCGCACCTTTGAAGTTTCTCAGCGAAAGCGAGCGTCCCAAAATAAAGACAACGAGATACCTTTCTGGCCGTGTCTTGCCCCATTACATTCCCCCCCCCCCCCCATTCATTCTTTTGTAATGCGAGCTATTTCCGTACGCCGGACAGAGAGTCGATAGAGAGTCGATATATCGGCTCCGGACCGGCGCTGTGCCAGCAGAGCAGATCTCCGATGTCGGCGGAAAAAATAAAATTAAAAAGGCAGTCGCAATGCGAGGACACAGACGCTACAAAACGACTTGGAAATCGTTTTCAAATGGCGGACTGAGTGAAGAGAGAAAGAGGGACAGACAGACAGACAGACGGAGGGAAGGAGAGAGAAAGAGAGAGAAAGAGACAGAGAGAGAGAGAGAGAGCAAACGACAAATGAAAAGAGAAATAGGAGGTGAATGGGAAGGGGGATGAGTTCGCTCGCTGGAAAGTTAGATTACGTGCCGCGGCCGCTGCATGATCTGCGATGGGGGCGGCGCAGCCGGCAGCGTGTGTTTCGTGTCGAGTGTACTCCGCACTGTACGCACGCTCCCCCCCCCCCCTCCCCCGCCGCTCCTCGGGGCCGCCACGCTCCGCTACGCTCCGCTCGGCCGGCCGGTCCCCTCGGAGAGTAATCGCGAGCGTTAAACTATTTCATTTTGGAAATTACTGCTCATTTCCCGGGTCTCCCCAAGTCCGGCAGGGCGCGGCACGGCACCCGGAATGTGCGGGCGGCAGGGGCGGCCCGGGGGAGGGAGGGGGGGGGGGGCGCCGAGGAGCAGAGCAGCGCGGCGCGGCGCTTGCACCCGATAAGGCTGCCGCGGCCACGGCACGCTCACTTCCGGTTCCGAGCGCGCGCGCGGCGTCCGGCGCGGCAAATTTTAACTCGCCGTACTGCAGGGCGGGAGGGGAGGGGGAGGGCGGCGGCCCGGGGGTGGCCGCTGGCCCCTCTGGCACCGCTGGCCGCACCGCACTGCTGCCCCCGGCCCCGCGGCCCCGCGCCGCAGGGAAACCTCGCTGAAGAGTTGGCTGGGAGCGCCGGCCGGCCGCGCTGCGCCGCGGACGCACTCCGCCGCCGACACGCGCCGAAACTCGCCAAACTGACGGTGTCGTCACGTGACTTAAAACGCGCGCGGCGCGGCTCCACAAAAACTTGCTCTTATTGTCTTTCCTTCCCATTCCAAAAGTTTCCCGCGCACTCGCCCCCCCCCCCCCCTTTCCCTCCTCTTCTCTCATCTCCTCTCCCGGCCCCGGCTGCCGTGCGCCCCCCGTCTCAGCACCACCACAAACATTTTTATTCATCATATTCTTTCCCGGCCGCCTCGCTTTAGTTGTGCACTTCTCGGCGCTCGCTATTTATAATCCCCCTCCCCCTCCCCCAGCGGGCAGTCTAATGAGAAAGGGATTACTTAGAGTCGGCTGAGCGGCGGGGCGGGGTGGGGGAAGGCTCGGTCGGTTGGCTCGGCTGCCGGGGCTCGGCCGGACCCGCCGGACCGCTCGCTCGCCCACCGACTCCTCTCATTCGCTCACGCAGTCCTCCCGCGGCCCGGCTGAGCGCCGCCCGTGTCCCGTCCGGATCTCGCATATTCTCACTCCTTTATTTCAACCCTCGCGCCAAAATCGACGAATAGCTAAGCCTTCGTGGCGGCTCGTCGCTTGTGTTTTCTGCGTCAGGAAGTGAGTGGGACGTCTGCCTGGCCCGCCAGCGGCGTCAGGGGCGTGAGGGGCGGCGGCTAGGAGGCCGAGGAGAAGGGGCCGAGATGAGTGGGTCTTGTCGCGGAGGGATGGAGCCCCCCCCCCCCTGTGTGAGCCGGCTGTCGGCCCCCCGCGGACGCGGAGAGGGGACCCTAAACGAGGGGACAAATAACTAGCCGAGACGGAGCGCTCGCTGAGCCTCGCTCCGCACTGCCGGCACCGCCCCCACCCCTCCCGCTCCCCCCGGCGGGCCATGAGACCTCTAACAAAACCTTATACCGTCCACTTGACTGGGCTCGCCGCCCGACCCCGGCCCGCCCCGGCTGGCCCGGCCATCACAGGCTCTCGAGTGCCGGACCGGCCCCGACTTTCTCTCGGCCCCCTCCTGCTCCCTCCCAGTGCCCCCCCGTGTGTGGTGTGGCAGTGTGGCACACCGACGCAGCGGCTGCCAAGGCGCCTGCGGTCCCGCCGTAGGCCGCCCGCCCGACACGCGCGCGCCGCGGGCCGGCCTACCCTCAGACCCACAGGCGCCTCTGGTGCTGGGCCCCGGTCCTCGGGGCTGCTCGTGCACCGGGTGACCGGCGCGGCCCGCGGCCCCGGTTCCTCGCGTTCACGTCGCATTGACTGCGCGGAGCGGTGGAACGGTGTTTGTCCCCGGCCGTCCCCCCGGCCGCTGCGGCGCCTCGACGCCTCGGCGCCCCGGCTGTGTCCGCCTGGCCGGCTGCCAGGCCATGAGAGATGATTCCCGGACGGGGTGCGGCCCCGTAACCGTCACCCTCCTGTCCGGAATGTCCTCATTATAATTCTTCGAGGCCCGGCCCCCGGCTGCCGCCAACACCCGGCAAAAAGCTCGGTACCGGAGGAATTTTATCCCCCCCCCTCCCCTCCACCCTCCCGTCCGGATGCACCGCTTTCAGGCGGGAGGGCCGCCGTGGCAACGGGGGGGGGGGGGGGGGCGAGGGGGGGGGGGCGTCGGGCTCCGTGCCGTGCGGCGGGGGTCACCGCGAAATAATGTATGGGCAAACTTGGCTTGCTTCTGCGGCCGCCCCTCCCTCCCTCCAGTTCACACCCGGCCCCCGCGGGGGGCCCGGCCCTGCGGCCACGTGCCATCTCCATCTCTTATCCATCGCTGCCCGCTAGCGGGGCTGGCGGCTCTGTCTCTGACTACCGCTGCCCTGACGCTGCCCGCGGCCCGGTCGGGATTCTGCACACTGCGCTAGCGTGCGGTGCCCCGGCAGCGGCGCTCCCGCGGCCCCGCCGTGCCCTGTGGGAGCCCCCCCCCCCCCCCCCGAGTCACACGCAGCCCCTCCCCCCCCCCCTTACTTTACTGACGAGCCACTCGCAGATTTTCCGTGTCGATAGCCGCCCTTCGCTCGTCTCGCCTCGTTCCGCCGCACTGGTAGTTTCTGTCGGGTTCCCGATTTCGTTGGCGCCGTCACGCATGACGCCCCCCTCCCCGCTAACCCTCCCCGGGGCCCCCTGCGGCCCCCTGCGGCCCCCTGCGGCCCCCTGCGGCCCCCTGCGGCCCCCTGCGGCCCCTGCGGCCCCCTGCGGCCCCCTGCGGCCCAGGCCTGTCCGCGCTCACCCACGACACGCGCCCCACCGGGCCCCGCCTCCCGCCCGCCCAGAGCCGCAGTTTGATTTGGTTTGGCGCACCGCCGCAGCCGCCGCCGCCGCCGCCGTTCCCGCAGGGGGGAAAGCCGCCCATGTCTTCTCTGATCCGGGCGGCTCGGCTCGGCGCACGGAGAACAAACGTCACGTCCGCGACAGTCAAGACACTTTGCAGCGCAGTGTATTCCAGCCCGACTTGCCGATGGATGAGCGCCGTGGCCGTGGGCGGCCCCCCGCTGCGCGGCCGGAGCCGGGCCCGTGCTAAAGGTCACGCAGGAACAAGGGAGCTCCCAGGCCCGCCCCCTCCTGGACCCCGCGGCACGCCTGGGCACGACACGGCACAGCCTAGCCAATCAATCACATGCTCGCCCACTCGCACACTCACGGCCCCACACTCCCACTCTCCTTAACTCGCGTTGTGCGCGTGCCGAGAAATCCCACCAAGGCGGAGGCGGCGGCGGCGGCGGCGGCGGCGGCGTGTGGGAGGCGAGGCCCGCCGACGCCACATAGCAGCGATCGCCCCGAGGACACGGGGCGGACGTTACTCAGGCTCTGAGGGGTTGACATCTCCGAGTTTGAGTGTACACACGATTACCAAGTGGGAGTGATTTCTGGAGATTACCAACGATTACTGCGACTTTTCTTTACCATGATTACCAGCAATATCACGGTTAGATTACGACCGATTACCACCTTAAATCTTGGCCAAAATCGCCGATGACTCTGGGCGATTACCGGCGATTACCTTTGATTACGGCATGATTACCAAGGTAATGTACACCCGATTACTGGAGTTGTCAACCCCTCGTCAGGCGCACTCTTCGACACCAAGATCGACGAACACGGGGAGTGCGGTGGTCGCGAGCATACTCTCGCAGGGTTATTATTTGTCATTATTTGCCTGGCAAAGAGCTTCGCGTACTTTGAGAACCTCCGGCCGGAATCTCTATTTATCCGCACATTTCGCGTTTTGGAATACTTTTTTCCAGAGTGACCCCCAACGGGGCGAGGTAATAACACAGGTATTCTCCAGGGCGGGGCGGACTTGTGCTGGAGTCTCCGGGGGCGGCGAGCCCGCGAGGCTCCGCGGGGGGTGAGGGGGGGGGGGGGGGCTCGACCCGACCCAGTCCAGCGGAACGCAACGCCTCGGCTGCGAGGCGATGAAAGGAATTCAAATTAATTGAAGATTGTTTTCGGTAAAAATCAACTCAGGCGCAGCGCGACGGTGCGAGGGAGAGAGGGAGGAAGAGAGAGAGAGAGAGAGAGAGAAAGATAGTCGCTCGTTATTTCGGCTCCGGACTTCTGTTTATACTGTGAATAATCTGAGCGGTTCTCGAGGAAAATGACACAACCGCTCTACAGAACGGCCAAAAAGTGCATTAGGTCATACACGAAATTTACATACGATACAAATTATTGACCGTTCTCAGGTCGACTGGACAGTTCAGCGATCAAAACGGTTTTGACAGGGAACCCCGCACGGAAAAAAATTGTTCGCTAGAATAGCTAGCTAGAATCCGCTATTTCAGCAAACTTTTGTTCGCTAAAAATAAAGTTTTACTAAAACAGCGAACAATTTTTGCTGGGCCAGGGAACAAAATTTAGAAAATAAGGGACGAAAATTTTCGCTCCAATACTGGCAAACGGATGTTCGCTGCTATAGCAGTGTTCATGGCCGCTGGTCTTGGTGCTAGTCATAGCCTTGAAACGAAGATCTGGTCCCGGGACTCGAATCCCGGATCTTTAGGTTGCCTTCTGAGTATGGTATCTGTTAACCCAAACAGTCGTGCTGTTAGTAGTCACCTTTATTCAGTGGACCGCCGTTGGACCAGCTTGATATTTTTGTTCGCTGCTTTAGCAAACACTTTCGCTCGCAGTGAACATTGTCAGTGAAAGAGCGAGATGTCAGTCAGCAAGTGTTTGCTACGACAGCAAACTAATTGTTCCTCATTTAGTGAAGATATTTGCTGAATCTGTGATAATGTTCGCTGGAACAGCGAAAATCGTTCTAGCGAACACTTTCTACCTAAAACAGCAATTTTTTTCGTACGTAACACACGAAGGCCTCTCAACGGGAGTACGGCTGGAATGGAGAGCGGACCGCACCGCCGGAGGAGGCGGCCTCCGTCACCGTTCCTGATCAGCCACGCCTTCTCCTCGGTTCCAGGTTCAGCATGACGGCGAGCCGCCCCCGGCGAGGCCCCCGGCTCCGCCCCCGCGGCCCCCCGCCCGCCCGGCCCGCCCGGCCCCCGGGGCCGCTGAGGACGACGGACTCGCCGTCCTCGCGCGGTCTCTTCGTGGAGGAGGACGCCTGCAGATAAGGTGAGGTCGGCGGCGCACGTGTCGCTCCTCTCCTCCGCGAAAAGCTGCCGACGAGGACTGGAATAGAACGCGGACCTCGGTGTCTGTATGTTCGACGCGCGTTCTGTTCGCCGTCCCGTGTACCGTCCTCATCCGTTCGTGGAAAAAAATAATCAAGCTCATTCTTCACGACCTCGACACTGTACAAAGTTTGCAAAGAAAACTGCAGCTCTATTACGAATTTTCCTACGAGCTATCTGGTTGGTGTTACGAAGAATTAGTTCGTAGCATACAAAGAAAGTACACCACTTCTTCGTAAACTGACGAAGTACTTTCTTCGTAAGTTACGAACCAGCTAGTTCGTAAAGAAAGTTACGTAGCTGCAGTTTTCTTTTGCAATATGAAGAACTTTTCTTCGTGAAGCTTTGAATGTAGCGTACAGAAGCTGTAGCCGCACATCACGGCACGTGTGGTAACCCGTACCGTATATCATACGGTTCAGCGGGGAGTCGCCCCGCGGCCAGAGGAGCTCCGCGGCTTACACGGCTGCCCGGCCGGCCGGCCGCCCGGCCCGGGCCGCGTCTCAAAAGCGCTGGCGATCACAATGGGGATGGGGATCTCCTCCCGGCCGACGCGCGCTGACTTTCACCGTAGAAAGGTGGCTGCTCGATGCTTTTTGTGGGGGCGCCGCAGCGGAATCAAATCTGTTGAGGAGAGGGATCTCGGGAAGCTGGGCGACGTTTGCGCGGCGGGGACCGAGGGGAGAGAGAGAGAGAGAGAGAGAGAGAGAGAGAGAGAGAGAGAGAGAGAGAGAGAGAGAGAGACCGCGGCGATGTGCGCGGGAGAGGCGCCCACGCGTGACGCAGCGCGGCTGCGTGCAAAGAACTAAAGTAATAACCAAAAAATAATCTTACGCCACGCAAATGTAGAACCTGCCGTTAGTCGAGGATCAAGTCTCACCTGGCCTTTGCCGAGCGAAAACATTTCAGCAAATAAGCGGCGTCCGTTTAAAAATAAAAATAAAATGGAAGAACGCTTCCCTTCGGTCTAATTGTGTATCCCGCGGCTTGTTTTTTCTCATTATCTCTCTCTCCCTCTCTCTCTCTCTCTCCCTATCCCTGTCTCCTCTCATCCCTGACCACGACTTCCGCGCGCTCGCCGTTAAGGTGCGAAAGTCTGGGGGTGGTGGGTCGGCCAGACAACCGCAGCAGACTGAGAACAGGCGGACAGACGCGCGGATACGAAAGGAACCGTGCTGCATAATCTCAGCCCCGTAAAAAGTGGGACGAAGGGGGGGGGGGGGGTAGCCCCGTAGCTGTCCCACCCCCCTCCCCCGCCTCTTCTCTTTTGTCGAGCGCTCAGTGTGTTTATGTTCGCCCCCGCAGATGTCTATCCCGGGTCCCGGCGGGGCCGGCGGGGCCCCGTGCATGGCGAGCGCCCCCATCCGCCGGCTGCGAGCGCCCGTCGAGAGCCCCGTGTGGGGCTGGCTGGGGGGCGCGCTGGGCGCGGCGGCGGGCGCGGCGCTGGGCGGGCTGCTGGCGCTGCCGCTGCTGCTGGCCGCGGCGCTGCTGCTGCCCTGCTGCCTGCTGGCGCGCCGCCTCCTGCTGGCCGCGCACCTCGCCCTGCACCCACACCAGCGCGGTGAGCCAAGCAGGGAGCACTCAAAGGGAGAGTCCTGACTGCCGTGTTACTGCAGTCAGGAGTGCTCCCTGGAGCCAAGGCGCCGCCGCCGCGCACCGCCCATCCTCAATGCTCACCACAGTTTCATATGCTCGCGCACGGAGAAAAATCTGTAGTAGATCCAACCGATGATTCGTTGGAGCAACCGGAAATTCGTTACATCAACTAAAGCTTCAGTAGGTTTTCAGACAAGCAAAATATTTGTAGTTAATTCAACGAAATTTAGTTTAGAGGAACGTAAATATTCGTTTGGTAGAACTTGAGTTACTTTGTTACAACTAACATGTCAAAGTCGCTGCCGGAAAAAAAGGATGTTCGATTATAAGGAACAACACTATTCGTTCGATCAACTGATGAGTTATGTTGGGAAACCTCTCATTCATCAGGGCGACTCACACCGCCCCGTACTAAGCAGTCGTGGTAGCCGAGTGGTCTAGAGCATACTCGGGGACGGACGACGGAGGTTCGAGACCCACCGGTGCTACAACTTTTACTTCGGAAAACGTTTGGTCGGTTTATCCAACTTAACCTTTAGTCGGTACAACTGATGAGTGAGTTGAAACATTCGATCCGTCGCTTGTCTGAAAACCTACTGAGGACATTAGTTAGATGAGCCAGCGATTTTTCTCCGTGTCCCATACGGTGATGTACATGACACTCCAGCTGTGATAAAATCTCATGTTAGCTGCAGCTGTAGTATTTTTCACTTATCACAGTTAACTGTGATGAGTTCATCACACTTAGCTGCGATGAAGCTCCATCTGTGATGTTCATTGCAGCTTAGTGCGATGAGGCCAATACGTTCGGCTGTGATGAAGGTCCAACTGCAATGGTTATTGCAGGTCCAGGTGAAGTATTTTTGACTAATCACACTTGGTCTTCATCACAGCTAAACGTAATTCATCACACTTGCTCAGACAGTGTATTCTTGGCGTTACCGTGTAATATTCTTGCTGTATTTATTGCCGGAGCTGAATTGCTGCTTGGAGAAAAATTCACTCTAAATGCCCGTGGGACAATTTTGTCAAATGAAATGTTTTTAGACAAAACACGACATAAGGACAGATTGTAACGTAAAGCAGGTGGGACACATTGTAGTATGTGAGATGTGAGACAATTTGTCCCATGATTATATGCTACAAATTGTATTTCAGTCATGTTTTGCTTAAAAACGAAACATATATTATGGGCCAAAATTGTCCCATGACATTTCGTGTACTGAGGATATGCCATTCTCTGCTCAAGCATCTGCACCATGGTCCGAGCATTAGGAATTGAGGGTGCGCCGCTCCCCTTTCATACATTATTTTACGGGGAACCCGAAAGCTTCTGATAAACTGCTGGACTTTTAAGTGCCTTGTAAGTCACTTTAAAAAACATGGTGAAAGTTTTTTTTTTGGGAAGGGGACTCTACATGCTCCGTCGTTCTAAAAAACAGGTTTTATTTCGCCTTGTTTCTTAGTTTATTATGAGTCACGTCGTTTATATGGTAAATCATGACGCTCTGATTGGCAGACGGCGACGCACTCCGTGATGTTCAGTGAAGGCACGATATTGATTTCCTCGCTCGATTTGACTTGGCCTCCTTCAGGTGGCTCCGTCACGTGCCCACTCGTGCGCAGCATCATATGGCGTAGCGCTAACTGATATTACAAAGCGGGTGCCTCGGGGATCGGGAGAGAGAGAGAGAGAGAGAGAGAGAGAGAGAGAGAGTAGGGTGGAGGGGGTTGCAGCCCCCGCGGTTGATAGACCACAGTGCATGGTGGTCAGCGCTAACGGCAGAGTAAAAGGGCGTGTGTGTTTGTGTGTGAGCGCGTGTGTGTGAGAAAGAAAAGTGACAATAAAGAGGGGGCACGGGGCAAAGATTGAGGGCAATGGGTGTGTGTGTGTGTGAGAGAGAGAGAGAGGGAGAGAGAGAGGGAGAGAGAGAGAGAGAGCGAGAGAGGGAGAGAGAGAGGGAGAGAGAGAGAGCGAGAGAGGGAGAGAGAGAGAGAGAGAGAGAGAGAGGCAGTTTGTTAAGAGAGACATTTTCCTGGCCGAAGTCGGATGCGACGGCAAGGGGAGAGGAGGAAGGGAGGAGGAGAGGAACTGCGCCAGCGTTGCCAACGGGCGACGCTCTGAAAGGCGGTGTCAGCCCGACATCGCGACCCCCATTTAGAAAAGTAAAGCCGTCTCGTTAGTGCGGGAATGAAAAGACGAGCGACCTGCTGCCGCTCGCGTGTGTCCGCCTCCAACTGGCTGCGAGTGCTGTGGCCGCGAGTGCTGTGGCCGCGAGTGCTGTGGCCGCGGGTGCTCGCCGCGAGTGCTCGCTGCGAGTTGCTGGGGCCTCTCCGGTGCGGCGTGCGAGTGCGACTGCTCTGCCTCTATCTGCCTGCGCTGCCGCTGCTGCCGCTGCTGCCGCTGCTGCCGCCGCTGCTGCCGCTGCTGCCGCCGCTGCTGCCGCATCAGCCTCTCTGAGCCGCATCACTCCCGCCTGCCGCTCCCCACGGCGCCCAGCCGCACACACGCCGCCGCAGGGCTGTGTGCGTGTGTGGCCGCCGCCGCCACTGACACTCACACACGCACTCACGCACACGTGCGCGCGCGCTTCCACATTGTATTCGACACAACACATTCCGCACGTCATGCGAGCAGTTACCGACGCCGTGTTACACTTGCTGCCGTGAGGTTCCGGATTAAACCTCTCATCCTCTTTCGCAGAGAGCGACCCCGAAAGTACACCCACAAAAATGACTTCTCGGTTGAAGAAGAATTTTAGCTTAAACCAAGATTATTTACTCGGATCGTCTAATTTAGCATTATGTGGCTCCAAGGCCTATTTTGTCTTCATTCTAGGGCCTAATTTTCTGTGATGATCCAAGTAAAAATTAGCATAGGGGCTGTCCAAAAATACGCTTTTCTGGGTGTAGTGTCCTCTCGGCTATCGGTCCTCGCCTCCGGGCCGCCTCCGGGCCGCCCTGCCGGGGTCTGCGATGAGAGCAGTACAGCGGGGCCGAGGGGCGCATACCCGGCGAGGCGGACGCACACAGACAGTGTCGGAGTCGCAATGGCCCGACGTTCAGCCGGAGTAAACTTTGCCTGTTAGCAATAGCAAACTGCGTAGGAATGAGGAGTGGTGGGGGAGGCGGGGGTGACCTCGCGACCCCGCGCGCCGCGATCTGCCGTGGGAGGCTGCGGGGGGGGGGGGGGGGGGGGGGGGGCTCGGCACCGTGTCGCTCCCGCTTTTCCACTTCGTCGTTGCCGCTATTCCCGAGGCCGCGACCACCGACAGCGCAGTCTGGAACCGCTCACCCGTGTTGGCAAAATATGGGAGCGGAGAGGGGGAGGGGGGAGGTCGTCGGAACAGAATATTCAAGGCCCACCTGCTTCTGCTTCTGACTTCGCTATCCATCCACATCCCTGACTTCTTGCTAGTCTGCCGCGGGCCGCGCATAGGTGGTGTACGGGCGGGCCATCTCAGTCACCCAAGTCCATTTTTTTCCTAAATCCGCGGATCACAATTTTTTTCGTGCTAAAAAAGTGCTGACAATATTTGCCCAATGTCAATTTTTTTTCGAAATATCAAATGTTTTGATGTCAGTGTCGTTGGCGCACGGCTTGTGAGAGTCGGTCCGCGGTCCACCTGCTCCGCCCTCATGGAGTGCACACTCTCAATTCTGAATGCTGGTTTCAAACGTATTTTGATGTTACATGGGTTTTCTTCACCCAGAAAAACGTAGTCTTGAAAAGATGAAGTCTAATTTAGCTTCGATAAAGGTCAAATGAGACTTGATTCAAGACTAAAACTTTGCTTTGAGTCTACTTTTAGTTCATACCGAGAAAAATGTTCCCTCGAATCAAGTCTAAGATAGACTTGAAGCCAGCCGAGGTCAAATTAGACTTGATTCAAAGCAAAAACCTTGATTCAAGTCAAATTTGCCTTTGAATCAACGATTTTGTATCTTAAACCAAGAACTCATTTTTTTGGGTGTTGGCATATTCTGCTTGCGCTGTGAGATCAATTCTTGTTGCGACTCATAGCGAACACTGGCGAATTGAATACTCGTCGGAAGCATTCAATCCTCCCCTCAAGCATTCACGCTTTCCTGTAAGCTTGTGGAATTGAGGTTGCAGAGCCGCGGCTGCCGCTGTCCGCCGAGTGCTCCTCTTCTCCTCCAGGGGTCCGTCCACACCCACACTCAGAAAAGTCGATTCCCGGAACAAGAACAATGTTCTCGGTTCGAGACAATGTCGCACTCAACTTTGTCCAGTAGATTTTTATCTTGATCTGAGAACAATATTCTTGACTTAAATCCATTTTGATAAACAGGGTTATGAATTTCACTGACACGTGTATCTTGTAATCAATTTAATCGGAGAAAGCACAGCAGAATCACAAGATATGAGCAGAAGGGGCGAGAGAGTGACAGACATTCGTATTTATGTAAAAACAAGAAGAACAAGAACAAAGAACAGTTGAAAGAAGAAAACAGGCTACCAACTTAATTTGTTATTACACAATACAACACTTGCCCTTAATAAAAAATTAGAAATACAATGGTCAAGATATAAAATGTTTACAGTTAAGGTTTGAGAAGTCCAATTTTCTGAATACATCTGTGGAGTTTAAAGGTCCCTAGAGCTTTTGTAAGGGCGTCTGCTGGCATAGCACTAGTAGGCAAATACTTAAGAGTTACAAGGTTGGAATCGACACATTCTCGAACAAAATGAAATCTGATGTCAATATGTTTTGAACGTTTATGGAAGACCGGGTTATGGCAAAGGCTCTGAGCGCTCTGGCTGTCATTGTGGATGGTGATTGAGAAGTTTTCTTGCTGATGCAGTTCGAGCTCGCAGATAAGGCCCCTCAGATACAGGGCTTCCTTAGAAGCTTCACAGAGGGCGATGTACTCTGCCTCCGTACTTAGGGCTGTGCGGTGATTCGGTTAACCGGTGATATTTTCGGTGATTTCATTCACCGAATCACCGAATAGCGTTTTTAAAATCACCGGTTAACCGAATTTTAAAATCACCGTTTTTTTTTCAATCACCGGTTTTTTTTCGAACACCGTTTTTTTTATCACCTTTTTTTTTCAATCACGGTTTTTTTTTCGATCACCGGTTTTACTATGATCACCATAAACACCATAAGCAATGGTGCTGCTGTACCTGACTATTGAGCTTTGTTATTTTCCAAGCTAAGTTCCTGCCTTACATGAGAAAACGTGCACTGTAGTTCAATTTTTCTTTCCATAAGCAATGGTGCTGCTGTGCCTAATTATTCATTTTTGTTAATTTTTCTATGTATTGTAATTTCTTTGAATAAAATCATTGACCACTCATGTCCACTCAAGCGCTGTGATTTGTGTTTTCTAGCAAATTTGGGTACAGTGGGTTCATTGTTACAGAAATTCAATTGAAACGGTGTTTATTTTGGTACCGGTGATTTTTTAGTAACGGTTTCTTTTGGGTACCGGTGATTATAGGATCACCGGTGATTTTAGGATCACCGGTGATTTTAGGATCACCGGTGATTTCAGGATCACCGGTGATGAACTCAACACCTTACACCGCACCATTCACCGGTGAACCGAATCACCGTCACCGTTTCGAAAATTCAATCACCGCACAGCCCTATCCGTACTGCTCAGGGCTACGGCACGTTGTTTTCTTGCTTCTCAGGAGACGGCAGCATGGGACACAGTGAAAACAAATCCAGTGAAGGACTTTCGGTCCACATGATCTCCGCCCCAGTCGGCATCAGCAAATCCAACGGGTTCTGGTTGTCCTTTCCTGAAGATCAGAGAAAAATTCTTAGTTTCCTTAAGGTAACGGAGGACTCTTTTGGCAGCCGTCCAGTGGGCCTCTGAGTATCCATGGTGGAACTGAGATAAATAAGATACAGCATAGGTGATGTCTGGTCTGGTAAGAATGGACAAATACACAAGTCCTCCAATTAGTTCTTGATAGGGATAGTTCGGACAAACTTCAGTTGGCATCAGGTGCTGATTTTCTTGCAGTGGAGTACAGGCAGGTTTACAGTCGGATAGGCCATACCTCAGTAAAAGTTTGTCGATGTAGCCTTCCTGGTTCAATGAAATGGTTCCAGCATCACTCTGGCAAACCTTGACTCCTAGGCAGTCTTGAATGGGTCCCAAGTCCCGTATCTTGAACGACTCCTGTAGCTTCTCCTTCAGTGTCAAGATTTCTCGTGGGTTGCTGGAAAAAACAAATAGATCATCGACAAATATGAGTACATAGAGTTTTATCTCATTGGTGACTCTGAAGTATAGACATGGGTCATGTTGCGACTGGCACAAGTTGTTGATTTTTAGAAAGCAGTCGATTTTCTGATTCCAGGATCTTGGGGACTGTTTTAGACCATACAGTGATTTTTTCAATTTACACACATTGTTGTTATCTACTTTTAAGCCCTTAGGGGGTTCCATATATATAGTTTCTTCTAGGTCTCCATTTAAAAAGGCTGTTTGGACATCCCAGTGATAGTGCAGCAGGTCTAACTCAGCAGCTGTAGCAAACAGCAGGCGTAAGGTGGTGTGCCGAGCAACAGGAGCAAATGTCTCGTTGTAGTCAATGCCTTGGCGTTGACTGAAGCCTCGGGCAACAAGTCTGGCCTTGTAGCGTTGTGCACTACCGTCAGAGCCACATTTAATCTTAAAAACCCACTTACACTGCACTACATTACTCCCCACTGGTCTAGCCACAATGTCCCAAGTCTCATTTTCCCTCAATGCAGCTAGCTCTTCACTCATAGCCCTTTCCCATTGTGGAGAGTCTTCACTAGCTAGAGCCTCCTCCACTGTGGACGGTTCATTACCAGCAGAGAAATAGGCAAGGTCAGTGAAGTAGATAAAGTCAGGGTCACGTACCTCCTTCCTCTGTCGAGAGGGGTACCTGGGTGCCAGCTGCATCTGAGAGTCTGAGTTCTTGCTGATGTTTGTTGTAGCCTTGGGTTGGATGTTGGGTGTCACAATTTCTTCTGGCGCAGCAGGATTCTTCTGTTCATCTGGCGTCTGGTCTGAAACATAATCTTGAAGAACATCTTGCCCTTCTGTGTCTTCGATGAAGCGGACATCTCTTGCCTTGATGGTCTTGGTAGGGTTGGACACAGAACCGAGACGGTAAGCCTTAGACTTCTCACAATATCCTGGGAAGATGTACCTTTCAGCTTTGGGATCCAGTTTTCCTCTCTTCTCCTTCGGGATGTGGGCGTAGGCATCACATCCGAAGATTCTGAGATGAGAGACGTCCACTGGTTTCCCGCTCCAGGCCTCTTCTGGTGTCGTTCCTGGTAGAGGGGCAGTTTCCAGACGGTTGCGGAGATACACGGAAGTGCTGACTGCTTCTGCCCAGTAGCGTTGGTCCAGTCCTGCATCAAGTAACATGGTTCTAGCTTTATCTAACAAGGTACGATTCATTCTCTCCGATACTCCATTCTGTTCTGGAGTATATTCAACCGTGGTCTCATGAGAGATCCCATGGTTTTTCAAAAATTCCTGACATTCAGTACTCAGATAAACTTTGTCATTGTCTGTTCTTAAACACTTGAGTTTATTTCCACTTTCTAACTCCATTCTTGACTTGAACTCTTGAAATTTCTCAAAGGTTTCACTTTTATGTTTAAGGAAGTAGACAAGGACTTTTCTAGTACAGTCATCAGTAAAGGTTAGGACATACCTCATGCCACTCCATGAAGCAGGCGAAATAGGGCCACAGAGGTCACTATGTACTAACTTGAGTTTCTCAGCAGCTGGAGTGCTCCCTCCCTTTGGAAATGGAAGCCTGGCCATCTTGCCCTCCAAACACGTCCGGCAGTGGTCCTCTGATGGTAGCGTGCCTATTCCAGTGACAGACTCTTTGGTTTTCTTCAGTACTTGAAGGCTTGGGTGTCCCAATCTACGATGCCACAGCCAGTCTGTGGTCTTGAATGCAGTCTCCGGCATGTCCAGCTTGTAGAGTGCCCCGTCCTTGCTGGCTGACATAAGAGGGTTTGGAGGTTCAACTACCTTCTGGGAATAGACCCTGCAGCCATGATTATCAAACACAAGCGTACAACCATTTTCCGCCATTTTCCCCACAGAGAGTAGGTTAACGGCAAGCGTAGGAACATGAAGAACATTACCAAACTTTTGTTCTCCTGTCCTGTGTCTCAGTCTCATTTCACCAATGCTATTGCATGCTAACTTTCCGTCATCAGCTGCCATGATCTCTCTATCACCAATAAACTGAATCTTCTCAAGATGATCTGATTCACAGGTCATGTGGGAGCTGGCTCCAGAATCGATAAACCAGCCATCTCGAGCAGGCTTAGTCTTTGGCTTGTCAGTAAATAGCGCAACAGTATACAGTGTTCTCTCTTTGTCACTCTCATCTTCTGACAGGACAACAAATCCAGACTCACCAGACTTCTTGGTACTAGATGGTTTCTTCTGCTTGTTGGATTTGTAGTGATTGTTCTTCTGATTTTGTTCCTTCTTCGGATTCTTCTTACAGTCCTTGGCTATGTGATAGGGATGTCCACAGTTGTAGCAGACGATGTTACTCTGTTGTTGGTTTTGTTCATTTCTTTGACTTGAGTACAAGGCGGCAGCTTCAGGCGTTTCACTCTTCTTGATCCTACTTGTCATTAAGGTAGAGGTTAATTCTTCAGAAGTAAGGGTTCTTCCAGCTCCGTCCAGGACCATGATCATAGGAGCATAGTCACTTGTTAAGCCTCCCAGAATCACATCACAAATTGCTTGATCATTCATAGGGCTTCCCAGATCCGACAATGTTTGACAGCCAGACTTGATCTCAGTAAGATAGGCCTCAATATTTGAAAAACTTTCCAGTTGTATTCGATGCAGGGATCTTTGGATGGTCATTCTTCTAACCGTACTCTTGTCATTAAAAACTTTTTCCAGTGAGTCCCACACTCCCTTTGCAGTCTGATGATCCCGGACATGTGGGTACACACTCGGCTTCACATTCAGGCAAATCTTGGTCCTTGCCCGTTCGTTCATATCTTGATTCCCTTCTCCCATAACGGCTTCCCAGCACCGGTCATGTCTAAGCATCAATTCCATCGCGAACTTCCAATTCGCATAGTCCCCAGCCCCCTCCAACTTGTCCTCAGCTGGGATGTTAGGGGCGGACGGCATGTGACTTGTAAATCCCACTTGCTCCGCGTCCGAACGGCGACGGCGACGGCCTCCCGAAATGGGGCGACGTCTCAGAGGCATGCTTCCACTGCAGGATCACTTCACTTCTTAGTCACTGACACTGAGCCGGTCTGTGGCACACAGCCCAGAAGCACCACTTCAAATGGTCCACACAATTGATTAACACACTGTCACTGCGCAATGGCGTTGCGAAGTTCTGGGCCCATAACCTGATAAACAGGGTTATGAATTTCACTGACACGTGTATCTTGTAATCAATTTAATCGGAGAAAGCACAGCAGAATCACAAGATATGAGCAGAAGGGGCGAGAGAGTGACAGACATTCGTATTTATGTAAAAACAAGAAGAACAAGAACAAAGAACAGTTGAAAGAAGAAAACAGGCTACCAACTTAATTTGTTATTACACAATACAACACATTTCTCTGGGCTCAAGTACAGAATGTACTCGGGTGTCACAAATCCACCGAGACAAAAAAAGTAGAGAGCATGTTCTGGACAAAGCTGAGAGCGTAAATGCGCTTGAAATTTCGAGGGCATTGGTGTCCACTCTAGTATTCTGAATACCTTCGTTGAATAAAATGCCACCTGCCCGACCCAGATTCGAACCCTCGATCCCTGGGCTGGGAGCCTCGCACTGCAAGCCGTGGCGACGCCACATGATTATCTTGTTATAGAACAGAGAGCCTGGCCGAAAACATGAAATCGAGTGATATTCTGTACTCGGATCGAGAACCGACTTTTCTGAGTGCAGAAAACCGTGTCTTTGAACCAAGGAAACTTTGAGACGAGGGAATTTATTCCTTGCAACAAAGGAAACGCGTTAGATGCAAGGAAACTTTTGCCTCGAACAAATATTTTTTTCGTAATTTAATGTCAAATTCTCTCATTTTTAAAGAAAAATTTCCCGCGTCCCTCTTGGAAAGGAGGCTCTTTAGAATCAAAGAAACGATTTTCTGAGTGCAGCGTCCGACTGACGGCTGCGCTCCGTGTCCGCAGTGCTGGAGCGGGTGTCGGGCACGGAGGCGTGCTGGCTGGGCGCGGCGTGGGGCCGGTCGGTGCTGCACGCCGTGCTGGTGCTCGAGGGCGGAGGCGGCAGCGGCGGCGGCGGCTGCTCCGAGGCCATGGACGTCGGCCGCCTGCAGGACCTGGTGGTGACGCGGGTGCTGCCGCTCTACCCAAGGCTCACCGCCCGCCCGCGCTCCATGCCGCTGCGAGCAGGTCAGTAACAAGATTTATTTGCAGACCGTTTCGTCAATTTGAAGTCGCGTCGCAATGGAATTCGTTTGCACGCCAACGAAGAATTTGTTCGTCTGTTTTGTGAGCGTTCCCCCTTTGCACCGAGAAGAACCATCCTATCCGGGTTGTGAGTCGCTGTGAGCTACGACACTGGCGACTGCAAGGCATTGTGGGCCCGGGACTGTTTGGTATTGTGCCGACCGGGTCGTGGCGGGAGGGTCGGCGGTAGCGGCAGCGGCGGGGAGGCCGACGTGGCCGCAGAGTGTGCCTTTCGGACACCTCATTGACGCCCAAGTCTGCCTCGGCCAACTCGTGACAAACGATGTGGTGCGCCTAATGGAGGGTGTCGGGGATGGGGAGCGGCCGCGCCCCCGCCGCCTCCTCCTCCGGATGCACGCCCCCCCCCCCCCTTCTATTGTGCACGCTGGACCGGGCGGTCCCGGCCGGCCTCTCCGCCCCGCGCCTCTGCCACCGGGCCGCTGCCGGGCCGCTGCCGGGCTAAGCCAAGCGCCATTGTCATGGGGAATCCCTGCGCCGTGCATGCAGTGAGCTTGTGGGGGCCGGGGGCAGCCGGGGGCCCCGCCACCCCCTCTGACCCTCCGGCCCTCCGGAGCCAGTCCCCCGCAAGCCCGCCCTCTCACCTCCGGTGCCTCCGCTGCCTCCGGCCACCTGTCCCCCGGTTCGTGCGGTCCGCCGCTCCAGGCCTCCGCCGGGCCTCCGCCGGGCCTCCGCCGGGGCTCAGCGGCGCGGCGTGCTCGGGGGAGACAAGGCCCTCCCCGCAATCTACTGTAGTCCATCGGGACGGGAGGCTCGGGTGTGAGCGCCGCGCGCCGCCTGCGGCTCCCGGGGTAGGCCGCCGGCACGCCGCTCACGCCCCGCGGCCCGCCTAGCCGCCCGCTCACAGGCGCCGTGCCGGCAGATGGGGCGCCGCACCGGCTGCGGCGGCGGGGACGGGGACGATGAGGCCTGCAGCTGCATGTGACAGGCCGTGTGCGGTTTGCAGCGCGTGCGAGAGGGAGGAGGGAGGGATGGAGGGAGGGATGGAGGGAGAGATGGAGGGAGGAGGGAGGGAGGAAAGGAGGGAGGGAGGAAAGGAGGGAGAAAGGGAGGGAGGGAAGAGGCGGCGGGGCCGGTTGAACCCCTGCATCGCCATCGACCATCGGGTAGGAGCAAAAGATATGAAATAAAACAACACTTACTTTCAGGATTTTTTTTTCGTGCGTTCGAATTTAATTCCTAAAGTATTTCTCGTCGTGTTTGTGAAATGCCGTGAGACCCAGCAAGCGGTATCCCCCCCCCCCTCCCCCGGCCTTCCACTCCCTTTTCTCGTCCGAACGTCCCGTGCGCGCATCTACGCTGGCCTCTGGTGGTGTATGAGATTCCACAGTCGCCCAGCAGGAAAGAAAGGGGGAGGGGGGAGGGAAGGGGGGTCATCGTGGAAACTGTAAGCGCGGCCCTCTAATTGCATCGGGACTGGGACGTCCCCGGCGGCCCTCGCCGCTCCTTGTCACACCCGCTGCGGGATGCCTGAAGAGGGACAAGGACACACGTAATCCTCCGTCTCTCTCTCTCACTCTTTCTCCCCTCCTCCCCCTCCTCATGCCGTCGCGTTTCTATTCTGCGCGACCCAAAGAGACCCGAGGGGGAGGAGAGGCCCCTGAAGTGTGGGACAGAGACAGAGAGAGAGAGAGAGAGAGAGCGAGAGAGAAATGGGAATTAAACGGAAATGTCGTGAACTTCTTCAAAGACACCAACGGTGGTACTCTACCTATGTATGTGTGTGAGTGCGTGCGTGTGTGCGTGCGTGTGCCGTGTTCGCGTCCGCCACCGCTTCCGTGCATGGCAAACCGATCTAGTTCGTGGAGTTCGCTACTTCCCGCTTCCCGCGGGGCGCGCCCCCCTCTCCGCAGCTGGTCTAGGAACCCTCCCCCACCCCTTTCCCTTCACTCTCCCCTCCCCAATCCCTAAATCCCAACACTCATCCCCCCCCCCCAACCCCGTGACACACCTCCGACGGAAAGCTCATTAATCCTCGACGCTGAAGCGGCGGCGGCAGCGTGCGGTTTCCCGTCTGGGAATAGTGGCCGCCTCAATATTCGCAGCAGACAAAAAGCTTGGTGGGTCTTGACCCACTTCCCGTGGCACCCTGTCAATAAGCGACCCATGCGGCGCGGCCGCGCCCCGCGGAAGGGGAGAGGCAGAGGGGTGGGGGGGGGGGGGGGGGAGAGAGGGACTCATTTCTGGTCGCCGTATTGAATTCGCCGGGCACGTCTTTATTCACTCGCCGCCCTGCGGATGCCCTGCGGACAGCAGCTCAGCGGCTGCGGCAGCGGCAGCGGCTACAGCGGTGTTTCTGTTGGCTGCCCGCAGGCGGCGGCATGTGCTGGGTGCCGGACGCGGACTTCGCCATCGGCCGCCACGTGTTCCCCGCGGACTGCGGCGGCGACGGGCTGCAGGTGTACGTCGGCCAGCTGCTGGACGAGGACCTGCCGCCGGACCGGCCGCCCTGGCAGCTGCGGCTGCTGCCCGCCTGCGGCGCCCACCGCTCCGAGGTGGTCGTGGTCCTGCGCGTGCACAGCGCCCTGGCCGACGGGGACGCCCTGGTGCGCCTGCTCTGCCACGCGCTCGCCGACAACCCCATGACCCGGCCCAAGCAGGTGAGTGGCACTCGGGGGTGGGATCCCGGGCCGGGCCGCCGCAGACACCGGGCTGGAGACTCGGCATTGCATGCCATGTGCTTCGCTGGAGACTCGGGCATTATAGGCGCTTTCAATGACCAGACCGAGAGGGCATCACAAAAATGTATACCGAGGTACATTTATCGCATCAAAATTTCTGCGTATTTTTAATAATTTTTTCAATCGCAACATCGAGTCCTGGGAAAATGACATTTTGAAATTTCGGTTGAACTCCAGAAATTTAAGGTGCGAATTTCGTTGTGGGGTCGTTCTTGGGGACCCATCAGTCCCCCTTGGGAACAGACGTTGGAGCGGCGCAACAGGTGAGCGGGCGGGACCGGGGCGGTGACATCCCGGGGACACCCCGCGGCGCCGCAGGCTGCTGGCAGGCTGCTGGGCCCCCGGCCCCCGGCCCCCGACCCCCGGCCCCCGACACGGCCGCACCGGCACAGCCATCAGCTCCCGCGCGCTGTTCGGGACGATGAATGATTCATGACTCCAACCAGCGCCTGCCGGTGCAACGGGCTCGCCTCGCCAAGCACCGCGACGCACCTACCTACCTACCCTCTCCAAGCACTGAACATAGCAAACACCTCTCTCTCTCTCTCTCTCTCTCTCTCTCTCTCTCTCTCTCTCTCTCTCTCTCTCTCTCTCCCCTCCCTCTCTCTCCCCTCCCTTTCTCTCTCTCTCCCTCTCTGTCTCTCTTTGAGGGCGCACCCTTGATCTTTACACGAGTTCAACTTTTTTTTTCTGCAATCCTCGGATCCGCTCGATTCCATTGAAATCCTGTTGATATGAATACCGCCTCCACACACACACATACGCACACACACACACGTACACACTCATACGCGTTTGCTCGTGTATGCACGTCAAGTGGACGACAACCCCCCCCCCCCCCCCCCCCCCCCCCCCCCCTCTCTCTCTCTCTCTCTCTCTCTTGCTCTTTCTCTTTGTGTCTGTCTGCCCCCTTCATGAAATATGGCACAAAAGCTGGGCAGTAGGTCAGGTCAGCCAGCTGCTCTGTACGTGAGGCCGGTAATGAGCCTCCCCCCTCCCCTCCCTCCCCCCTCCCCCCACGGTACTTCCTTCTGTGAGGGCCGCCATGGCTGCCACCACCTCCCCTCCCAACTAGCACCGCGGGCATTCGTAGCTCCGCGCTGCCCAACAACCACTCCAGGTTGCCCTTTCTGAGAAAGGGACTGGCAGCGCGTGAGAGTGAAAAAAAGAAAACAGGGGGGGGGGGGGAGGAAAGGAGGAATATTTTCAACCATGCTGGCGCCACATGATAGTTCTTAGACAGTCTGCATCTGCCAAGGTTTGGTGAATACCGCATTGAAGTCGTCGCAGTCTTGCCATCTCTTCCGGTCTGTGCTTCCGAGATAACAGTTACTGGTCATAATGACTTAGTCCCTCGGCCGGTGGACCCATGACAAGGGGGGGGGGGGGGCGTCACCAGGCGGCTTTGGAGGTTTGGGGGTTCCCGACTTGTTTTCTTCAGTACAATAGAGATGCAGATGTGGGTGTCGTGGAGAGCGGGGAAAGGCGGGCGAGGAAGGAGGCATATACATTATTCATTTACCGAATCACCTCGAGAGCGGCGGGCGGTGGGCCCGGCTGCGTCGTGCTGGAAATCTCGCTAACGCCTTCCTGTGCTGTCCCCCACGGGAAGCGATAGCCGAGGGAAATAAAACGCTGCGAGTGTCCTGTCAGACCCGAGGGGGGGGGGGGGGGCTACTGTCGTGCCTGCAGGCCCCGCAGGCCCCGCAGGCCGTCCCGCGGGACCATTGACTGTCCATTGGCTGCTTCAAGACAAAAGGCTATCTCGGTCAAGTGGCCCTCTGGCCGCCTTTAGCCGCCTCCGGGCCCTCCGTTCTCCGCCCTCCGGCTCCGGCGCCGGCCGGGGCCCTGGACCCGCCTGGACCCTGCCGGAGTCGGGCCGAAGCCGGGCCCGGCGGGGCGGCTGCGGCGCGGGGTGAGCGACAGAATGTGACGTCGTAGGAGAGAGGGTCAGAGTCCATCGACTGGCCAGACTGGCGAGAGCTCTCGTCTCCCCGACCCATCAATACTTTGCCGAGTTCACCCCCGGCGCCTGTGGAGGGCCGCTCGGGCAGCGAGAGGACCTTGGCTGAGGGGTGCCGGTGGTGCCGCAGGTGCGGCGGTGCCGGCGCGGGCTGCTGCGCTTCGGGCTGGCGCTGCTGCGGGCCGCCGTCGTGGGCCCGCTGTCCCTGCTGGCCTGGCTCACCTGCCGGACCAAGGACGACAACCTGCTGCTGGCTGGCGGAGGCGGCGGAGGCGGCGGTGACGGCGGCGGCGCCAGCGGCCAGGACGCTGCCGGCGGTAGCGAGCCCGGCCCCGGACCCGGCCGCGGGGGGGCCCCCGGAGACGGCGGCGGCAAGCGGGACGGCGTGAGCGTGGCGTGGTCGGCCGGTATCGCGCTCAGCAAGGTGCGCCGCATCCAGCAGGTGTCCCGCTGCAGCCTCAACTGCGTCCTGCTGGCGGCCGTCGGCGGCGCCGTGCGCGTCCTGCTGCAGGGCTGCGGCGTGCGGCAGCCCCCCGACCTGCAGGTAAGACGCTTGGAAAATAGTTTTTAGCAGGGGATACATATAACACTACCCACAAAGTCAGGTTACATATACAGGCATACATACATAGGCCGCCCGGCCCTACCCGGGGATGAGCGTGCCCACGCGCGCCCGCGCCCGTGACACCGTTGCGTCTGCACGCAGCTACGGGCGGCCACGCTTGCCAGCGGCTGGGACCCAGCCCGTAGCTCATAACCGGTCGGGTTTAGATGGGTAGTGTAAGCGAGCCGATTTTAGCACGAAGTGTAGGCTTTCTGTTGGCATACATATATTTACGACCCGGAGGATTCTAGAGCGATCAAGAGCACCTAATGAGCGCCCGACCGGTCAGACGTTACTCTTTGTCAAGTCGTAGTTCGTGAACGGTTGGTTATAAATGGTGGGTGAAAGCGAGGCGATTTTAGTACAATGTCTAAGCTTTTCGGCGGTTTACGTATCTTTCTGGTCCGATCAACCTGGGGCTCTAGAGCACTCAACATATGAACCCGAGAATGGCGCGGGGGCGCGCATTGGCCTGCAACGGCCGGAACGCCTTCGCCTGCCACCGCCACGCGCGGTATTCCCCTGCCCCAGAGTCTGGGCATTCCGCTGGTACACATATCCTCACGGACCGGTCAGCCGTCACCATCTACCTGGCAGCTCTTCGCCTTCGCAAACGTTTGGGTTTGAATAGCGGGCAAGGCCGACGCCTCGTTCCTGCCCCGTCCAGCCCCGCGTCCCGCCGCCCCCCCCCCTTCCCAATCAGCCCGTTAAATAGCAAAGAACGAAAAACAATCCACCGCAGATATCTAAATGATTCATACAATTTATCATTTCCACAAAACAATTCCCAACAGGCGTATCACCTGCTGCCATAGTAACTTTTGCTGGCATTTTTTTTTAAATTAAAAAATCAATGTCCAAGAAAGAAAGCGTAACAAATTATTAAAAAATAAATTTGCCCTTAAATTGTGGTCCTCAGCCACTGTCACGGGAATTGACGCGCCGCCCCTGCGTTCCAGGTCGCTCTCCCCATCAGCATGCACCGCTACAAGAGTAGGACGGGCGGCAACGGCGGCGGGGACGGCAACCAGCAGCAGCCGCACGGCCACCACCTCCACCACCAGCTGCACGCCGCGGCCGCCGGGGACGCGTTCGGCGACCACGTCGGCAACAGCTACAAGACGCGCACCAACAGCTTCAACAGCGACAACAACAACAGCCAGTGCAGCGGGGGCGCGCTGTGCAACAAGACGACCCCCGTGCTGGTGGGGCTGCCCGTCAGCGTGGAGGGCGCCGTGCCCCGGCTGTGGGCGACGCGGCGCTGCCTGCAGTACCTGCGCGCCGCCGCAGGTCAGCGCCTGTTGCCGTGCCGCGCCGCACATTTCCCGTTTCCGCTCTATTCTTACTCCCGCCCCGCTTCCGTCCGCGGCCGCTTTCTTGGAAGTGTTCATTATCCTGGTCCTAGAACCTCGTGCCTCGCCGAGCAGGCTGGCGGCCGCCTCTGCGGGCCTCGGCACGGCGTTCCCTTATTCGCGGGCCGCACCCGCACGGCCACAGCCCCCTTCTTATCGATAATTAACCTATCGCCGTGTCCCGAGCCCTCGGCCCTCGCAGGGCGGGGAGGTACCCCGGCGGCACCCCCTCGCCCCCTGCACACGCGCACGTGAAGCGCCCGGGGGAACCGGAGCGAAGAAGGGTAACGGGGCTGTGTCTGCCGCAGACCCCGAGGTGCTGTACGTGGCGTCGCTGGCCGGGTCCTGGGCGAGCCGGCTGCTGACGGCGCTCACCAACCGCGCCTCCATCCAGTTCGCCACGCTGGCGGGACCCTCTTCCACCGTGCTGGCCGGCGGCGCCTTCCTCAAGGCCGTGTATCCGCTGCAGCCCGCGCCCGGCCGCCTGGGCATAGCCGTGTCCGTCCTCACCTACGCCGACCAGGTGTTCGTCACCGTGGCCTCGGACGCCGCCCTGGGCCCCGCCGGCACCCTGCTGCTGCAACACTTCAACGTGCAGGTCGGTGGCGACCCCAAACACGTCATGCCTTGCAGGACGAGAGCCCCCCCCCCCCCTCCCCCGTCGCACCTGCCTCCCCATCCCCCATCCCTCCGCCCTGGGACAACGTGTTCTCCCCTCTGCAAGGCGTACTGCCCCTCGACGTCTGTCCTCGGACAGGAGGGAGACCGATGGACCGCCCTCCCCACGCGACGCGGGAGCTCCGCGGGGGGCGAGGGGAGGGCGGCCGGTCCCGGCCTTGTCCCCTGATTGGCTGCGTGTGTCCCGTGACAGATCGAGATGCTGTGGCGGCTGCTGAGGCACCGCCGCGCACCCGGGGAGGCCCGGCCACCGCCAGCGCTGCGCAGAGCCGACGTGCAGGGCTCGCCAGTCGGGGAGGTGAGTGAATACCCACGTCTGCCAGTCTATTTGTCTGTTGTCCGCCTGTCTGCTGTCCGCCTGTCTGCTGTCCGCCTGTCTGCTGTCCGCCTGTCTGCTGTCCGCCTGTCTGCTGTCCGCCTGTCTGCTGTCCGCCTGTCTGCTGTCCGCCTGTCTGCTGTCCGCCTGTCTGCTGTCCGCCTGTCTGCTGTCCGCCTGTCTGCTGTCCGCCTGTCTGCTGTCCGCCTGTCTGCTGTCCGCCTGTCTGCTGTCCGCCTGTCTGCTGTCCGCCTGTCTGCTGTCCGCCTGTCTGCTGTCCGCCTGTCTGCTGTCCGCCTGTCTGCTGTCCGCCTGTCTGCTGTCCGCCTGTCTGCTGTCCGCCTGTCAGTGAGTCAGCTGCGCTCCCAGCGGGCCCCGCAGCTGCCTGCCGCAGCTTGCCGCTGTCTGCCGCGGCCGTCGGCCCAGACATCACGCATCACCGCATCACGACCATTTACTCCGGCGCCCCGACTTTTCACTTTAGACGTCTTGCCGGGCGTCGGCTGCTGCGCGGAGCGGCGGAGCGGCGCGGCCGTGGCAGGCGGCGATGATGAATGAGGGAACAGGCAGCAACAGCGGCGGTGGAAGCGGAGGCGCGCGACTGCGAGAGAGAGAGAGAGAGAGAGAGAGAGAGAGAGAGAGAGAGAGAGAGAGAGAGACCCTGCAATATTCAAGAATGGATCTTCTAAGATGAGACATTTTCGTAAATGAAAAAGGTCGAGGTGTCGTTGGTAACAGATTAAATTGGACGCTATTGTGGCCTAGAGGAGTCCTCCCAGCACAGCTCTGTGACTGCTGTGCTGTGCCCCCGGCCCGCGCAGCCCGTGCCTCCGGGCGGGGAGCGCCTGCGGTCAGCAGGGTAGGCAAGCTGTGTGCTCGCAAGACGCGCCCGCGAGGCGCGTTGCCTACCCTCGCCGCGGCAGGCGCGCTCCACTCTGCAGGCTCTGGCTCACTCAGCGCAGCTCTACTCAGCTGGGCGGCGCTGCAGGGGAGGGTGGGGGCGGGGGAGGCAAGCGGGTGCAAGCGAGGTCGGAGGCAGTGTACCGCAAGGAGAGGAGCAGGAGCAGATGCGAGGGACAAGTGCCGAGAGCCTCTGCCGCGGCTACAGACCAGCTACAGCACGGCTACAGCACGGCTACAGCCCGGCTACAGCCTATCTTCAGCCCAGCTACAGCCCAGCTTCAGCCCAGCTTCAGCCCGGCTGCAGCCCGTAACAGGACAGGCGTGAAGAGATTGCCACCAAGTCGGCGTATCCGGCCGCCTCTCTGCCTCAATTTGAAGGGAGCGGAAATTAAGGTGCCGGGCTCGGCTCGGCTGCTGCGTGAAGCGGGACGTCACACTATGTGCCAGAACAAAGCGCTCCCACCCCCATCACCAAATTCACCCGTGTGCCCCCCTCTCCCTTCCCCCCTTCCTGCCGGGGTCAAAGGCGTTGTCGGGATGACTACCCCACGGCGGGGGACCCGGGGACCCGCGGACGAGGTGGGGGCGGTATAAACCCGGAGCCGGCAGCGGGCGCGGCGCGGCGGCATGTCACCTCGGCGGCCGGAGCGGGACACATTGTATACCGACTGACTGTGTTTGGAGAGACTGACGGAGACAAAGCAGAGCAAACGCAATAACGGTGCCGACAGTACACGCGGGGGAGGGGCGTGCCTATTGGTCCACAGGGCGCGGGGGGTGGCGGGGGCCGCCCGCCAGGGCACCGCGGGGCGGGCCACAGTGGAGAAGAAACAAAAGAGGTTGAGGGGCCGGCCGCGCACGGAGGGCGTAGGCCGAACACCCCGCCTCCTCCGGGTCACGTAAAGTGGTCTGACGCCGACACTGCCGCTGCTTGTGCCGCAGCTGACCACGCGGCTGAGCTACGTGCAGGGCGAGCTGGAGCGGCTGGCCAGCGAGGACGGCGGCGACTGTGACGGCGAGGAGGACGCGCTGCGGCTGTCCAGCCTCAAGGCCGAGTTCACCTCGCTGCTGCACGAGGTCCGCAAGCGGCAGGCGCGCGCGCGCCGGATGCAGGACAAGCGGACGCGGCCGGGCCGCCGGGGCGACGAGGTGAGCCGCCCCGACAACTCTGTCCCACTCCAAGGTCCTCATCACTGTAATATTTTTCAAAACGTTTTGCGGATATCGCGGTTAAAAAAAATATGTTTTCGCCTTAGGCCTTGTCCCTTGTCGTGAACCCCGCTGTTCTCTGCCACAGTCCGGCGGGAGGGCCGCGCCGGGCTCGGGGCGGCGGCGGAAGCGGGCCGTGTCCTTCTCGCTGCCGCAGCGGTCCAGCCTGTCCTTCGGGGCGCTGCTGAGCGGTGGCCGCGGCGAGGGCGGCGGCGACGGCTCGGACGCCATGCTGGACGACGGGACGCCCACGTCCTCGCCCAGCCACCTGCCGACGCCGTCGCTGCACGCCCGTCCGTCCGTCACCATCAGCATCCCCGGGGAGGACGACGACGAGCAGGAGCACCAGCAGCAGGAGGCCGGCGGCCGCCAGTGGGTGCGGGCGTCGTTCGAGCGCGCGGCGCGGAGGTCACACGCCAACCTGGACCCGCAGCTGGCCGAGTACTTCCGCAGCGTGCAGCTGGACGCCCCCGGGGGCTCGTACCCCTGCCGCTGCAACTCCAGCGAGTCCTCGCCCTCGCCGTCGGCCGCCGGCTACGGCAGCTGCGACAACACCTCTCAGGTAGGGTTCGGGCCGCCCCGGGCGCGCCGGACGCGACTAACGTACTTCTGACTCTCCCCTCCCCGCCCGCAGGAGGAGGACGCCGTCGAGGGCCTGGCTCCTCCGCGGGGCCGCGGTCGCTACGGCGCAGGCCGCATCCCGGGCGCGTCCCCGGAGCAGGAGTACGAGGCGATCGCCGACGCCTACTACCCGGCGCAGCTCAAGAACCGCGGCAAGTTCTTCACCTTCCTGGAGGACAGCCCCACGGAGCAGGACGACCCCCAGCCCCCCGTCAGCGCGGAGGCGCGGCGGCCGTCCTGCCTCAAGAAGGTGCCGCGGAGGGACTCGACGCCGTCGGATCAGTCCTCGCCGTCGCTGTCCACCAGCGTGCTGCACCAGCTCCGTTCCTACTACGACGAGTCCTACATGGTATACCCCGACCCTGGCGACGGCGACGGTGACGGTGACGGCGACCTAACGAGTCCGGACGAGCTGGGCGATGAGCTGCCCCCGCCGAGGGAGAGGACGGCGGCCTTCTCGTGCCGTCAGGCCAGGACGCCTCCGCAGCCGCAACAGCCCGGCTTCCTGGCGTTGCCGCCGGCCTCCGCCAGGGCCTCCGTCTCGGCCCTGGGCACCAGCTTCACGTGCAGGGACGCGGACCAGATGCAGTACGCAGACGACTCGGACACGGCCACCCCATCCGCGGCGGCGTCCGCGCACGACGTGGTGGCCCTCGCCATGGTGCACTCCCCGCCTCCATCGCCGCCCACCCTGTCCGTCAAGTCCAGCACGCCCTGCCTGCTGTCGCCGACCGACGCGGGTACGGAAGGCTTTCTGAGCACCATCCCCTGCCCGAGCGCGCCCCCGCACAACCTGCAGCTGGCCTCACCTGTGCTGTTTCCTGTTGCAGCCAACCCCAGCGTCACGGCCGCGTCCACCGCCTCCACGTCGCCGAGGCCCAAGTTCCTGACGCAGTCGTCGTCCAGCTCCGCCCACTCCCACTCTGCGAGCTCGCGCACCGGCAAGCACCGCCAGTTCAGCGCCGACAACGGCTACTTCGAGGAGAGCGTGACCAGCCTGGCTCCGGCCAGCCTGTCCGTCAGCGGCCAATCGGTGTGCCTGTCGCTGTCCTCGGAGCACGAGGCCATGTCCGCCGTGTCCGCAGACTCAGTCATCAACCTGACCAGCCCGTCCGTCTCGGCCTCGCCCAGCCCCAAGGGCCTCGGCTCTCTCGGCGCCAGGGGCGGCGCCGCGCACGGCCACGGCCACCGGGCTTTCAGGTCGCTGTCGGAGGAGGCGTCGCCGGCCTCCTTGTCCCCGCGGGCGCTGCAGTCGCTCGGCCCCCGCCACCCGCACGCCTCCAGCGAGCACGTGGCCCTTCTCATGGACCCCGACGGTGACGGCGACGGGGCCATGGCGCTGACACGCCCCACTAGTCTCGTCATCAAGAAAACCTACAGGAACTGAGCTGGAGCCGGCAGGGCCGGGGCCTCTCTAGGTCCGTGTGGCTAAGCAATGCGCTTACGTGCATGTGCGTACGCTATACGGCCCCTTGGACACCGAGTCCTATTGACAGCCAGCCAGCCGGTCGGGTCCGGCAGGGGAGGGACAAGTTCATTATGGCACAAACCCTTCCGTCCCAGAGTCGGTCTGGCCATGGCGGGAATTCGTAAATCGCCGCCGGGGCGTTTCGTCTTGTCGGCCCCGCGGGGGGCATCAGTAATGCGGGTATAGCAATGAATGCCGCGTATCATCCAGGGCCGCAGCGGGCTGTGATTTCTCCTGAACCCATTAAAAAGCCATTGAAACGCGCTTTTACATGACGAGCCCCCTCAGCCGCCAGCGTCACAGCCTCGTTTTGTATTTAATAAGAGAGGAAAGGGTAGCAGCCTTTACTTCTGTCAATGTCAGTACCTAAACTTCTCTTTTTTTTTTTTAAGGTTTCATTGCCTTCAGCTTTTATCTTATTTGATTAAAAGTTTTATGACAGTCTAGAGGATTTCACAAACCACTGTTATCCATATAATGTTTTCAAAATTATGTAATGTACCCCTTCCTCTCAAAGTAAATTTGAGACCTAACAAATTTTTTAATATAAATGTTGAGTGGTTTATGTGATAGAGTATACTGGGGCATAAAGACGTATTCCTGACAGAATACTTAATTTTGAAATGATACTAAGTATATGCTGGTTTCATAAACTAAGTACTTTAGATCTAAGTCCTACAATCGCACAGAAATGCCAAAGTAATATTTTAAGAAAACATGAATGTGCCACAAAAAGTTAAGATATTATTATAAATAATGAAAGACTGGAATGTGACAGCTCTTTAGAGGAACCCCTTTTGAAAATTCTTCTGTGGATCAGTGAAGTAAGGCACATACAAAAGACAATCACTAGGCCACAACCATCTCCAGTAATCACGTCTTCCTCTTTACTTAACTGTTCCTCCAATATGTGGACCATAATTATCCACATATGGCTCTAAACTCATTCTCAAGCGTTCTAAACTTTCGTGTGAGAACAATGAATAATGTCCTACATTACCTGAGGACTTTATGATGTTAAAACATTTTTTGACGTATGCTCCCTGAACAAAGTTCTTCCGTTAGATTAACGTCAAGCTTTTCAGATAGGTGTCACCGACCAACTAAATTATGATCCCAACTTGAGACTAGGCGGCAGATTAGAGTTCTATCCCTTAAGTCACAGCATGTCGTAAAGTGCCCAAAGTCACCAGATGGCTCCATCCGACTGAGAACCACTTGATATTAAAAATTACTGCTGTGGACGCCAGACAGAAGTCATCCACAACCAAACCTTGAATCAACCTCATCGTCAAGTGTTAATCTTAAGGTGTGTGAGAATCTTTCAATAGATGTGTGATAAATAAAGTATGTAAAAACTCTTTTGATAAATTGCCGTCTCATTTTTTTTCTTTGGAGCAGGAGAAGAAAATTAACAGATGATCATAAACTGTGTTTAATGAAAACTGTACAAGGGATGACTAAAATCATGAAATTTCATAATCACCTTCAATGAGTGCAGAATCCACAAGTTAACATATCAATAAAATAGCATTGATAAAACAAGTAAAATGTACAGTGAATATGACAGAATGATAGATAAGGCATTTAGGGCAAGAAAGTTGTTCAGATAAGGCCATTAGTCCTTCCCCAAAAAATTCACTCACACAGCAATCATAACTTAAAAATTCATATAATGCAGTCTTACAATTGAGAACTTAGTCTCGCTTCTGGTTCTCTTCGAACAAATTGTTGGCAACTGCCTTCTTGGCTGTAAAGAAAAAAACAAAATTTGCAACATTTGAAAACCCTACAGACTTTGTCAACACCTCAATAAGAGGTGCCATGGAACATGATCTGAGGTTTGTAGAACATACCCTTATCAGCCAGACCACTCAAGGTGTTGTCTACCTTAGCCTCGTACTTCAAAAAGCGTGGTCTGATAATTCGGTTGTAGATCACAACCGAACCGTTGTCTTCCAGGGGGGCGAACAGCCAGATGAAGAATACGCACTGCAAGGCATTTATTTTGAGTTATATACACATGGTGATATTGAACAGTGAAAACAATATAGATTCACAAACCTTGACAAGCCAATAGACTGGAATCCAGCCTACAATGATGTTTGAAAAGAATTCAACAAGAGAGAAGGCGGCAAATACTGTCCAATAAGTAAGCCATTTTGTGTCATCTCCTTTCTGAGGGCTTTCAATCGCCTTTATGGACGCATATGCAGGATAACCAAAACCAATGCAATTACACAGCAGCTGGGCTCCATATCCAAATACCAGATAGAGGGCCAGGAGGGCAAGGGCAACTGAAAAAGACAATTGTAACAATTACTATTTTGTGACCTCACGCATGTACAAACACAATGAAAATAAGATATGAGCAAAACTTTAAGCCACAGCCCCGTTTCACCCAGGAAAAAAAAAAGGGCTATGGACAGATTTCCTGAAGGTACAGGAGCATCATATGATTCAACACCCAACTCTGTGAACTCTTTTCATCAGTTTCACGAGCAAGTACAGTCACTGTACCGCCACAAAGAAGTCCAAGTGACGGGTAAGAGGGGAGTGGGAGGGGGGGGGGGGGGGGGCACACGGCACGGCCGCAGGAAACCACACAGGTACTCCCGCGGGACACCTTTTCAGCGCAGCGCCCGGCGGGGGGTCAAAGTTCAGCCTTGGAAATACTCGGCAGCGCCCCGCCCGGGCGCTGACACGGCGCTGACACGGCCCCGCGCACGGCCCGGGGCGCTGACGATGGCGACTGCCACCCGCCAGGCGGGTCCCCGCACGTCGGCAGGACAATGCCGTATGCCTTCGCCGTCCAGCGGGCCCCGATTCCCGCGCGAACTAACGAACTCGACGGGACTGGACAGCTTGTCGCGTCACCGCGGGCGATCTGGATCGCGACAACAATCGGCCCCTCCAGATTCCAGATGCCAGACCGCCCCCCGGTGACGATGCGGCGCCGGGCCCGCCGGGCTCCCAACCCGATTTTGCCTTCGCCTTCGAAACTAGACTCACTTCCGAACAGGTAGAGCCGCTTCACACCGGTCTTCTCCTCGCCGAGGGCAAACCATTTAGCCCACGGTTTGGTTTCGTCGTTGAGGTGCTTCTCCACAGTGGCAACGATGCGGGACGTCATCTCGGATGGTTTCTCAGGACTGGCACAGATACCCGCGACCCGCACTCTTCAATGTATGAACCACTCTTTTGCTACGTCCACACAGAAAGAAACTATAATTATAGAAGAGCTGATCATTCAGTCTTCGGCGACTTCTTGTCTTCTTCAAACTTAAACACGCTCGGCCTTGGCGAAATGGTATACCTGGTGCGGTGTGCGGTGGACCTAGGTACGGATGAAAAATTCATTTCTGAGAGAAGCGAGCAAGCGGCAAAATCGAAAGGTGTGCGTGCTTTTTACCTTTTGACCATAGTTTTGCAGTTACAGAAAGTGTCAGAAACCGATTTATAGTTTACTTCTTTAAAAATTATGTTAATCAAAACTGTTTCTTTTGCATGACATTCTTCGAATCTACACGAATTGGACACCATGCGAATTTGGCTGTGAATCTTTTGCGTGTCTGTACTAAAATTAGCTTGAAAATGTTTACAGTTATTTTATGTGTAAAGCCACTCATATCTCCAATGTAAAAAATGTTCAATGTACCATTTAAGTGTATGCCTAATCGCTTGCACTTTGCATGCCTTTTGACATCTCCGGAAACATTTCGGAATGAATCGCGACCAATCGCGACTTGCAATTACTACTGTGTATGAGAAATTAGGTGTGTGTCAGATGTTAGGTGGGTTATGTAAATTGCGCCAACAAGTCTCAACAAGTCCGCACTCGCGCATGCTGGCTGTCACACACTTTGTGTAAGTTATGTTGTAGTTGTAGCCATGTTGAGAGTCCGAACAATCTCATGTGTTACTCCTTTCTCTAGGCCTCTCGATCTCTCGAACTCAGTCAATATCGTTGACTTCCTGTTAGTTTTATGAGTACTGGTAATAATATCAACTTGCACTGATGGTCTACAAGAATTTTTACAGATTAATTTTATACTTTATTCTGGTACTTGTTTGGATGTGTATTTGGAACTTGGGCTTTTCACTCACTCGTCTTAACTTGAAACTGTGTGCATATTGGCTCTTACAATTATTCCTCTTTTGGACACAACAAATTGCCTTTTGGTCTATTACGCACTCGACCTGCAGTCCTTTTAATTTACACTTTTTTTCTCATTCCTCGTGTGAAAATAGTCTGTGTTTCAGGACTTCTTTAGGTCAAGGCGTTGGTTACGAACTGTAGCGAGCTCTGCGTTCTTGAACTGGCTTTGGAATAACTGCAAAGGAGGAAGGGAAAAAAATGTCTTCTCGTATCCAGTGTCCCATATGCCTTGAAGATTTCAATGGAGGATTACGTCAGCTTGTGAAACATTACAAAATTCATGAGGTAATGCTCTGAACTTCTATATGAATATCCCATTGCATTAGACTTCTAAGACTAATTGAAATTTTATGTTTGCAGGGATTGGTGGCTCCTGAAAATAAGGACAAGAATAATGAGTGGGCGTACATTCCATTTAAAAAGAATGTAGACAAGAAGGTGGGGCAAGAAGAAGAGGAGGGACAGAAGAAGGCTAAGGTGAAAAGATACTTGTGTTTATTGTGTTATAGCTTATTTGGTACCAAGGGCAATGTTAAAATCCATTTACAAAGTGTTCATCGCCAGGATAAATGTTTTGCTTGCAAAACATGTGGTAAGAAGTTTTCTACCAAAGCCAATCGTAAGACACACACTGTGGGGTGCCAGAAAAAGTTAGCTGTTAAAGCCCATATTAAGGTAGTAGAGGCACCATACACTTTGGTACGCAAAGGAGAATATAAGTGTAACAGTTGTTCAAAACGATTTAATCTTAAGGCTAACATTGAGAACCATGTTATTCAGCACGGTGGTGATGCAAGGTTTGAATGTTCACAATGTGGTGAAAGATTTAGGATCAAGCATGAAGCAAATAAGCATGTCAAAGTGCAACATGCAGTTGTAGATGATGTTTATCTGGAAAAGGAAGCGGAGGGATATTGAAACTTTTGTTCTCTTTGTATAGTTTTGATATTAAAGGCCAAAGTGAGAAAAGAAATACATGCACATGTACCACCTTCTCATGATCCCCAAAGATCTTCTTCAATACACTTTAAAGAAATTCTGTGATTCTGGGAAACTTACAGGGAGCTCAAAAAAAGGTGAAGTAAGACATGTTTGGCGCCTACTTTCCATCTAGATTCACAAACTTGATGATAGTTGTTGATTACGGAATCCTTAACACTACACACAGGGGCAGTCGTTGCCCTTTCGCGGTCCGAATCGCCCGCGCTGCGCGCTCAGTACGGCTGCCTCCCTCTGGCGGATATCGGCTGCCCTAGCGGCGGCGAGCGGGCGGTGGTTCCCGGCTAGTGGCGTCACCTGGCGGCCGAACGCGGTACTCCGCTGCGTCTGCGCCGGAGGCGCCGGTTAACCTAGCCGGGCTGAACGGGGCTTGCAACGCGCGTCAGGGAAGACCAGGGGCAGGGGCGCACGCTGACACCCCTATTACGCAGCACGGGTGCCGGCACGTTACAGATCCTGGATTCCGGGCAGGACTGCACGCGGCTCCAGGGTGTCGTGTCGCGGGCTCCTGATTGCCATGCCGCGGTCAGGTGTGCCGCTCCTGTGTTGCCGGGGAAGGGAGGCACATGCATGTTGTTAGAGGGGGGCGGGGGTCCAGTGGACTCAGGGGGGCCCTGGCGGGGGCGGAGGGAAGGAGGAAGCGCACGACTGGAAGGGGCAGCCGGCTGTGAATGAAACCAAACAAAAATGGGGACCGGGTCGGCGGGGCCGAGGGGGTGGGGGTGGGGCTCCGCCGGCTCCGCGTGGCGCCCGTCGCCGCCCCGCCCCGCTCTGCTCCGTCCCGCAGCTCGCATCGCAGTCGCCGCGCGCGCCTCCCCTCAGTCGGACCAACCACCAGACCTGCTGCACGTTAGGCCCAGCGACTGCGCTGCCGCGGCGATACCCCGCGCCGCCACGCGAGCGTCTCGGAGCCGGAACCGAAGTGCCGACGGGACGGGACCGATCGCCGGCATGGGATAGACGAGGGGCGGAACGCGCCCCGGCCTGCCTGGACGGCGGGATGATAGAAACAAGAACAAGGTGTCGACGGCCGAGGCCGGACATCGTGCGGCGTGCGGCGCCGGGACACGGAGTGGCGGAGTCCCTCGGGACACGCAGGACCCGCGAGGACCATGACGGCGGGCGGCCGGGGCCCCACCCCGCACTCGGCCACCGCGGCCACGGCCTCAGCAGCAGGTTGCCGTAGACGCCCCGCCACTACTCGGTATTTTTGTTGAAGGCGGCGACGACGGGAGACCCGAGCCGGCGGCCCTGGGGGGGCTGGGGGGCTGGGCCTTGGCGAAGGCCTCGCCGTACACTCACCTCCACCGCCGCCGCCACGACAAGGACCGGGCAGACCGGGGGGGGGGGGGGGGGCGCAGCCACAGGCCGCCTGGCCGCCTGCAGCGCCTGCTGCCGGCCGCCTGCTGCCGGCCAGCAGCGCCGCGTCCGCAGCTTCGCAGCCGCAGCTCGGGCTGAGCGGATCAGGAGCCTTGGGCCTCGGGACTGATTTAAAATGGGAAGGTCGCATGCGCGGCTTGAGCGTTGAGCCCGCCAGGGGGATGGCGGGGGGCGGCGGGGCCTGGCGGGGGCTGGCCGGCACCTCACTGCCCTACCCGCAGCGCCCCGCCCCGCCCCGCCCCGCAACCGTTCACGCCGCCAAGCAGCGGGCCGGGCACGGCGGCGCGGCTACTGCTGGCAGGGCTGTTAGTATTAAGCCAGGCTACAGCATCCGTGGTACACGGCCCGCGTCCACGAGGTACACGTCTGGCGGCGGTGCAGCGGTGGACGTGCGTGTGCGTGCGGTGCGTGTGTGCGGCCCCTGCTGTCGCGTGCTCAGGGCGGGTCTGCTTGTGAAAGTGATATGAAGGTGGCCGGCGGCTGCGAGCTCGAGTGGGCGCACGGCTCGCGCCAGTGACACCGTGTCGGAGGTTACCGAGGTACCCGTCGTCGACAAGGACGTCGTCGTCGTCGTCGTGATCCTGGCCGTGATGGCGGGTGGGGGCCGCTCCGGGCTCCCGAGCAGCTGACACCACGGGAGGCTCCTCGTCGCGGCCCGCGGCCCCCGCGGCCTCCGCGGCGTCCCCCTCGTCCGCTAGCGCCGCCTCCGCCATGTCCGCCTCCATGTCGGGGGCCGGCGGCGGCCGCAGCTCGAGGACGGCGGGCAGCAGCGGCGGCGCGTCCCGGCGGGCGCGCTCTGCCTCGTCCCGGTACTCGGACAAGCCCAAGAAGAAGAAGGTGGTGACCAAGAGCGCGGGCACGTCCCTCGTCTCCATCCCGGCCACCATCAAGCTGTCCATGCTCAACAGCGGGCTGCTGTCACTCTGTGAGTACCCGCGCGGCGCAGCCTTCTTGTTCACGCCGCTGGAAGCAATTCCTTTGGCGGGGTTCGCCCCCCCCCCCTCCTTTTCCCTTTTACATCCATCCTTCCTCACAAATGCGAAGGGAAGAGCCGATCTGAGGGCCGCTGTAGCGTCCGCATCTCCCTTTACGTCACCAGTTGTACTGTCACTTACAGCATTCAGCGCTTGTCTTTCTCCCACCCTTATCGGCTAAACAACACGGCACCGCTGCGAGCAGCCCCTGCCCCCCTGCTCTCTCTCTCTTTCTCTCTCTCTCTCTCTCCCTCCTTCCGCTCTCTCACTCGTCGAGTCTCGGGCCGCCGCTTTTGCAAATTTACGGGCAGAAAGGCACTATCGGACACACCGCACCGGGCCGCGCTGCTGAGGCTGCTTTCTGAGGCCGGCCGACGCTGGCCAGGACCTCGTTGAAAGTTTCGTCATTACGTCTGCCTGCTTCCTAGTTTACAAACTGCCGGGGCGTGGAGCGCGGCGCACTCACGGCCCCTCCCCCGACGCACGCACACACACACACACACACACACACACACGTTGGACGCCGTGGCATGGTGTAGTGTAATGAGCTGCGAACCGCCTAACTCGCCGCGGCGCGGCAGACGAACAGCCACCCTCAATAACTCGAAGCACGGCAGCCGTCGGCTGTGATCAGCCGTGATGCGCTCGCCTCGTCGCGTTACAGCCCCGCCCACGCCACGCCACGCCGTGGAGCCGCGGTGCCTGGCGGAGCACGCAGAGCGGCGGGCCGGCGGCAGGGGCGGGGTAGGCAAAACCAGCGCTCCGACGCGCACGGGTGCCGGGCGCGTGGCCTACCCGCCGCATCACAGGCGCCCCGCCCGCTGGACCGCCGCCGCCGCGGCTGGCTGTGCTGCCGGAGCCGCCGCGCCTCCGTGACGTCGTGGTGCGGAGGCCACCTCTCCGTCAATGTGCAGCAAATACATTTCGCAGCGGCGGTGAAAAAGGAAACGAAGACGAAACGCATCGTTTTCATTTGTGCGGGGTGATTTTTCTCTCATGTGGCGAAGCGGGACGTCAGTGGGGACTCGAGAGAGAGCTGCCCGCCGGCCCGCGCCCCGCGTTCTCTGTTTTCGCCAGAGTCGTTAGCGGCAACGACGCCCGTCGTGGCGGCGCGTGGCGGCGCGTGGCTGCGCGCGTGCCGAGAGCTGTCAACGGGCCGGCCGGGTTAACGTTGATGGACTGCCGAGCCGCGCGGGCTGGCGTGCGGAGCGGCCGGCTGTTAGTTACTTATCGACGTTATCGGCGCGGTCCTCCGGAGGAAGTGAGAGGGAGAGAGAGGGAGAGAAAGAGAGAGAGAGAGAGAGAGAGAGAGAGGGGGGGGGGGGAGACTGACAGACAGAGACGTAGGGTGATGGAAGGCAGGAAGAGGAGGGGAGGGGGAAGGGGCGTGGGGAGGGCGTGCAAAAGAATCGCGTAAGGTGTCACTGTCTCAAAGGCAGCGCCGGGCAGCGCCGGCCGTGGCGGCGGGGGCGCACCGTGGCGGGGGCGCACCGTGGCGGGGGCTGCGGGCCGTCGTGGAGGTGTGAGTGCCCTGCGTGGGCGCGGACCACTTAGGGAGCTGTCAGAGCGCTGCTCTGTGTGCCCGTGTGTGCGTGTGTTGTGTGTGTGTGTGTGTGTGTGTGTGTGTGTGTGTCTGTCAGAATGAAAGCACGACCCCCGCCCCGCCGCCGGCCGTACTCGAGACTCATGCGGGGACGGCAGCGGCCTGCGTGATAGATGCTCTGGCCACACACCGAGGGGCAGAGCCGCAGCACCCCCGGCCCCCTCCCCCACACAGCCGAAGGACTTCGGACTCGGTCGGCTACGCTCGGAGCAGCAACAACAGCAGCGGCAGCGGCAGCAGCGGGGGCAGGAAAATAGTATATGGGTGCCGAGTTTTGGCATCCAGCATCAGACTATCGCGTTATCTGCGCAGCAAGCATACTAGGTTACAACTTTGGGAGACGGCTGACGGCAAGATGTATGTGGTGGGCTGGGAGAGGGTGCTGGAGCCGTGGGGGGGGGGGGGGCGTGGTCATCGCCGCCGCAGCGCCCCGGCTCAAAAGTGCACAGCAACCCTAGCCGGGTGTGGCCTGGGCCGGGCCTGCGCCGGCTGCGCTCGCCCGGCTGGCAGCCTTGCCTGGCCGCCTGGGCCGCAGGGGTGTCTATAGGCGGGCCAGTGCCAGCGCTATGCTGACTAGGCTAGCCTGGTCCTGCGCCGCGCCAGCGCCGTGTGGTCCCCAGTGTTGTGGTTGGGGGGGAGGGGGGGGGGCACTTCTGCTTGGCCGGCAGCAGCCGACGCGCACACACATAACCACACTCACGTCCGCGCGCGGACCAGAGCAGCAGGGCGCCGTGGGAATGCACAACACCAGCGCGACATTCATTCTTTAACACGCTTGCAGCAACTGTCTCTCTGTCGCTTTCGCTCTCCATCTTCCTCGTCGCACACCCGCATCCTGGTCCCCGCGGCCCGCCCCGGCCGCTGAGACTCGGAGCCGCGCGGGCGGCATCGCCGGTTTACACGGCGTTAACATTCATAACGTCGTGTGGAGGGCGAGGGCGGCGGGGCGGCGGGGCCCTAGGGCGCGGGGAGCGGGCCACGACTAGACGCCCGCCACAAGCCGCTCTCCGAACCTCCGTATGGCACAAGGCGCTCGGCTAATGGCGTTTCGATCCAGTCCGCGACCACCGAAGGCTGCCGGGGCGGCGCCCTGCAACAAAGTGGGACGCACTGCGGTGCGTAGCCGGGCTCCTGGGCGTCCCGCCGCCCCTGCCGTCTCCGGCACGTCCCCGGCAGCGGTCCAGCCGCCCTCCTCGACGGAGAACTGCCCCCGGGCCGGCCGCAGCCCCGGGGCGGACAGTCTAGCCACGCCCCTGCTGGCGCACGCTGGCGCCGGCACCGAGCCCAGCGGCTGGCTGCCGCTGCTGCCGCCTTGCCGCCGACGCCGGACTGGGCTCCGCTGGGCTCCGCTGGGCTCCGCTGCGCTCCGCCCCGGCAGCACACCTTCCGTGACCTGTCGGCGTCCTTCCGGAACAGAAACGTCCGCCGCCCTTCGCCGCTGCTGCCTCCTACCTTCCCTTGAATTTTTCAACTGCATGTTCTCACTTTATCTTACTCTTTTGGACGCCCCCGCGCCCTGTCTGTTTTCCTTCTCTCTCCCTCTTTCACACATACACACATACATACACACATACACCAGTAGCAGCCCTGATCGTGTCTAATTAGGCGCCCCATCCCTTTTCAAGGCCACATGGGCTGCTTGTGGGAGGGGGGAGATGGGGGATGGGGGGTGGGGTGGAAGGAGGGGGGTGCGTGAGGCGGGTGAGAGAGTGAGTGTGTGTGTGAGAGAGAGAGAGAGAGAGAGAGAGAGAGTGGAAGAGATGGGCGTTGGTGGCGGGTAGGAAAGGACGGAGGAGGAGTCGGTAGAGAGATGGGGTTGGCCGTGGCCGGCCTCACGGCGCCTCATGGCGCCTCATGGCCTTCGGGTGACATCATAACGCGTGCCCATGGCAACGGATGAAAAATGCCGCATGTGAGCGCACAGCGAACCATGCCCCGCGGGGCCGCCGTGAGCAGCCAGGAGCGGCGCCCGCCACAAATTGATTTCATGTCGTGTCGCCTGCTGCCTGCCGCCTGCCGCTGTGCAGAAGCGGCGCGCCGCGGGAGCGCAGGAACACGGAGGAAGCGAAGCGAGGCTGCGGGGCGGGAGGGGGGGGAGGAGGGGGGGGGGGGGAGTCGCGGGGCTGGCTGACGACGGCGTCGTGCCGCGTCCTCTCAGTAAATGATTTCTAATTCTTTCGAAGGAAAATTACTCGAGGAAAACGGCATGTATGTGTTGGTCAGGCAGCCCCCCCCCCCTCCCCGCCGCCGCTGTGCTGTCCTTCGAGTAACGCAGAATAAGTACTGGGCCTTCATGCCGGGCTCGTGGAACGCGGCCCGCGGCACGGCAGCTCAGGCAGCTGTCCTGCCGTACAGGGCCGTAGCCCCGCTCTCGGTCTCGCTACGGCCCGGCTGCCGTGCGGTCTGCCGGGCACACGGCCGCTGCGGCTGCGGGGCTGCGGTGGGGCTGCGGGGCTGCGGGGCTGCGGTGGAGACGGGACTCGCACGCCGTTCGCCTCTGTGCTGCGGGGAACGACAAGAAAGGAAGCCCCACCGGGCCCAGCTCCCCCGGCTGCCCCGGCTCCTCGTGCTCAGGGGTAGCCAGCCATGCCCCCCCCCCTCCCAGCCCCCCGCTGGTCATCAGACCTTGTCGACATTCCACATCACTAGCGCTGCTGCCCCGCAGCAGCAGAGAATACATGCGCTTGCCGCGCACAGCAGCAAAGGGGGTCGGAGAGGAGGGAGGGCGGAAGGGGTGGGAGGAGTTCCGGGAGCGGGGAGAAAATAACTGGTGCGACGTACATTGCTTTCTATCGGCGGCCGTCAGCGGCCGACACACGACGCTAAGGATGCTTCGGTTCCGCAGCCCCGCAGCCCCGCAGCCCCCACGCTCCGCTCCCCCCTCCCCGTCGTGCCGCGGCCCCCAGCGGCCCGGCCCGGCGGCGGTGTCCCGAATGCGTTGAGCTTGACCCAGATTTCTCTTTTTCCCCTCCTCCGCCGGCATGCCTCTGTGTGTGTGCGTGTGTGCGTGTTTGCGCGTGTGTGTGTGTGTGTGTGTGTGTGAGTGTGCAGTCGGACGAAGCCTTCCGCGGCGTAACTCTCTTATACACGACGCGTGCATCTGCAGGGGTGTGTTCGCTTGCGTGCACTCTGCCGCGCTCGGCCACCAGCGTGCGCCCATCTCTCTCTCTCTCGCTCTCTCTCTCCCTCTCTCTCTCTCTCTCTCTCTCTCTCTCCCTCTCCCTCCCCCCCCCCCCTCTCTCTCTCTCTCTCTCTCTCTCTCTTTCTCTCTCTCGAGGCGCGTGTAGGGGTGCGAGCGAGATCGAGCCATACGGTACCATCAGACGGCCGCGACACGGTGGCGGGGTGCGTCTCACCACATTCCAAACCCCCGGGGCTGCCCGCTGTTGTCAGGGGGGGGGGGGGCGGTCACACACAGGCAGGCGGGGCAGGCGGGGCAGGCCGGACTGCCCTCGTCACGGCCAACAACAACGCCCCTTCCGCCGAGGCGGACTTCCGGAGTCATCCCGCTGCCATGACCGGCTCCTAGCAGGCGCCGGGCTGCGCCGCGCTGTTCGACTGATCGAAACTGACGTCATCCGTGCCGCTGGACTCCACCGCGGGGGGTCCTCACAAACCCTGGCGGCAGCTGGATTCCTGAATTCCTCGCCGGGCCCTGGTCCGCTCGTGCTTTCCGTCTCCGTCACGCTCATGAGGTGCTGCATAAGAGAGGGAGAGAGAGGGATAGGGGGGGGGGGTGTCAGAGAAGGCAGTGTTCGGAATCGCGCCCGGCCGGGCTGCTCGCCTATGAGCCCATTCCACAAGTCTCTCGCCCCCCACCCATCCCCATCGGTGTCAATCAACCTGAGCGGGCGGCGCGAAACCAGACACTGATGCACCCCGCGGGGCCCTCCGCCCGCGCTGCGCCCCCTCTGGGTTCCTATCTGCCCCCGGGATGCGCCTGACAGCCGCCGGGTCAGCCGAGGGCTCCCACCCAGAATAAATCAGCCACTGTGCTTCCACTGTCCGCGGCACGCGGCGGGGCACGGCGCGGCGCGGCGAGTGGGGCTCATCTCGTTAAGCCGTCGGGTTTATCGGCTGCCCACCCACCACTTTCATGGGCTGCAATTAGACGCAATATGAGCCGCCGCGCCCCGCCGCCCTCCCCGTCTGCTCTCGGCTGCTCCTCCTCCTCCTCCCGTCGGAAACGACTGTTCCGCGACACGGGGATTCCCTATCTGTCCGCAGCTCCTCAGCTCCGCCGGCTCCGCTCAGCCTTGGCCTGGGCCCCTGGGCCCCTGGGCCCCTGGGGCGCGGCGGGGATGCAGCGGGGTGACACGGGCGGCGCGGCACGGAGCGTCCACAATCGATGCAAGGAATGCTAGACTCGGTACGGTGGCGCGATATGGCATAAACCCACGCAGGGGGTGCAGTGCGCGGGGGGGGGGGGGGGGCAACATCAACGCCTAGAAGGGTGCCTCTGATAGGTAGGCAACTGGCGAGGTTTTCCCACGTGCACCTGGGCATTACATGGAGAGGTGGTCCACCGTGCATCGCACCCCTCGGCTCCTCCCGGCAGGCGGGACCAAGGCGGAATCTCTCTCTCTGTCTATCCGACTGTCTGTCTGTCTGCCTGTCTGTCTGTCTCTCTCTGCAGTGAGTTCGCCCTGATTGTTTTCGTTTGCTCTTTTCGCAGCGTCCGAGGAGCACGGCATCATGTCCACCGTCCCGGCCGAGCCCGTGCCGGTGGCCCGCTTCCAGAAGCTCTGCGACCAGCGGCGGAAGTTCCCTGTTCTGTTCCGGGTCGAATTCCAGGTGAGGGAAGCCGCCGGGCGTCGCCGCCGGGGCTCACAGCTCACGCCAACAGAACGGGGCGCGGGAGTGAATGGACGACGGATCGCGGGAATGGGGGAATGCAACGTTAGCGCTTACATGGATGTCAGCATGTGAGCATGTGGCCATTAGTGTTTCCAATCGGGCAGGCAAGACAAGCACGTCTTCACCCTCAAAAAAATCTGTTTGAATTTAGCATATTTGAGATTCTTGCTGTCAGTTTCTTGAATCAAGCTTACTCATTTAGCTCGATGCTTGATTCATAAGCATTGCGCTCAATGCGCAAGCTTGATTCACAACACTGACAGCAAAAATCTCAAATATGCTAAATTCAAACAGATTTTTTTTTAGAGTGTTGACCGGGCTGTGTGCGAAGCGTTGACCGATCAGCGTCGGAGATAGGCTCAGCCAAGATTCGGTCGAGGTTTCGCACGCAGCCGGTCAGGTCGCACTCGGCCTGCCGGCCCGATTGCAAACACTACAGCAGCTTGGACCGGTCGGATCCTGGGGGAAATGTTTCAATGTCTAAATTCGCGTATTCAGAACGAACAAAAGAAGTGGCATGTTAAAATGGGAACGGGATGATTGAATGAATAAACTTGTCAAATGGAAGTGAAAAATGGTGAGTATGTTCTGCGAAACAAGTCGTGAAAGAGATTGCGAGGGGGAGGGGTGTCATGGGGCTCGTGTGTGGCGCTGGGCGTGTTGGCCACGCGTGTTGGCGTCTGCATACACTTCTGTTCTCCCGGCCGCCGGGGAGCGGCCCCCGTTTATGATGGCGCGGGTGCCGTCCCGACGTTGCGGCGGCGGCCTCCAGCGGAGCGGCCCATCCGAGCCCGGCAGCCCGGCAGCCCGGCCCATGCAGAGAGACGAGACGATTATGACCCGCAGTGAAAAGGCGAGCGGGCCGGGCCCCGGCTGTAACTCAGGGACCGCCGCCCCGGCCCCGCTCCGCACAGCCCAACGCCCCACCCCGACACTGCTGGAAAGTCATGGCCTGTGAAAGTGGCGGCAACCACCAACCAACCACGCAAGGCGGGGCGGGGGCGGGAGGGGGGGAGGGGAGAGGGGGGGCGCGCTGCTCAAGCTCAAGGCGACGGGGC
Source organism: Megalurothrips usitatus (assembly GCA_026979955.1). Taxonomy (NCBI): domain Eukaryota; kingdom Metazoa; phylum Arthropoda; class Insecta; order Thysanoptera; family Thripidae; genus Megalurothrips; species Megalurothrips usitatus. Next base: position 3,436,514 of record CM049593.1, read on the forward strand.
GACGCGGCGGCGGCGCCACGGCGGAGCCAGCCGGCGGCGCTGGCCGGCGGCGGGGGCGGCGGGGGCGGGGGGGCGGGAGCGCGGGGGCGCCTGTGTAGGCCGATCTACAGGCACATCTACTTGGACTACGCCGGCACATCTCTGATCGCCGCACGAGAGTTGGGTGGGGTCCCGCGTTGAGGTGCGGGGCGGCCTGTGGGTCCCGCGGCCCGACGGCAGGGCAGTGGTGCCTTGGCACCTCACCCCGGCGGTGACGTCACCGTGACGCAGGCGGGCCGGCGGGAGGACTTTGACATGGTGGCGGCCCTCACCGGATGTGCCGCGGCGGGCCGGCGGGCCGGCGACCGGGGTGCCCCCCCCCCCCCCCCCCCCCGCAGTAGCCCCCCGCCCCCACCGCGGGGGCCCCCAAAAGCAACAGATGCGCTGCCACCGCGTTGGTACCGAGTAGCTTGTATGTAAAGCCCCCCGCCCTGACGTAAGAGGCCGCCGGCCACCTGACCAAGTGGGGCGCGTCCCCCTCGTGTACACGCTTATACACTCATACAGAATCGGGTAGGCGGAGTCTATGGGGGTCAGTTCCGCCATCTTACAAGAACCAAACAAAGGTCATTCGTAGCCATCGATGATTGGCAAACGAGGAATGTGACACGTCGTGCTCAAAGAAACGTGTGGCGTGTCTCACGTTCCCCCACATTCCTTTGAGCATCACATCACATTTCCTTGAACGTGAATCACGCGTGTTTTTCTTGGGGGTCGCATTAAGAGCGGCGTGATGTCGCGCTCCGAGGAATGTGACACTTGTCACGCTGACCTGATGTGGGGCGTGAGGTGACGGTGACTTTCTGCGCTCTTCGCTCTGTGACTGACCGCTGTGCGCGGCCGTGTTTGTGCGTGTGTTGCAGACGGCGGCCAAGGTGGAGGTCCACTCCTGCCGGCACGCCAACAAGGCTGTGAACCGGGAGAAGAACCAGACCGTCAAGTGCGTGCCATGTGAGTATGGCCGCGGCGCCGACCCCGGCATGCGAGTCCTCTTATGAACCTGGCCCCCTCTCCTTCCAGATGACTACAACCGGGTCGTGCTGGACCCGACCAAGTCGTGCGCCACGTCCGACTACATCAACGCGTCGCACATAGACGTGAGTCAAGCACCAGTGCGCCCACGATGCCCGCTCTCATTTTATTTTCCATTTTCTTTCGTTTCGCTGCAATACCCATGAGCGAATATGATTCAGCCGCGCTCCCTTTTGTAAACTTGGCGATCCTTCGGTCTTGAGTGGCAATATAGAAGAGCAAACAGAGGATCTGGCCGCATTTCAGAGGGGATAAAGCCCCGCCGCTCCCCTTACCGCTCCCCGCCACCCCCAACGGCACCACCGGCCAGGCGATGTCGTTGTTGTCATTCTGGCCGAAGCGAGCGTTCGCCATTGGCAGTGGGGCGGGAGGGGAGTGGAGAGCGAGAGCGAGAGAGAGAGAGAAAGAGAGAGAGAGAGAGAGAGAGAGAGGGGCAGAGAGAGAGGGAGAGAGGCAGAGAGAGAGAGTGGAGAGAGAGAAGCAGAGAGAGAGAGAGAGATGCGAGGCCCTCTATCTATACGTTCTAAAACTAATTAAGGCGATCGTCACAGATGAGCGTGTCTGCCACTGATGCGAGGCGGACGCGGGGTAATATGTAATCTGCCCCACTCCGGTCCAAAAAGAAGAAAGAGTTGCCAAAAGAGAAGCCTCCCATTAGTAGGCGAATTTGGTTAAGGGGGACTCTCTTTATTACCGTAATCACCTATCTGGCCTGTGCGCGGTGCGTGCCCCCCCCCCTTCCACACACGCACACACACACGCACACACACGCACACACTCAGGGCTGCGGCCCGAGAATAGAGGTTGACGTGCAGTTGGCAGCACACGTGGTTCTATGTATAGGTGGGTAACGCTCTAGCCAGCGAGACTCTGCATTTTTTTTCTTTCCTTTCCTTTTCTTTTCGCGTTCGGTCTTACATACGACAAAAGCAGCGCGCACAAGATGACGGGAACCCTCTCCCCGCTTTTGGCAACGCTTCTCTAACCGGCGGCGGCGGGTTCATTTGCGTGTCGCGGCGGAGCTGCGGGGCGTGGTGGTGGCTGAAGCCCCGTGTGTACAGCAGCGGAAAGGGCAGCGGGGCAGCGCCCTGTCCGCTCCATGGAGACAGTTGTCAAACTACCACACACACACACACACACACACGCACACGCACACGCACACGCACACACACGCATACACATACAGAGAGAGAGAGAGCCCCCTGCAGCCCCCCCCCCCCCACGCCGCCGTACCCGTGATGTAATTAAGCGTAAGGTAGACGTTCAGAACTGCAGGGCTGCGTCCGGGCGGCGCATGCGAATGACCCGGGGCTCGGCTGCACCCGCGGCTCGCCCGCCGCTTTGGCTCCCGACCGCCGCGGGCCGCCAGCACCAGCGCTGCTGTGCACCCCCCCCCCCCCCCCCCTCCCTGTACCCCGCACTCCCTACTCCCCCGCGGACGCCAGCCCATCAGAACAAGTGCAAAAGCGAGTCGCTCGCTCGCATTCCGCGTGTTACGTTTGCGTTCGTAACTTTTGGTCACGCCGGACCTTCCGCAGTCCTCGCTGCAGCAGTACCGAGCAGTGCAGCAATGCAGCAGGGCTCCAAGGCTCCCGGACCTCCCTCACTCTGAGCTGGAACGTCTTCCCGGGCTGCAGGCGCTGACACTCGGCCGCCCGCCTCCCCCAACTGTCCCGCGGGGCAGCGAGCCCTTCACTTCAGTTCAGAAACATTTACTATTTAATTAATTTTTAATTTTTCAATTAAATTTATCTATCGCGGTTTTTCCACCTGATGAAAATCGTGTGTAATCTTCAGTATAGTTCAGAAAATTCCCAAAAATTCATAACTACAAAACTCCCATTCCAAAAAAAAATTAAAAGTTAAAATTTATCCAAGAAAAAATTCTTTATCCCCCTCCCCCACCCATCCACCCTTAAAACAGATTTCTCACAATGTATTATACTATCACATTGTTTTGGGGTTCGGTTTGGGGTGTGGAGGAGGACGGACGTGTTCTGCGTCGCTCCAGACTACGGCAGTGGCCTACGGTACTACAAGACAAGACATTGTTTCGGTGTTGCTCGGACGCGGGGCATATCGGCGCTCAGAGCACGGAGCACAGCGTGGCGGTGTGCGCGGACGGACAGGCAGGGCAGCGGCAGCAGGGGCTGCAGGGGCTGCGGCAGGCGGCAGGCCGCGCCCCGCGGCCTCCTCATTTATTTATCTCGCTAAGCACTCCGCTAATTGGACTGGGCGGGCCGCGCCACAATCAGCCACACTGCAGCAGCAGCAGCGCGCCCACAGCCCGCCGCGTGCAGCCCGGATCAGCCAGCGCACCCCACACGGCCCACAACACCGTAGCTCTCGACATCTCACAAGCCACGCCCACAGCGCGCTGGTTTTTCATAGCCTTGACCGAGAGATGCAGAGGTGAGGCCGAACGGCGAACGGGACAGGCAGCGGCTGGGCGGCGCCGCGGCCAGCCCTCGGGCCGAGAGAGGAGGGGAGGGAGGGAGGGAGGGGAAGTCCTCACTCACAAGTGCTACCCCCCCCCCCTCTCCCCTCCCCTGCCTCTCACGACCCCTGTGAATTATTGGAGTGTCCCCCTCGGAGAAGATCCGCGAGTTGTGCGAAAGGAGTGAGAAGTAGTGAAAGAGGGAGGGGGAAGGGCAGACAGACAGGAGGAAGAGAAAGAGAGAGAGAGAGAGATGATATGATGGATGGCGCAGAGGAGAGCGAGAGAGAGGAAAGACAAACAGCTCGCTGCAGCCCGGGAGAGAGAAAGAGATTGAGGCAGGCAAGGAGGCAAGAGAAGGGTTGTGAGTAGGGGAGAGCGGAACGGGAGTGGGGGGCTGAGCGAGAGAGACAGAGAGGAAAGGACGGGGACACGGAGAGAGACAGTGAGAGAGAGAGAAAGAAAGAGAGAGCGCAGACCCACCAGACCAGCGTTTGGGATGGGTCGGGACGCGCAGTCGCAGCAGCAGCCGCGCGAGAAAACACGAAGGTTACGGATGCAAGGTTGGACGCCGAGGGAATCCCCAGGGGCAGGGATGGGGTAAGAGGGGGCGGAAGGAGCGCACGCCCCCCCCCCCCCCTAACCCAACACACACACGCGCACACACACGCGCACACTCTCGTGTGCACAAATTGGCATAACGGGGCCACGATCTCGATGGTATGCGACGCGGTCGCGGTCTGCGTTGGGGAAAGGAGAGGGGGGGGGGGAGGCTGCGGCCGGTGGTGCTGAGCAGGCTGAGCGAGGCTGAGCGAGGCTGAGCGAGGCTGAGCCGGGCGGGACAAACGCAGGGCACGCCCCGCCCCGCCTCGGCTCGGCTCAGCTCGGCTCGGCACGGCTCGGCACGGCTCGGCACGGGGGGGCGGGGAGGGCGAGGCCCCCCCAGCTGCCAGAATCTGAATCCGCGGAGACGCCGCCACCGCAGACCAGAGCCGTACGACGACGGCCGGGCCGGTCTCACTGCGAGCGGACAGGAGAGGCCGGTGGAGGGGAGGGGATTGGGAGAGGAGCCCTACAGAGGCCTCACTGCGGCCGCCACGACGGCGGTAGGAGAGACCCACTCCCGCGGGAGACCACCCGACTCTCAGGCCCTACTACTAACCTAACTACCGGCCGCCGCCGCCGCCATACCCTCCTCCCCGCCTGCAACTCACGCGGAGGCGGGCTGCCAACACCGCGGACATAAAAAAGGGGAAAGAAACGCCACAACATCGCGACGCGGCCCCGCACATTTAGAAAGGCATAACACTTTGTCATGCATGCGGCGTGCGCGCGCAGAGGTCACACACGCACACACACACACGCACCGTGCATAGCGGCGCAGCGGCGAGTCAACGTCCGGGGAATTTGAAATTGGCGCCCCAAACTGAACAGAAATGTAATCCCCATGAAACCGAGTCCGTTGTAAACAATCGCCAGAAACGCGCCTTGCTTCCCAAAATCGTGCGAGATGGAGTTTATTGAAGTACACCCGGGAAATTCTAGTCTCAACGCCGCACCAATTGAGATCTCTCTGTTGTGAGTTTACGTCGTGGAGTGGGTCATGGGACTGTCACTGCAGCCTCAGTCTTTCTTACAGTGAACTAGGGTTAGTGTTGCCCAGAAAAAAATAGACGCACCTCTCTTGACCTCGCGGCCAGTAAACGCGGCGAAGCGGCCACGCCCACCGCACGGATACTTGCCTGTGTCCGGCCGAGGGCACCGAGGGCCTGCCGGGGCCTGCCGGGGCCTGCCGGGGCCTGCACTGCCCGGCCTCAGCGAGGCGGATGCGAGCGGGACTCCTCATTTTTTAACTTCCAGACCTCACTTCGGCCTGATTCTCGATTTTCAGGAATGCCGCACTGACAAAAATCTTTGGCTCCTAGACCGAAACGGTGGTTTTGTGCGTTCCACACATTGCCCCAGAGTCCAAGGACCAAACTCGATAGTGCTGGGCCCAAAGGGCTTAGACACGGGAGCTAAACCCTTGCCCTGGTCACTAATCGTTTCGTGCGTTCCCAGACTTCTGGCTAAGAGACTAAACGTTTTGTGCCCAGCGCTCCAGCGCTAAACATTTTTCTCAGTGCGTCGTTGTCCAATCATCGACGTTTCGGACATCCTCTTTAGAATATACGACTCCATATGAGACGCCACAGAGGAAGATAGGTCTAAATCCTTGGGCCAATCTATACAAGGTCACCACTTCGTGCCTTAAACATGAAGCGGTATAGACGGGGACGTGGTCCGATCTGAAATGGTGATGGTGCTGAGAACAGCAGGGGACGGCCAGTATTCCAGTAGCAGGACACCACGGGGCACCACATCCACATGAGGCCTCAGGCCGGTCCAGCCGCCCCCCGCTGGGCACTGCCGCCGAGGATGTGTGAGTGTGTGAGTGTGTGAGTGTGAGGCGTTGGCCGGAACCGGGCGGGGACGCGCACACCAGCCCAGCGCCGAGAGCGTCAAGTTCAGCTATGTTCACAAGTTGCCTCACTGGCCGACGGCCAAGGCCCCCCCTCCCCTCCTTCGTCCCCTTTCCCCCTCCCCTTGTCCTGCTGCGGCACTGCGACTCCACACACACACACACACACACACACACACACAGACCCGGGAGATTTGAGACACAAATTAAAGTATATATACTGTGCGACGAGAGCAAACAGAGCGCCGACTATGTCAGGGAGGCGGCGCCAAAGGAAGGGGGCGCGGCGGCGGAGGGGAGGACACACACCTGTTATTGGCTGAGCGATAGCGAAGCCCTTACCCGACTAGGCCAAAAATGTTTTGTATGTCTGTCTTTCTGCCTGTCTGTCTGTCTGTCTGTTTGTCCGCGCGATTTCTCGAGGACGGTTAGACGTAGAAAGCTCATATTTGGACCACATCTTTCTTGCATCATAACAGAGTCAACCTCCCCTCAGGGGCACCGCAGCTCAAGCGGTTTCTAAAGATAGCTTTTACAAGTGGTCTAAAATTTAAAATCTGCCGGTTGGGTGTGGTCAGTATGCGCCATGCGCCTGTCAGGAAGGGGAGGATCAGTGACTCGAGTGGGTTACGCTCGGTTAGGTTAGGTTAGTGGGGGCCTGGGTAGGTTAGGCTCGGGCAGGTAAGGGTGGGTTAGGACTGATTGAGTGGCATTGATAACGAAAGGGTGATGCAAGATACGTTCGGAAGTTAGAACATGAGCGCGGTTGCGACTGTGCGGCTGTGCGGAAAGAGTGACGCCCGCAGGGCGTCCTACTGACTGGCCCCGCAGGGTCATACAGATGACAGCCGCCGGCAGGCCAAGGTAGGCGTACGCCAGGCGTGGAGTGGCGGAACAGTGATTCGCGATGAGCGAATCCTGTTACGCCACGACGCGTTCTGGCGTGCACCTACCTTGTTGCATTAATATGTGCAGCGTATGGATTCGTTACAAAACGGGCGGCGGTTGATTGCAGAGCATGCTGAAGCCCAACGCGTACATCGTGACGCAGGGCCCCACGGAGCACACCGTCGTCGACTTCTGGTGCATGGTGTGGCAGGAGCGGGCCTCGTGCATCGTCATGCTCACCAAGACGTTCGACTTCATCAAGGTAGGGACGTCCGCCAGCGTCCGCCGGCGCCCGCCAGCTCGGCGGTGTGGGTCACGTGACGCGCGTCTAACCCCCCGCCCCCCGGCCCCGGCCCGGCTCCCGGCCGCAGGTCATGTGCCTGCAGTACTGGCCGCCCTCCCCGGACCACCCGGAGCGCTACGGCGACATGGAGATCTCCGTGCTGCGCGAGGAGGAGCTGGCCAACTTCCACATCCGGACGCTGCGGGTGACGCGCTACAACCGGGTGCTGCCGACCGGGGAGAACACGCTGGACGGCCCCGAGGGCGGCCCGCTGCCGAAGGAGGTCAGGCCCTCGCCGAGCTCTCAGGGGGGCGTCCCGAAGGGTCACTCTCAGATTTCGATGAAACTTTTTTTTGAGGGATCTACTGCTAGAGTTACGGCGTTTTCCTTGAAATTTCAGACCTTTAGAGTCCTACTTTGGCCAAATTCACCTGAGGAAAGTATTTCGATTTTTTTTAAAATTCGTTTCTCACATCAGTTCCTTTTGAATTGTATCCGTTTTAATGCTTCAAAAATTCATATCTAAGGAACTAGCCTATATGGGCAGCTAAAATTTGGTTTCCGAGGGTCAGGCGGGCAGTAGACCCCGCAAAAAAGGTTTCATCAAAATCTGAGAGTGACACCTCGGGACGCCCGCTTCCAACCCCTCGCGGTGGGCATGACGGTGACGCGGCGCTCGCAGGAGATCCTCGAGGAGCGCACGCTGCTCCAGTTCCACTACACCGAGTGGCCCAGCCACACGTGCCCGTACTCCAACTCCATCCTCGAGTTCCGGCGGCGCGTGCGGATGGTGGTGGCGGCGCAGCGGTCCAGCGAGCAGCACGGCCCGTGCGTGGTGCACTGCAGGTGAGGCACTCACTCCCCACACCAAACTAAGCTTTTCCAGTCTGGAAATTTTCAAATAAATTTTCGGGGAAAAAAATCCGATGTTTTCGGAAAACTTGGGAAATGTAATCAACTTTTTCCGAAAATTTCCACAAAGTTTTGGGGGCTAGACACCAAACCCGGGCACCCTTGCGGACACCTCACACCAAACACAGACACCGTCCCGCCCGTACTCATGTTGACCCCCACTTCTGTCAGCGACGGCGCCGGACGCTCCGGGGTGTACCTGGCCATCGACGCCAACCTGGAGCTGGCCGAGGAGGAGGACTGCTTCGACGTGTTCGGCTACCTCAAGAAGCTGCGCCAGTCCCGCAAGGGCATGATCGACAACGTGGTGAGTCTGGCTGTCTCCGCCTCGAGCGCCTGCCGCGCTGGAGATAGGCCACCCGCTGGCCACCCGCGCGCCCGCCTTGCCTACCCCTACTTCCACAGGCGCTACCAGACGCCGCGCCGCGAGGCGTCCACTCTCGAAAACTGTGACCCGACTACTCACTATTTCGCTGTCGCCTAGCTGCTATTACGCCCCAAAATAACGGTCAATGGTAAGATTTCACGGCGAAATCGGTTAATTTATCACGCGTAATTTCTCGTCTAGGCGACCCGACTCTTACGAGAGTGGACGCCCCCTCGCCGCGCCGCTGACTCAGTGTATGACGGACTTCACATTCCCCCATGATGATAAAACAAATTAATACGAGCGCTGTTTCTTGCTCTTCTATGATTGTTCTGTATTGTTCCGGAGTCAGAAAGTCAGATATTGGCTGCCCCCGTGCGGTTACACATCTCCGCGCCGTCGGATACTGTAGACCGGCGGCATGGCGGGCAAACGGCAGCGGCGCACACAGCGCCGCCACGCTGCTCATGTTTGCCCCAAACTTGCCCCTATCCGCGGCCGTCCCCGCACGCCAAGGCCGCCCCGCCGCCCCGCCGCCCCGCCGCCCCGCTGCCCCGCTGCCCCGTCACGCCCTCGGTGCCGCTGTGTCGCCGCGTCGCCGCGTGGCGGCGCCACGCAGCGCAGCGCCCGGGGCGGTGCGGTGCTGTGCGGTGCGGTGCGGCGCGGCGTCAGGGCGGCGCGGAGCCGGGCACGCTGATGACGGAGTAATGAGCCTCCGTCTGCTGCAGGACCAGTACAAGTTCGTGTACGACACCCTGGAGGAGCACGCCATCTGCGGGCCCAGCTGGTTCCCGGTCAAGGAGCTGTCGCAGCGGCTGCGCGCCAAGGGCCAGCGCGGCGCCAACAAGCTCAGCGAGTACCAGCGGGAGTACCAGGTCCGTGCAGCGCCGCCCGGCCTCGCCCGGCCTCGCTCGCCCAGCCTAACCCGACCTCCTCTCTGTCCAGCTCATCTGCAAGCAGACGCCGCGGTTCACGATCGGCGACTGCGCGGGAGGCCACCGCGGCGACAACCGGGACAAGAACAGAGACGTGCTCGTCGTCCCGCGTAAGCCGCGGTCCGCTTGGCAAAATATTTATTTTATTCTTCCACCGCTTCACGAATGGTTTTTCTTCTTCTTTTTACAGCGGACAACTCGCGTCCGTATCTCACATCATTCCAGGGAAACAACTTTACCGACTACATCAACGCGGTGTTCGTCGACGTACGTTTTATTGGCTTCTCTCTTTTCGCTTTCGTTTCGACGTTGTGCAACATGGACTGACGGCCCCCCTCTCTCCGTCCGGCAGGGCTACACCAAGCCCAGGGAGTACGTGGTCACGGAGTGGCCGCTCAAGCACACGCAGGGAGACCTGTGGTCCATGGTCTACGACTACGAGGCAGCCGCCGTCGTGGTGCTGTGCGTCCCGCCCAAGAACTCGGTGAGCGTGCAGCGGGGCGGGGACCCCGCGGGTCAGCGCCTAAACTCAAAAAATCGTTGCTTTGATTCTGAAGAGCCTCCTAGGGACGGGGGAAATTTTTCTTTAAAATTGGAGAATTTGACATTAAATTATGAAAAAAGTCTTAGTTCGAGGTAAAAATTTCCTTGCATCTACAGCGCCTCATTCATCACAATGGGGAAAAAATCCCAAGTCTCAAAGTTTCCTTGATTCAAAGAAACGTTTTTCTGCGTGTACCGCGCAGCGAGTCGCCGACTCACCGCCTTCCTCTGTCCTCGCAGCAAGCGTACCCGCCGTTCTGGCCGGAGGGCCGGCACTCGAAGAAGTACGGCCCCGTGTTCACCATCGACCACATCTCCCACAACGAGTACACCAACATTCGCACCTGGGTCTTCCGTATCAACAAGAAGGTGCGTGGCCCGCGTCGACGTCAATTTTCGCAGTTTTGAATCATGTATTCTTAATTATTTTCCGGGGTTTCTATCGTCCCGAACCCGCGGCCCTCGCGGCTCGTCTTGACGCCGCGCCTCTCTGCCCGCAGATCGTGTCGCTGACGGAGCTGATGGCCGGCGTGAAGGCGCCCCCGCGGCGCGTGCAGCTGTTCCAGCTCACCTGCTGGCCCATGGACCACAAGGTGCCCACCTCCACCAACTCGCTGGTCGAGCTCATGAACATGGTGGAGCGCTGGCGGCAGCGCTGCGACTACGGGCCCGTCGTCGTCGTCAGCCAGTGAGTCACCGACACCAAAACAAAAGTCAAATAATTTCATTGCGCCGCAGCAAAAATTTGGACCATAAAGCTATAATTTTAGCTTTCTGGCTAATTGTGCCGCAGCTACAACATTTTAACACGGAAGATGACGTCTTTAGCCAAGTGGAACAGCCGTTATGCGGCTTGGGAGTGTTTTAGCACCACCGCTAGAGGTTTGGTTTCCTCGATAAAATTATTGACTGCGACGATTTTGGAAGTTTAGCAGGGGCTGAGAAAAGTCAAGAAAAGGATTTTCCCCGTGTGTGTGCTGCCGAGTGATGGCAATGCTTGACGGCGACGTTCTCCGCAGGGACGGGCACAGCCGGTGCGGCGTGTACTGCGCGGCCAACGCCTGCATCGAGCAGGTCATCCAGCACGGGGAGGTGGACGTGCTGCAGGCCGTGCGCACCGTGCGCCGCCACCGGCCGCAGCTCATGGGCAGCATGGTACGTGCACTGCACACTGCCGTACACACGCGTGTATGGTTTGTATATTACTGTGTGTAGGAGTGAATACGATTCGTATATGATTCCATGTGTGGGTCATGTATGGGTCTTTATATGGTTCATATGACTTTTTCCTCTTATATGATGTGTGATGTATGGTTATGCGGTGTATATGAACTTATATGGGCATACACAACTTGTATGCAGTCATTATGCATACTCGTATACAACGTGTCTGCAGTCATATACATAATCATATACAACGCGTATAACGACCATAGTATACTTGCATATCCGATTTATACAAATTGTAATTATACTACATACAACTCGTTTTGCCCGGGCCGTCTCACTCTTCCCTCCACTTTTCTTGCTCGCCTTGACCACGCCCCTCTCTCTCTCTCTCTGTTTGCAGACGGAGTACAAGTACTGCTACGACCTGGTGCTGCACTACGTCCTGCACTACCTCAACAAGGAGGTGGAGGCATCGGGCAACAAGAAGTGAGGGGCGGTCGCGGGATCGACTCCCCGTCGGTGGGGCTGAGGTTTCCTTTTTTTCTTTTGTCCACTGTCCCGGCCCGTTGCGTGGCTCCCGCTTCACACGCTTGGTGCATTCCAGAACGAGCAGCGGTAGCTCGACGAGGGGGAACAGGCTTCTTCCTTTCTGCGTGGAAACGGCAGAATGCGTTTCCCTCGCTGCGAACCAATGTGTTTATGCCAAGGGACGGTGTGACTGACTGAGCGGAGGGTTTTATTTCGTAAATGTAAGTGGCCGCGAGTTCATTACCTTCTCAGTCAATGCGGCCAACAGGGGCCTGATTACACTGCGCCTACTGCGGTGCCGGGGTAGGGAGCCCGCGCACAGCCGCGCACGCGGGGGCTGCGGGGGCTCACAGGGCGGGGCGGCCGCTGGGGCGGGAGCCGATGCCCCACCGTGCACGCCCCGCGTCCTAGGGCATCTTGCCCCAGGCGATACCCCGGCCCCAGTCGTGACTACCCCGCGCTGCCCGCGCCCCGGCGCCCGGCCGCCCCGCAGCCGCGAGGTATCGCCAGGTGTGGCGGCCTCTCCCTCGCTGGCTCGGTCTGGCGTCGAGGGTCTCGGCACGTTGTGAGTAGAGGTGGCGGGCCGCGGTACTTTTACCGCTTGTAATGAAAATGTGAGTGTCGTTTCTTCCATGGCACGCGATGCGAATGTCCTTGATTGTCTTTTGAGTGTCCTGTATGCGTTATTTGGAATGATGGAATTCTTAATACTAAAAAATAAATAAACGCGGTATGAAAACGCCGCCAAAAAGTGATCACTGCCTGTCATTTACATCCTTGCTGTACCGGGAACTCACCGGGCGCGAACAAAGAAGGAGGGAAGGGGGAGGGGGGGGGGTGCAAAGCCCTCTGTGGGTCTTTCGGCCTCATTCCCAGAACACTATTTCAACGAAGACAGCCACGGTCGGGGACCGGAAAAAACAGCCTCGGATGTGGCGGCTCACCCACCCACACACACACACACACACACACACACACTGATGGGGATCGGGGGCAACCCGGAAGATGGGAAGAGCGGCGGGGTCGGCGAACGGGAATGAATGACTGACTGACTGACTAGATACACGGCGCACATGGAGGACAGCGGACCGGCATCTCTGACTGACGGCCAGGAAGAGACGGCGGGGGCGGACCTGGGCGGACACGGAAGCGCTGTGCGCCCACGCGGCTGCGGCTGCGGTGATGGCTCTGGCGGGCTCATGGCAACCGACGACCCAAACCTCTACGAATATTAAAACGCGACGATCGCGCATGAAATGGTTAAAACTACACACTAAATGCTTCTATACACTTTGTTGAAGAAGTGCGTACGAATTTATGCATACGCATAGCTTACGTACAAATTCGTAAGTAAATTATGTACAGTAATGAAGATTTGTACTCAATTGCGAACAATATTGTACACAACGTGGAAATTGTACAGAAGCGTTTAGCGTGTACTGTTTTTTGTTGTAGTTCTGGGGTGCAATGTTCGATTTAAAACAAGGCGAAAACCTCCGAATTAACGCGGATGTGCGGCTTCATGCAAATTCTGACCGGCTAGGGCAACCAGGGCCGAGCCCGCAGAGGCCAAAGTTCCTGCTCCTCATTTCCTCGGGGCCAAAATTAAGACCGAGTAGAAGCGTCCGGGGGGAGGAAAGTAATGGAAACTCGCGCGAGAAAACAAGTTTGGCGGTTCGTTTTTTTTTCTTCTTCTTTCGACAAAGGCCTGGCGTGCAGAGCGGTTATTGGCCGAAGCGAACGCGGCCCCTTCAGCGCCCCCCATCGGCCCCCTCCATGGCCCGGTGGGGCCCCGGGGGCCGGGGGGCGAAGCTCACCACGACGAGCCCCCTCTCCGCAGCCGCCACCGGCGCCCCCGCCGCCCACGTTCCCGTTCATATTTCGTATATCCATGCTCCGCCAGTTCGACCCCCTCGACCCTGTCCGCCGGTGCTCTCGGCGCCGTCAGCTCCGAGTGCACGTCCCCGGCGCAGCACCCCCGGCTCGGTCCGCTGGCCCCGCTGGCTCCGCCCGGCTGCTCCCAGGATGTCGGCGCACCTTGAGCCCAACGGGGACTTCACGTTCCCGCGGGACCGCTCGCCGGGCGCGGGGGAGATCCCCCTCGGCGGCTCGTTCGAGGACGACGATGACGACCCCAGGATGACGCCGATGCTGCTGCTGCCGGCGCCCGGGCCCGACGAGCCCGGCGACGGGGTGCGGCCGCGCCGCCTCGTGACTCGCTCGCTGGACGTCAACGACGACAGCTTGCTGGAGCTGGAGCCGGAGCTGGAGCCGGCTTCGGCCGAGGGGGACGCGGCGGAGCCCAAGAGGACCAGGATCACGGCTATCGTCCCCAGGATCGTGCCCATCGGCAGGAACCGGCGGGCGTCTGTGGGTGAGTGTAGGCGCCGGCCCCGCCCCCGTAAGCCCCCATCCTGACGTCGGCTCCTGCCCTGCTGCCCTTGGTCGTATCTTCAGCAAGTCGATACTCCGCACCGAAACATCAATCCGGGCGCTCCGGCACCGCGGGGTATCGACGGGGTCCTCGGAGGCCGGCACCGTCAGCTGGCGAAGCCCCGCCCTGCACTGCCCGCCGCCCCGCCCTCACTGCACTGCAAGGAGACAAACGCGTACTGTCAAAGTACGATATATACATTTGTAGGTTCGCCCTGAGATTTTACAAATTTTCGTGGTATTCATACCTTTACCGATATTCGTAATTCCGTGCACCGGGCGTGGGCAACCCTTCGGGCGCAGAGGCGTTCCCTCCGCCTCTGACGGGGCCCCTCTCAACGCACTTTTAGCAGTCAGCTGCGTCAAGTTCCAACCCCTACCCCCTCCCGACGCGGCGGCACGGCGGCGCGGCGGCACGCGGCACGGCGGCACGCAACCCCACAAACAAGCTATCTGACTGGGGTGTGGAAAAGGAGCGGGGGCCGCCGTTACACCACAGCACAGCCCGGGGGATGGGATGGCCGCGGCGGGGCCGGTTCGTGTCGGCCCGCGCCTCCCGCCCCTCTTTAAAACCTTATTACAGAGTGGTGCGGCCAGGCCGGCGCCGGGACCCACGGTGCCCCAGGAGCCACAGACGGCTCAGGGCTCGGGCCACTCCGGCGCCGCTGCTGCAGCGGTGCGCGAGAACCGGCGACAACAGACGATTCCTCGACATTTAAAATGGGAGTCCACTACTAATATGCAGTGGACACGCCGACGGTTTTCTAATTACCAACATCAAAACCCCGACACATCATCTCCTTGTCTTGTCCTGTAGTACCATAGGCCCTTGGGGCCGTTTGGTAAAACAGGCGGCAAACGCAAAATGCGTTGCGTTGTTGAGGCGGCCTATACAGTATCGCACAGCGAGCGCGGTGTCGTGGTTCGATGGCTCAGCGAGCTGGCAGGCGGATGAACGACCGGGAGGACCGAGGTTCGACTCCCGTCGGCTGTGGGCGTCCCTGACCGTCGTGACTGGAAGAGGTGGAGTGTCACATTCCGGTTTTCGTTTTATTGGGCGAACGAGGAGGAACGACGGCTAAATTCACATTTATTTCACGTGGTATTCGCAGGTCTTCACAATAATCCTCAATTTTCAAGTAGTGGATATACATGGTGGGGTGGGGAGAGGGCGTTTGTCCCCGCGAGTTGCGAAACTTGGTCGCGTGTCGCCGAATAGACCCTCAAGTTTCAATGAAACGCCGCGAAATTATTTCCTCTGCAAGGGAGGCGGAGGGTGGGGCGGTAGGGAATGGGGGGGGGGGCCTTGAGTACCTGCGCGGGGTCGTCTCGGTCCGTGGGGGTCGTGTCAACGAACCGGGACCGGCTAACTAGACAACGAAAAGGAGAGGCGGGCCCACGACGACGGCCCCGACTAACAGCGGGTAGGGGGCTGCCGGCTCCCCACCCCCACCACTCACTCACACAAGAAATGTGTGAATGTAAATGTAAAATGTATAGGTAAATCCCCGCGGGGGTCAACGGGGGTTGACTCCGGAAGTGTGGCTGGCGGCTGTGGCTACATTGACCGTTGCGGAAGCCTGCCCCTGAAAAGGGCGGTGGCATAAAATGAAGTGACATCTATGGGACATTTTCAATCCAGTTGATGGACAAGGCTGTCCAGTCACCAGTAAGAGCAGTGCCTGCCCGCCCTGAGTGTGCGTACGTGACGATGTGGAAGTATGTGCACTGCACACGCGGTGCTCGCACTGCTCCACACACTTGGTGCGTCATACAGTGGCCCCCCGGCTAGCGGTGACGCTGCGCCTCGTCCCGCCCCCTGTAGGCGCCCACGTGTCTGGCCGCCTCCCCCTCTCCAGGCGCCCCGCCGCCCCCGCTGCCCCTCCCTCCCCCCGCGGGGCCCCCGCCCCCCGGCTTGGCCGCGGGGCCCACCGCCGTAGGCAGGCGCACGACTTGGGCCCACCGAGCCTGCCTGTCGGCGGGGCGGGCGGAGCAGGCGGCCGAGGCCCCGGCGAGGAGGCGCCGGTGCCGTCAGGCCGCGGGGCCGCCGGGCCGCCGGCGATGCAGTAGCGGTGCTCGTGGCATGGCCGACACCACCTCCACGGCCGTCAGGGACCTCCAGGCGGCCTTCTTCCCCGTGTGCGGCGTCAGGGGTAAGCCCCGGGGCCGGGTTAGTGCCGGCCTCGGCAAGCTCGCCGCGGTGCCCGCAGCTCTGGGTGCACGCTGCACGGTCACTGTATTATAAGTGTTGTTATGTGTCATGCTCGAGTAGCTACCCTCACCCCCTTCTCCCCGGGCCCCTGTGCCGGTCTGACTGCTTTATGGCATTAAAGCGTCGGATGGCTGTTTCCTCCCCCCCCCCCCCCTCCCTCATCAGCGCGGCACCCTGTGGCGCGTCTGCGCACGCTGCCGTGCGGTGCTGGACCGGATGTCGGTGGCGGCTGTTCCGTGGCGTCTCTGAGGCGTGTATAGCGATGAGGCGTTCGTCCCATCGAGTCTGAGTGTTTCGGGCACCACAGGTACGCATTGGCGCGTTGGCCGGAGGCCGAAAGTCAATAGCTTCCTGGCGACGGCGCGCGCCCGCGCTGGGGTGTTGCTGTTGCTCCTTCACTGCTCCGCGGGGGCGGGCTGGGCGGCTCCTGTCCCCGCCCGGGGGCTGCCGCTGCTGGCGCTATTGGCGCTGCTGGCGCGCGGGATGGCGGCGCTACCCCCCGCCGCGGTCGCGGGGTATGGCAGGGTGAGGCCGTGGGCCGGGCGCGTGCGCGGCGCGTGTCCGGCCGCGTGCCGTCGACACCCCCCGCCGCGGCGCACCCGTCGTCCCCTCGGGTGCCTCGGGCCCCGCGAGACAGACGTGGGCGCTGATCTCTTCCTGCACCGCGCCAGAGCAGAGATGTCCAGCCGCCGGCGCCTGACAGCTGCGGATCAGCAGGGTCCAGGTGCGGGAAGAAGTTCGCGGACCGATCACGGCGGGGAGGAGCGCCCGCGAACGGGAGGGTAGGCCAGCCCGCTGGGCATCCGGGCTGGCCGGACCCGAGGCTGCCTACCCACCGGGCGGAGGCATGAGGAGGCCGCCCCCGACCCCGCCCAGCCAGCCTCCCGCTCGGACTGTCGAGACCTAAACGCAGCGTCGGGCCGCAGGTGCCAGCAGGCACAGCAGGGCACTGCAGGGCACTGCAGGTGTGCCGACGGCTCGAGCTCCCCCACCTGCCAGGACAAGACGCCCTCGAAGACATCTCCTCCGGCAGTCGCCGTGGCGGCGCGGGGGGCCGTGACGTCGGCGCCCAACACCCGTTCTGTTCACGACGCTGCTTCTCGGGACTCGCTGTTGAAGTTCCACTGTGAGGAACAGTTTATTTCTTATTGGCAGTCAAGTGAAAGTGAATGTGAACTGCAATCTGAATAAAAGGTTACTGTGTGTTCCAAGTGTTAAAACAAAGAGTGTGTGATTTCTACCCACCCTAATTAACAATCAAAGTAGAACAATATAAACCAAACTCAAACAAATAAGGCCTCATATTCAACGGGTTATGGGCCCAGGAGGTGAAAAATCAAAAAATCCCTGGTAAAGTGCTGTGTGCTGTGCCAGAAAACTGGAAAGAAGAACCGACACCACGTGCTGAAGCTGGGAGGACCCGGCGAACAAAGGATTCAGCATGGCCGGCTCCAGCGTTGCTGAGGACTTTTCACTGTATCCAAAACTTTCAACACCAGAAACATATTACCTGTGGGAATTTGAGCTGAAGATAGTATTTAGAGCAAGAAAACTGTGGAGTGTTGTAGATGGCAGTGAAACTTGTCCAGGTGAAAATGCCCAACAAGAGGATAAAGAGAAATGGGAAACAAAGGATGCTCTTGCACAAATGTACATTGTCAGAACTTTAGAGCAGAAAGTGAAACCCCTGATAACCAATGCAACCACAGCCAAAGAAATGTGGGACATCCTCAAGAGAGATATCGGAAGAGCATCGGAGCAACTGAAGCATCAGTTGTATACCCAGTTCTACAATTTCAAGTATGACATAAAAAAGGACATGATAACAAATGCAAGTGAACTCAAGAATATTGCATTTAAACTGAAACAGTTAAAAGAAAACATCTCCGATGACATGTTGATTGTGAAATTGCTAACTGTGTTGCCTGAAAGACTGAGACATTTTAGGAGTGCATGGGATTCCACGCCTAAAGAAGAAAAGTCAGTTGAAAATCTAATCTCAAGATTGGTTCTGGAAGAGGATCACAAATCAACAAATCAACGCTCAGAAAATCAAGGGAATGTAGCTTTCTACACTCAGAAAAATAGCAATAACAGAGAATGTTACAAATGTGGTTCTAAAGATCACATCATCAAGAACTGTTCCAAAAAGGGAAAATGGTGCAAACAATGTCAGAAAGATAATCACAATACTCAAGAATGTTTTGCTAAAAGCAAGAAGCAAAATCAAAACTATCAAGACAAGAAGAAAACCCAGAAAAGCTGCACCTACTGTAAAAGAACAAATCATTCATCTGAGGATTGCTACTTCAAACATCTGCACCAAAATAAACAAGATTACAAAAATCAAGACGGAAAAGTAGCATTTCTCTCTGAGGCTTTTCTGGGACATACTGCAAACGAAAAAGGTAACATAGAATTCATTGTGGATAGTGGATGCAACAATCACATGACAAATGATGCTGGTATTTTGACAGACACAATGTCATGTGACAACGTCCCTATAAATAGTGCCAAGAAGGGTGCATCCATGGTAAGCTACATGACTGGACATCTAGAAACAAAAGTGGTGGATCTAAAAAATGTTTCTTTTGTTCCTGATCTATCAAGAAACCTGATGTCAGTCAACAAAATTACTGAGAATAATGGAGAAGTGCATTTCAAGAAGAATGAAGTGTTAATCTATAAAGAAGACAAAGTTGTTCTCAAAGGAGAGAAAAATACAAATGGTTTGTACGTTGTTGATCTATTGAATCAAGATGGATTACAAGCTTTAAATGCACAAAAGGTTGATGTCATGATGTGGCACAAGAGGCTTGGCCACATGAGTTTATCAAAAATGAAGAAGTTACCCAGTCTGTGTGACGGAGTACCTGAATTGTTAAAGAAATGTGAAGATCTAAAATGTAGTGTGTGCGCAGAAGCAAAGCTTGTAAGGAAACCAAGTAATACAGTGAGACAGCGAGCAATAAGACCTCTTCAGATTATTCATTCAGACATCTGTGGTCCTATTAGCCCACCAACTCATGATGACAAAAATTATTTCATGACCATCACTGATGGCTATACACATTTTGTTCAAGTGTATCTTCTTGCAACCAAAGATGAAGCTGCTGAACATCTGAGGATGTATGTCATGGCAGCAGAAGCTCATTTTGATACCAAAGTATCTAAAATAAGGGTGGACAATGGAGGAGAATATAAATCTAAGATATTTCAAGAATGGTGCAAAGAGAGGGGAATAGTTCTGGACTATACTATTCCATACACCCCAAATCTCAATGGGACATCAGAAAAAATGAATCTCACAATTTGCAACCCGATGCGAGCTCAACTATATGAATCAAAACTGGACAATGATATGTGGGGCGAATCAGCCCTGTGTGCAGCATATATTATCAACAGAAGCCCTACCTCAACTCTTGATGTTACACCAGCTGAAATGTGGCTAGGAAGAAAGCCTGATCTTTCAGTGATCCAAGTTTTTGGATCAGTAGTGTACACCAAAAATCTGGGACATTTGAAGAAGTTGGAGCAGAGAGGAGAAAGAGGAATTTTTGTGGGATATGCAACAAATGGCTATCGCATCTGGGATGAAAACAGAAGGGTTATATATGTGGCAAAAGATGTTGTTTTTCATGGCATTGAACAAAGCAAACAGTCTGAGAAAAAATATTTAGATCTGTCACATTTGTTCCCTGAACCTGAAGATTTCGAAGAAAGAAGAGAAGAAGATTTCGAAGAAAGAAGAGAAGAAGATTCTGAAGATGGTGATGAAGATTTCGAAGAAAGAAGAGAAGAAGATTTTGAGGAGAGTGATGAAGATTTTGAAGAAAGAAGAGACAATGGTCCACGAAATGACAGAGAAGAAAGGGAAAATGAAAATGACCTAAGAAATGAACAGCCTAGGGGAAGAAACCTGAGACCAAGAGAACAAATAAAACAACCAAAGAGATATGATGATTTTGTGATGGGAGATGACTATGCTCTCATGACCGAACAAGAACTGACATATGATACATGCATGCAAGGAGAAGATAAAAATAAATGGTTAAAAGCCATACAGGAAGAAAAAGACTCTATTGAAAAAAACAAAACGTGGGATTTAGTAAACCAAGAACAAGCTAAAGGAAAAGAAGTCATTTCCGGGAAGTGGATTTTTAAGATGAAGGATAATGGAATAGCCAAAGCAAGATTGGTGGCACGTGGATGTCAGCAAAAGAAGAATAGGCTGGATTTCTCTGATGTGTTCAGCACAGTTGTTCAAACAAACTCTCTGAGATTTTTACTTGCTCATGCAGCAAAGGAAAACCTAAATTTCATAACTTTTGACATCAAAACTGCTTTTCTGAATGGAGTCATTGATTCAGAGATCTACATGAAGGTACCTGATGGGTACGAAGCTCCAGGGAAAATATGCAAACTCAATAGAGCACTCTATGGTTTGCGACAAGCACCACATCTGTGGTACAAACGCCTGACTGATTTTTTGAAAGAAGAAAAGCTTATACAACTCAAGACTGATCAATGTGTTTTTAAAGCTGAATCAGGAAAGATGTTTTTAGCATTTCATGTAGATGATGGAATTCTGTTCTATGAAGACCCAACACAAATGAAAAGACTGATCAATAAAATGAAGACCAAATTTGAAGTTAAGGTAATGGAAAATCCTGAATCATACCTTGGATTGGAAATCAAGAAGACTGAAGATGGGATTTTCATATCACAAGAACAATATTGCAAAAAGATAGCGCAGAAGTTCAGAATGGAAAACTCCAATCCTAAATATACTCCAATTGAAAAATTCAATGTTGATTCAAACCATGGCAACAAGAATGAAAAATTTCCATATCAAGAAGTGATTGGAAGTCTGCTGTACTCAACAGTCAAAACCAGAATTGATATTACTTTCGCTGTGAACTATGCTAGCAGGTTTACAAGTAATCCTACAAGTCAAGATGTAGCAAATGTGAAAAGAACTCTGGCTTATCTAAATGCTCATCCCAAGTGTGGAATATTCTATTCTGCGGACAACACCAAATCCAAAGAAGTTCATATTGTCTCCTACTGTGATTCAGATTATGCAGGAAATCACACTGACAGCAAGTCAACGCTGCCGTGCGGTGCTGGACCGGATGTCGGTGGCGGCTGTTCCGTGGCGTCTCTGAGGCGTGCATAGCGATGAGGCGTTCGTCCCATCGAGTCTGAGTGTTTCGGGCACCACAGGTACGCATTGGCGCGCGTTGGCCGGAGGCCGAAAGTCAATAGCTTCCTGGCGACGGCGCGCGCCCGCGCTGGGTAAATGCTGTTGCTCCTTCACTGCTCCGCGGGGGCGGGCTGGGCGCCTCCTGTCCCCGCCCGGGGGCTGCCGCTGCTGGCGCTATTGGCGCTGCTGGCGCGCGGGATGGCGGCGCTACCCCCCGCCGCGGTCGCGGGGTATGGCAGGGTGAGGCCGTGGGCCGGGCGCGTGCATGGTGCGTGTCCGGCCGCGTGCCGTCGACACCCCCCGCCGCGGCGCACCCGTCGTCCCCTCGGGCCCCGCGAGACAGACGTGGGCGCTGATCTCTTCCTGCACCGCGCCAGAGCAGAGATGTCCAGCCGCCGGCGCCTGACAGCTGCGGATCAGCAGGGTCCAGGAGCGGGAAGAAGTTTGCGGACCGATCACGGCGGGGAGGAGCGCCCGCGAACGGGAGAGTAGGCCAGCCCGCTGGGCATCCGGGCTGGCCGGACCCGAGGCTGCCTACCCACCGGGCGGAGGCATGAGGAGGCCGCCCCCGACCCCGCCCAGCCAGCCTCCCGCTCGGACTGTCGAGACCTAAACGCAGCGTCGGGCCGCAGGTGCCAGCAGGCACAGCAGGGCACTGCAGGGCACTGCAGGTGTGCCGACGGCTCGAGCTCCCCCACCTGCCAGGACAAGACGCCCTCGAAGACATCTCCTCCGGCAGTCGCCGTGGCGGCGCGGGGGGCCGTGACGTCGGCGCCCAACACCCGTTCTGTTCACGACGCTGCTTCTCGGGACTCGCGCCGCCTGCTCGCGCCCAGAAGAAGGCAAGCAAGGTCACCCGCCAGGGCGAGGCGCCGCGAGAGGCAGCAACACGTCCCAGACAGCCGAGTGGGAAGAGGCCGCTCCCTCCGTTTCTCTTAAAACCTTATGGTATCAAAGGGGAAGATGAAACCAGAATGAATTCGGCCTGAGACGGAGAAGAAGAACGAAGAGGAGAAGGCGGGGAGGGGAGGCCCCCCTGTCGAGTGAACACGCTCGCGCCGCACGCAATGCGTGCCTGTGTCGAGCTCGGCCCGGCTCCGTTCATTCCCACCCTCCGGCCCCCGCGGCCCGGCCGTGTCTCTCCTCCCCGTGGAGACGGCGGCACCCAGAGGAGGTGTTCGGAGGTAAAGTAAGTTTGGGTCTGGGGAGAGGAGAGTCGGAGGGCGTTGCTGGGTGCAGCTCTCCACGCCCCGCACCCCGCACCCCTCCTCTCTCCGTTGCAGCGGGGAGTGCGTGGCCGTGGCGGTGGCGCGGCGCCCCGCCCCGCAAAAGTTCGCTCGCTCCGGGTATCTTTCAGCCCCCCCCCCCCCCCCCCCGGCTCGGTCTCTGTTTGTCCGCGGCGACTGCGACCTCTGCGGCCGCCGAGACACAAACACATTCACTGCGGGTTCGCTGGCCCGAGCCGCTCGGAGTAAATATAAAACCACTGGCACAGAGAACAGAGAGGGCTGCGTGGCCGGAGTCGTCAGGGCCGCCGTGCCTCTCACGTGACCGATGTGTTTCCTCCGGCGGGGCTGGCTGTTTGCTGGTTGCCGAGGCGACGTCCTCCCCCCCCCCCCCCCCCTGCACCCAGCACAGTCCTAGAGAGAGAGAGAGAGAGAGAGAGAGAGAGAGAGAGAGGCAGGGAGGGAGGGGGTTATGGCAGAGCAGCGAGGCATCCCATACCACCATCATAACGTCTGCGTTCGGTTCATGCGTTCACACATGACGCCCGGCATCCGAAGGGGGCCAGCCGTATCGCAGTTCCTGCTGGATCCGGTCGAGCTCCGGTCCGGAGCACGAAGGCGGAAGTGTATCAGAAGGCCGCCGCAGCAGCAACAGCAGCAGCAGCAGCAACAGCCACTGTACTGCACGTGGCGGAGTCGGCGGGCTGGAAAGTGGGTCGGGCGGGGCAAAGAAAGAGAGTTAAAGCGAGCGCTGCAGCGGCGGCCGTGCTGCCCGGCCGTCGCCGCGTCTATAAATCAATGCCGGGCCGCCGGGCCAAATATAAACGAGAACGGATGGGCCGCTTGTACTATCCGCTCGGTATAGCGGCAGCGGCGGCGGGTGGAGAACAGCCCTCTGCTGCACCGGGCCGGGCTGGAGGTCGGCTCCTGGCTCCCGACTCGGCTGTCAGCCGTGTGCCGGGTAGCTGGCTGGCGGCCGCGCCCCCGCCGCCCCCGCCGCCCCCGCCGCCCCCGCCGCCCCCGCCGCGCCCCCGCGTCACAACACCCCCACCCCCAGCAGCGCCGGTGCGGCCGGTGTGCGCCGCCCCCGCAGCAAAAGCTGCGCACGCGGGGCTTCGAGGCGTGCGCGGGCGGCCTCGTCCTCCCCGCAAACCGATTTGGTTAAACGTACTACACGGCATGATCGGCCGCACGGCTGGTTTATTGGCAAAGTTTGGCTTCCGCGGCCGCCGCCGCAGCAGCAGCAGCAGCCGCGAACGCCTGCGGCAGCCCCTGCTAGCTATGCACTGATTGCATCGGATCGGGTCGGTCTTTGGGGCAGGCGCCACGTACTGAGAGAGAGAGAGTGGGGGGGGGGGGGTGTATGTCTGTGTGCGTGTTTGTGTGTGTGTGTGTGTGTTTGCGCGCGCGGGCGGGCGGGCACGCGCGGCCAGTCGTAGCGCACCGAGCAGGTCCTGAGCACGGGTTCTTTGGAGGTCCGGCCGGCCGAACACCGCTGCGAACACCGTGAAGGGTGATATCCCTGTCCACCGTGGTTGCGAAGATCGCCTGACGCGGACGCGGAAGTTGCGCGGCGTGAGGCGAGGGGAGGGGCGTGCCGCCCGGCGCCTGCTGGCGCTGTCCCGGCCGGGGATTCACACCCGCGCGGGGGGGGGGGGGGGGCTGTGCGGTGCCGCGGGCTCAGCAGGCGCCCAGCCATAAGCCCACCGCCCTGCCGCCCTGCCGCTCCGCCATCGCTCATGGAAGGAGGTCACTTTGAGGGGCAGTGAGTGACAGTATGGGAAAGCGGGAGCGCCCGGCGGCCCGCACGCACGCCCCCCCCCCCCTCCCCCAACACCCACCACACCGCACCGCTGTGCCGTTTTCCATTACCCGGCGGGGGCGTTCCGCGGCCGCCCCCCGCGCCCCGCACGGCCCCCGCGCCCCCCATGGCCCCCGCGCCCCGCCGCTCCTCCCTTTCCCTTCTCGTAAATGTCGACCTGAAAGGCTGCCGTCTCGCGCGGGGTGCCGCGTACCGGCCCGCCCAGGCCCGGGCCGCGGGTCTGCCCGCGCGGCGCAGGCGGCTGCTCGGCCGGCCCGGCCCTCCCCGAGGTCACGTGGCACTGTACTCGTCCTCGTGCAGCCAGGCCGGGGCCCCGCACGTGTCGCAGTCCGGGCTGATGCCGCCGTCTCTTTCAGAGATTCAAATAACAGGAAAAGACAACAAAAAAATCGGCCGAAGTATACGGCCAAAGCTGGGCAGCTAAACGCTGACATTTTAAATAAAAAACAGAGTGAATGAAGCCCGCCGCAAGTGTCGTGTCACTCCATCGGTCGCAGAGGAATATGGGTCATCCTAACCTTGTCAATGACAGCTGAGAGTCGAGGGGTGTGGCGGCAAGTCCCTGACATTTTTTTCGCTAACCCGTGCCGTCCCGCCCGTGGGGCCTCAGACAGACACTCCCAGAGCCCGGCCCGCAGCCCCCCCCCCTCTCCCTCCCGCTCATCCCTGGCGAGTCCTGTACACGTCCGTCAGTTGGCGTGGCAGGGGGGGGGGGGGGGGAGGGGCTCCCGTCTGCTCCGATACAGCAGAGGTCCCAATCCCCGTCATCCCACGACAACGATAACATCTGTACGACCCCAACAGACACGGCAGATACGGGGCGGCGGGGGTTGGGGGCGGCAGGCCGGGAGGGGGGGGGGGCGGCGCTGCGCGGAGGGGACCTGCCTTCTTTCCGGCGGGTCGCGTACGCTGTGCTCGCTCGCCCAGGCGTGGCGCATGGCCGCCCCTCCCCCGCCCCTCCCGCGCCGCCGCCGCGTCGCGTCGCGTCGGCGTCCCCGGCCAGGTGGTGCCGGGTCGCGCTGCACTGTTGTCGCGGGCCGGGGTCGGTACGGCACGAGGCGGGCGCGAGCACCCCGTTGGCACCGCGGGGAGGGCACAGGCGCAGCGCAGCAGTACGCCGCGGCCCGGCCACTAATTGTTTGGAATCGCGGCCGCGAGGATCGCTGCCGTCGCGACTCCGGGCGCCGCGGCTCCGCGGGAGGCCGTCAGGTCCCCATTGGCGGCTCCGTCCTCGCCAGCCACTCAGCCGCGCCGCGCGCCCGAAACGACCCGCGCGCAGAGGGCGGCCACCATGGCTCCCGCGACGCCGGAGATCGCCGTCGTCCTGGCCGGGAGGACGCCGCACGCGGCTCGGCGGCGAGGACACCGGCAGCCTCGGCCCGCGTCGGCGTAGAGGGACATGCTGCCATGCACCGCGTACCGCCCGGGCGCGGAGCCCGGCGCCGCCGCAGAGATGGCAGCCCCCAGCCGGCCGGCCAGCGGCCTCACCGCCAGCCTCGCCGCCGGACCCGGGGAGCTGGCCTTCTTCAGCAGGCCGGCCGGCGCGGGGCCCGGGGGCAGCCTCGGTAGGCCGGCCAGCGGGCTCATGAGCGGGCTCGTGCCGCTGGGGCCGCTGGGGCCGCTGGGGCTGCTGGGCGGCCTCGGCAGCGGGCTGGGCGGCAGCGGCAGCGGCGGCGCCGTTGCCACGGGCCTCGCCAGCGGGCTCCTCAGCGGGCTGGCGGGCGGGCTGGGCAGCGGCGTGGCCCCCGGCCCCGGCCCCGCCGCACCCGCAGCCTCCGCGCCGCCGCCGCTGACGCTGGAGAAGGGCGACGACCCGCACCTCGCCCCTCTCAACAGTAAGGACTTGCCTATCGGACATCCATTATCTGTAATTCCAATCCCTAAAAAAGGACAGTTTTCACGATCTTACGAGCGTCACAGCCAAACAAGTTGATGCGTGTGTGCTTTGATTCCTGTGGGGTTTTATTTCACCGTCTGTCTACTAGGGATGGTGTACGTGGTACTGCATTTGTACTAAGTACTACAAAGCGTTAGGCTTCGGCTACTGGTACTGCACTGCACGGGTATCACAGGTTACAGCGGTATTACATGCTCAAAACTTCGTGTACTACGGTATTACTGAGTGGTGTTGCAGTGCTGCTACAAGGTACAACAGCAGCACTAAAGGAAGGCGTGTACGAAGTAACCACACAAGTGAACCACCCCTCGTCTGCCAGCAGCCCCGCGTGACTGTTGATTCTTGTGTTATGAGGGATTCGGGGAGACGACGAGACGGGACGTAGTCGCCACAAAATCGCGATCACAAGAGTCTTTATTGGGTCTTTCCCTTGGAGGAAATACAGGTGGCGGGCTAGGGAACACACACCGTAGTTGCCAACCTAACAATTGATAACAATTGTTAAGTGGGGTGCAGCCGCGACCACGGCACGTTACTCGTGCAGCCAACAGTGGCGGCAGGCGGTCGGCTCGCCTCCCGCCCGGGGAGGCCCCCCTGCTCCCGCCCGTCCGCTAGCCAGGCTCCGCGTCGTCGCTCATTACAAACTTGCGCCCTGGCGACAGTGCGATGCCGTGCCCGCTGACTGCTCACTCACTCACTCAGCATCGCCGCCGTCACCGCGCGGACCGAAGCTAATCTAATCCGCCCGCCCCCGCGGCCCCCGCGGCCCCCGCGGCCCCCGCGGCCCCCGCGGCCCCCGCGGCCCCCGCCACCCCCCGCGACGATCGCGTGTACGCCGGCCACCCGTCCGCCTGCCGGCTGCACGCCCGCGCCCTCCCCCACCGTGTGCTCCCCCCCCCCCCCACTACTGGACTACCCACTCACCGGGTAATGTGGCCGGTAAATAACTGTTGTGTGCCGGTATGCGGGTTTGTCGACCCCCTCTCCGGAGGCCGCGGCTCCGCGGCTGCATCGAGCAGGACGGGCGCAGAACGGGGGTCCGCGGCCTCTATGGGGTTACCGGCGGCACCACCGGAGGGGGGAGGGGGGAGTGTGCGTGGCCGTAACACACACGGTAAATACGCGAGTGAGGGAGGGGAGGGGGTGGTTCAAAGGGCGCGAGCGCGAGTGAGGTAGAACGATCGTGAATCGATGGCATTGCACCCTTGCACCGCCCCGTACCACGCTGCGTACGCCGCTGCATGCCGTCGCTGCCATGCCGCCTCCCCCTCCCTTTCCCGGCCCCCGGAGTCATGACCTATCTCATTACCGCATCGACTGAAAGAACAGCAGAGCGGCGGGGCGGGTGGGCCGCCTCAGGGCACCCTCGAGCAGCGCCCGCTCCCCGCAGCCCGCAGGGCGGGCCGCGCGCCCAGCACCGGCGGGCGGCGGGCGTGCCTACCCTGGCCACCGCAGGCGCCCGCAGCACCAGCCCGACTCCATGTTCGTTGATTGCCCGGTTGCCGGAGAGCCACGGCCCGGCGTGGCCCGGCGGGATGGGGCAGCCTAGCTTGCGGACAGCCGATGTAGCTTGGCTGATCCCTTTTGGCCGGAACATCATCGGGGGCAGCCTAAAACCACTGCGACGCAGCGTCGACGGCTGAGGTTTTCTTATCGGGGCACCTAGATAATTTTGTTGATGAGGATTTCCCGGGGGACTCTTGAGCGGCTGTGCCCCCACCGGGGGGTATCGGCGGGCCCCCTTTTCTTGTCTTTTGTCGGCGCCTGATGAGGGCCTGGCCTGGCTATTCCTGGGCTCCGTGAACATGAACAGCGCGCTGCTCGCCCCGTGTCGCAGTCATGGGGAGTGAAATATGGCCCCTTGGCATGACGGGGCCGTCGCTGGAAACCCGATGCCATGCCGGGGTACCGCGGCATTGTCACCCCCCCCCCCCCCAACTCCCTACTGACCTGACGCCCTCTGTGCCCGCAGGCAGCTACCTGAGCAGCTTCCTGCAGAATGCCCTCAAAAGCAACCAGGTGGAGATCAACACCGACAGCCGCACCCTCCGGCCCGTGGCCAAGCTGCGAGAGCCCCGAGACCCGCTCGCCAACCTGCGAGATCCAGCGACCGACGGACCCCCCGCGGGGCCGCGCTGGCCGGCCGAGTGCCAGGTTAGTGACAGCGTAAGAGTAAAAAGTCAATTGGCAGTGTGACAGTCATGGCAATTGACAGTGTGATGGTGTCATGTCAATTAACAGTGTGACAGTCAGACGGCAATTGACAGTATGAGAGTGACATGTTAGTTGACAGTGTGACAATGACATGTTAAGTGGCAGTGTGACATATGAAATGGCATTGACATGCCAGTTGACGAGCGTGTCAGTTGGCAGTGGCATGTCCGTTAAAGGACATGTCAATTGACGGTATGCTGGTGGCCTGTCCAGTGACAGTGACCTGTCAATTGACCGCAGGTGCTCGAGGAGCGCGTGCAGCACATCGAGGTGCCGCCGGCCACGCCCGAGCACTACTACGTGCCCACGGGCAAGGAGGTGCAGCCGCAGCCCGTCGGCGAGGAGGTGGGGCAGGTCGTTTTCCAGTACTACCCCGTGAGCGCCGTCAACTACGTGAGTACCGGCCTGCCGGCCTGCCGCCGGCCTGCCGCCGCCCCCCCCCCCCCCCCTCCCTGGTCCCTCCCGCTGACGCCGGCGCTGTCCCCCCACAGTTCAGCCGGTCCAGCGTGGGCGGCAGCCGCATCCTGACGCCCGCCTGGCCGCCGGACCTGCGCCCGGACGACCTGCGCTTCGAGTCGCGCTTCGAGTCCGGCAACCTGGCCAAGGTGGTGCGCATCACCGAGAGCTACTACGAGCTGTACCTGCGCACCGACCTGTACACCAACCGGCACATGCAGTGGTTCTACTTCCGCGTGCAGAACATGCGGCGCCGCGCCGTCTACCGCTTCTCCATCGTCAACCTCTCCAAGGTGAGCGGCCACTCCGGGTTCTCGTAGCCACCGCCCGCGGCCCGCGGCCTGTAGGCTGTTTCCGAACGGGCGTTTCGTCGCTCTGTCTCTCTCGCGCTCATGGGGCGTCCCTTAGGGTGTGAGAGAGACGGGGCCCGCTGACGCGAAGTGTGTCTGCAGGCGGAGAGCCTGTACTCGTGCGGCATGCGGCCGCTGCTGTACTCGGAGCGGGACGCCTCCCTCAGCCAGGTGGGCTGGCGGCGCTGCGGCGACAACATCGCCTACTTCCGCAACGAGGAGGCGGCGCCCAGCGAGGAGCAGGCGCCCAGCTACACGCTCAGCTTCAACGTCGACTTCCCGCACGACAACGACACCTGCTACCTGGCGCACTGCTACCCGTACACCTACTCGGACCTGCAGGACTACCTCCTCAAGCTGCAGGTGAGTGCTGCCCCCCCCCCCCCCCCGGTTAACCGGCCCCGACGGGGCGTCGGCCGTCGGGTGTACTGTACACATCCGCTGTGAACCTCTCTTGCCGCCGCCAGAACCACCCGGTCAAGTCCACGTTCAGCAAGCTCCGGCTGCTGTGCCGCTCCCTGGCGGGCAACAACGTGTACTACTTGACCATCACCACGCCGCCGCCGCCGCCCGCCACCAGCACCAGCAGCGGCAGTGGCTGCAACAACAACAACTGCTCGGCCAACACCAACAACACCAACAACAACAACAACGCCAACAGCAGCAACAACGTCGTCAACAACAACAACTCGGTGAACAACCCCCAGGGGAGTCCCTCGCGCTGCGCCGCCTGCGCCGCGTCCAGCCCGCCGCCGCCGCCGCCCGAGGAGCCCAAGGCAAGCCCGGGCCCTCGTCCTTCATCTCAACCAGCCCGTCCCCGTTTATCTTCTCGAGTGCAATGTCCCCGCTTCGCTGTTCCAGAAGAAAAAGGCCGTGGTGCTGACGGCCAGGGTGCACCCCGGCGAGACGCCGTCCTCCTGGATGATGAAGGGCTTCATGGACTTCCTGACGGGCAACAGCAACCAAGCCAAGGTGAGGCGCGATGCGGGCTGAGGTGGGGGGAGGGGGGGGGGGAGGTTCTTAAGCGCACTTCGTGGTCTCTACCAGGGACACGGCGAAGAGCACCGCTACCTTGCGTGGCCCCCGGTACATGTATATCTACTGTATTTGGTCGGCGCCTCGGCAGGAGCTCCGCGACAAGTTCATCTTCAAGTTGGTGCCCATGCTGAACCCGGACGGGGTGATCGTGGGTAACAACCGGTGCTCGCTGACGGGCAGGGACCTGAACCGGCAGTACCGGACCGTCATCCGGGAGACGTACCCGCCCGTGTGGCACACCAAGCTCATGATCCGGAGGCGAGTAGTCGAGGGTAGAGGGCCGAGACTCGAGGGGGCAGGGGGCGCCCGCCTGTGGAGTCCCCATAATCAAGACAATAATTTCATGTGTGTGTCGCGCAGGCTGATGGAGGAGTGCGGTGTGGTGATGTACTGCGACCTGCACGCGCACTCCCGCAAGCACAACGTCTTCATCTACGGCTGCGAGAACAAGCGGGGCCCCGACAAGCAGCTGCAGGAGCAGGTGTTCCCCCTGATGCTGCACAAGAACGCCGCGGACAAGGTGGGGACGTTCGGCGTCTACTCTACCATTTTAAGGTGCATGATAATTTATTTTTAACTTTTCCTCCCCCAGTTTTCGTTTGAGAACTGCAAGTTCCGCATCCAGCGGTCCAAGGAGGGCACGGGCCGCGTGGTGGTCTGGATGATGGGCGTGGCCAACAGCTACACGATGGAGGCCTCGTTCGGGGGCTCCACGCTCGGCTCCAGGTCCGCGACGCACTTCTCGGCGCAGGACTTTGAGAACATGGGCCGCGCCTTCTGCGAGACCCTGCTCGACTTCTGCGACCAGGACCCCAGCAAGGTGGGCTGGGCGTGGTCTAGGGGGGGCTATGTGTGGCCTAGGCGTGGGCTAGGGTTGCATGCTCTGTCATTGCGGCCCTGGGCGCTGCTGCTCTGCGGCTTCGTTTTTCTCCGGTGGCTATACCCCGCGCCTGCGGCCTGCTGGGGCGCCGAGGCCCATGTGGCAGTGGGGTGTCGCCGCAGCCGGGCACACCCCAAGAAAAACAGAAAGCCACGGCGACGTCAAGATGACCTCAACGTGACGATTTAGGCTCACGATTGGGGCCATTCCCATACGTTCGAATGCCGGGGTATTTCCGGGGCGGGGTGGTGTGGGTGGTGTGCCCAGTTCCCAGTTCTCGTTCTCATGTACCGTTCTCATTCCCTTGCTGTCCGCCTGGATGCGCCGTGTCGGTAAGCGCCGCCGTGACCTTACCGGGCAGACGCCCCGCTGACGTGTCCCCCGCCGGGGTGATCGACGCCGTCCTGGTCTTGTCGCAGGTGCGCGCTGCAGGAGCGGCTCCGGAACAAGATCATCAGCCGCCTCGTGAAGGAGGGCTCCAGCGCGGACGAGCCCACCAACATCATGCTCTCCGACTACTCCAGGTACCCGAGGCGCCACCCACCGATCAACCCGGCCTCGGCACTACGAAACCCTTGAAAGTAATTCATTTTCGGCGATTCTTGTACGAAAACGTCTCCCCTCCAGCGACGAAGGCGACACGAGCAGCAGCTCCGAGGACGAGGCCAACATGTCGGAGCCGTCGGGGTCGGCGCTGGCGGCCTTGGCCTCCGGGCTGGCGGTGCCCGGCGGGCTCGGCCTCTGCCGCGGCCACGTCTGCTCCCCGTGCGAGCCGTGCACCTGCGCCGCGTCGCCGCCCTCCCCCGCCCCGGCCCGGAGGAAGGTAGGAGCCGCCTTCTCTCCGGATATTTTTATGCATTAGAGGAAGGTGTTCGCGATGCAGGCCCCGTCGTTCTGCTCAGCCGGCCGCAGACGCGAGCTCCGGCTCCCCCAAGATGACGCACCGGCCGGAGAGGACACCGCCCATGCCGCGCAGCCGGAAGCCCCTGCAGGTGCACACGGCGCTGCTGGACCTGCCCGGCGCGGGGCTCGGCGGCAGCAGCAGCGACGTCGGCGACGCCAACACCACCCCGGAGCGCCAGTCCAGCACGGAGACGTCGCCCAGCAGGGGCCAGCAGCAGGCCGCGGCTAGGCACCGCGTCAGCACCAGCCCAGGTAAGTACGTGGTGCGGTGCGGCCCCGCGGGGTACAGGCGCCTGGGGGCGGGGGCGGGCCTTGCAGAGCACACTTTACAAACCGACTCTTCTTCGCTTGTGCCACAACCAGACGACGCGGTGCAGCGCGCGAGCGAGAGGGTGGACATGCCGCCCGAGCTGATCGTCACCCCGGCGCACCGGCGGAGAGTGAGTGAAGCAGGCGAAGAGGAGCCGAACCGGAACGGGGTCCGGTTCTATGTCATTTTTCACCGCTTCCGCAGGGACGCGGGCGCCACGGGTCGGTGCGGTCGGGCCGCAGCGAGGCCGGCGAAAGAGAGGCGTCGGCGGCGGGTCTGACGCCGGGGCCGCTGGACGGCGGCCGCGACGCCCCCTCGACGGACACGTCGGCGTCGCCCACTGTCGTGCACCGCCGCCGCAGCCTGTCCGTCCTCGTGGACACCGGCATGACGGCGGGGCGGGCGGGGCCGAGGCCCTCGTCCCAGCATGGCCGCAGCCTGCCCAGGTAGCCTCGCGGGCCGTTCGCGTTCATCCGCCGTGAAGTGCTCTTTATTCTTCATCAAGAGTCTCTCCGTCTTGTGCGAACGCAGGCGCCGCCAGGGCTCCGCGCGCCGGTCCCAGTCCCGGCGGGCGATCACGCCCACGCCGACACCGGTGCCCCAGGACGAGCGCCTCGCCGGCGCCCTGGACTCGCTGGGCCCCGGCGTCGCCGCCCTGGATCCCTCACGTCCCGCGCCCATCGGCGGCCCCCTCGGGGGCCTGTGGCTGGGGACGCCGTGCGACCAGTGCGACGACGGCGACAGCGAGGCCTGCAGCAACTACGCGGCTAACGTGCCGCTGGCGTGGGGGCCGCCGGCCCCGCAGCTGCACGACCAGCAGGACGTGCTCAGGTGCGCGCCCACGGGCGACTGCGCCTGTGATGTGCTCCGTGCCGTGGGTCACCTGCCCTCTCGGTGTGCCCTGGACCAGTGCGTGTGTTTGTGTTTGTGCAGGTCCTGCTCGCACAAGCTGTCGGCGCTGTCCGCGCTGCAGCGGCCGCGGGAGGCGGCGGACGCCGCGGACGGCGGCGGCGTCACCATCCGGCTGACGAGGCGGCGCCGCTCCAAGGCGACCATCGCCGTCCCCGCGCCCGCACCCAGCCCGCAGGTGAGGCGCAGCGCGCCCACCCACATTTTCCCGGATTACCCGGCGCCGTCCCTGCCCGGATCACCCGCGCCGCCGCGGCGTCCCCCTGACCCGTCCCCGACCTGACCAAGGTCCTGACGCGGCTGCTTGATCGATTACAGGCGCCCGCGCGGAAGTCCCAGGGCGGCTGGCTCCAACGGCAGGGTGTCCGGGCCCCCTCCGTCGCCACGCCCGCCCCCGGACGCAGCTCCCTGGCCGCCCTCCGGGGGCAGAACGGCGCGCCCGGGGGCGTAGCGGGGACGTCCGTGGAGGACGACCAGGACGCCGAGGCTTCCGACGCCGGCAAGACGCACTGGCGGCGCGGCCAGCTAAGGTAGGTGCACCATCTCTGTTTTGTATTTTTAACACCCCCCCCCCCCCCCCCCCTTCTCACCACCACCAAGTCGGTGTTTGAACCCTGCCAGGGTTTCTGAAACTCGGTCCGCGGTCTCTCGCCGTAGCCCCGCAGACCTCGCGATAATTCAAGTGAAGTTAAAATTACCTCCGCCACTGCTCCAGCCCGCCGCGCGACGGCAGAGCGCCTCGGACGTGACCGCGTGACGACCGACACTGGTGCCTTCAGGGTAGGCGACCTCGGCAAGCACACGCACCCGTGTCGCGCGGGCTGCTCTACCCTTGCGATAGCGGCTCAGGCCAGTTTATGAACAGCTGTTAGAATTACAATAAGCGGCAACGCCAGGATACCGAATACTACGGCGTGCATCATCTGTCTTGTCAAGAAGCATATCACCAGGGGAGGAGCCTTTACCTTCCCTGATATCACCTCGGTGGGTCAGGAAATTGACACAAAAAGAAGTCGGGTAGTAAAGACCCGTCATTTTATTATCAAAAAGCAGATATTGGAGTAAAAAGAAAAGATTACAGGAATCAACTTAACAATAGTGCTTAAAATACTAAAATGTTGTCCTCGACACAGAGCCTTAATGATATATGAACAAATAAAAAATGGAAACATGGCAATGAGAGAGGAACACAAACTGAACAAAAAATTACATCTTGCTTAGTTTTTCATCAATTTCCGGGATAAGTTCCTTCAGCTTCTGATACTGCTGGGCATTCAATGAAATACCTAAAACAATCCCAAAGATACTCAGTCATGACAAGTCGTCAAGAAACCAGATATACCACACAAGAACGGGCACTCACCTTTCCTTCCTGGTTTCAGTTCACCACTGTTCTTGTCTTCATAAAATTCTCTTATGTCAATGTACACAGAGCCTTTAAACTCCCTCACAGTGACAAATTTATTTTTGCCCAAGGCGAGACCTTCTTCATCATCACTTTTCTTCTCAGTTGATTTCGTGGGAGCTGAAACAGCTAGCTTTTTCTTGGCTGGTCCCCTCTGAAATTGTCAAAGAATGCACACTCTAGCCAAAAAAGTATTCCAGGAATCTTTTTTTAAATCAAGAAAAGGTACTTACATCCTCGGGGCCAGAATCAGAGTCTGAATCGGACTCCACAACTCTCTTTGGTTTGGGCATGATTTATAAGTGTAGAGGCAACTGGAAAAAAAGAGAGGGACATTGATGGTCAGGAATAGATTAGAGGTTCATGAAAATGGAAAGATATCCATGTTGCCAGTGGCCACAGCGAATGAAAAATCTAAGCCTTCAAAGCGTGAATCAGAAAATATTTTGACAATTTACACGAGATCTTTAACAGAAAAATTAATTTAAAGCGTTGTTTGCCCTGCAGCTGCAGGTAGGAATTTAATCTAGCAAAAATTAGTAATTCAGAACTCTGCTTTCCACTCCTCCCCTACATTAACCTACAAACCATATCCCGGTGCCGCGCTCACTCAGAGGAATATCTGACAAATGCTGAGCACATCCAACCGGCCTCTTCGAAAGCGGAACAAAAACCGTTCATAACCTAACAGTAATGGTTCCCACTTTCTCATTCATCGAGTCCAGCGAACCCGTAATGACGCAGCGTCCCCGACTTCTATCGCATCGACGATTTGGCCGAGCCAAAGGGATGACTTACCGGTAGAAAATAGAGGTTTGAGGTTCACGACTAGCCAGTCCGTACCAGTGTCACCGGGGAAACGTGGACGCGAGTGCGAGACCGGGACTGGGACAACTGAGCTGCCGGGTCTTGGGTGCTGCGGGGATGGCGGGGAGGCTGATGGGCGAGGGGGAGCAAGGGGGGGGGGGGGGGATTACAAAAGGCGGGTTAACAGTTGAATGATGGCGCCGCCGCCACGCCCCCCTTTTCTTCAGAGGTGCGCCCTCCTGAGGTGGAAGGCGCTCAACTTGAATGGGGCGGGTATGTGGATACCGGTGCGTACTTGGTACCGGCGGTGCGTGCCCTGTCTCTGTCTAACGCCCGTCGTCCTCGTCTGCACAGGTTGCGCCGGCAGAAGCGGCACGAGGTGGTGAGCGCTGCCCGCGTCGTCGAGGAGGCCGTCAGCGTCCTAGGGTCCGGCCAGCAGCGCCGCCGCGCCAAGTCCAAGTCGCAGGCGCCCCCCGCAGGGACCCTGACCCCGGGCCAGCCGCAGACCACGCCCCAGGGGCCCCAGGGGCCGCAGGGGCCGCAGGGGCCGCAGGGGGGCGCGGGCGGCGCGGGGGGCTCGGACCTGGAGGCATTGTCACGAAGGGCCAGGTTCAGACGAGGTGCCGCTCTGTATAATCCAGCAGATACGCGCTCGGGTGGGTCTGTGCTGACGTTTCTTCATCCCCCCGGATCCTGGTGGCGCCGACGCCCTCCCCCCCCCCCCCCTCCACAACCTCCCCCGCGGGGTAGCCTTGGGGGCAGCGGGCCGTGTAAATGATATAAATTGTTTGAACCGACCACCTTCGGTATCCAGCGGGGAAGGTCAGCCTGGTCTGACCGTCTGACCCGGGGTCAGGGTGGGATGTCACTAAGCCTGCCGAAGGCTGTGCATTTCCCGATCTCTCCCCTATCGTCACACGAATCGTCGCTTTTGTTTGATTTCTATTCCATGATGTAACAGAATTGAAGGACGCGTTCATCACTTGTCACTTGCATTACAGATGGAGGCGGCCAGGAGAATGGTCCCACATCCGACGACTTGGGGATGGAAGGCGAGCTGGGAAAGACGGGCAAGAAAAAGAAGAAGCGCAAGCTGGGACTGCCTAAACGTGTCAAAAGAGTTCTGTCGGCAACTGCAGCCATTTCTAATAAGTCTGCTGAGAAGCCAAGATAAGTTGACATACATTGTGATACTGAATACAGATTTCTCTCTGTATTTCTTATTTATATACGTATGAATTGTGGCGGTTTAAGAGCCAAACTTTTCAAATGGGTTGGTGGGTTCATAAAAGGGTACATCATGCAAGACCTAAAATGTTATGGTTATTCAATCAGAAAAACTGTCAAGGCAATCTAAAAATGACAATACTTGAAAATAAAATGTTGACCATATCCATGGTATGGTGTATCATGACCATTTAGTAAGGCTGTATCTGTTATTTATTAGTTAAATGAATTGTCACTGTACCACTTTTGTGTTCTGCAAGCAAAGAGAATAGATTTGAGGTGTTATACCAAAACTGTGTGAACTAATTCTGCAATAAACTTGATTGATTAACTAATTTATCTCAGTCTTCAAAGGTACATTACAGCTAGTATCATTTTAAGTGTCATCGCAAATAAATACAAATATCACGGCTTTATAAAAAGATGTGAGGACTAAATCAGAAATCATCGAAGTCAATCTCGTTTTCCCCTGCATCTACTTCCTGGACACAACCAGCACCATCTGAGTCATCATCATCTTCCTCGATATCGTCATAAAACATATCTGAAACACAGAACATAGGACAGTTTCATTCAGTATCTTTAAAACCAATTTAAAATAGCAGAAGCGATTGGTTGAGCACTCACTTTGAAAATTGTTTACACCCAGATCGAGTGTAGGTTTGTTCACAGCAATATTCCTCTCCTCTTGTTCCATATTAACAGGTTCGGGAACAGGCAGTGCTTGCAGCGGCACTTCAACGTAGCTTTCTCCAAGCTCAGCCTGCAGATTACTACCCAGTTGGATTTGCTCTACCTAAGAAACAAACAACAGAGAAATGTAAACTGATTAAATGATAAAGTCGAAAACCTAAAGACACACTAAAACTAATAACAATTTTAAAGGTTACCTTCAGCTTGGTCCTCAAAGCTTGCACATTCTTCAACATTTCTTCGAGTGCGGATTTTTCTAACAGAAGCCGGCGTTCTTCCGCAACTAGCCGCCTTAACTTGTTGCCTTTAAGGGACGCTGGCACTTTCTCTGCCATCTTCAAAACCTAAAAGAGAGAATACGATCATTCCAGCACCGGGATCGGGACACACAGTATTTAAATGTAAACAACGAACAAGTGAAGGTCGACAGCAGACAGCCGTGAGCGCTCACAAATGCAAAGATTTAGCTACACATTTTTAAAGATTGCTGTCATGCAAAAAATTATCAACGGAGTACAAGGAAAAAAGATGCTAATGATGCGAGAACTAAGGTTTTTGAAAAACAACAATTTTAAAAGCGCCACGAAGTTTACTTGCGTCCTACATTTGAATACGATGTTTGGCTTACCTGATTGTAGGTAAGTGGCGCTGTCTTTGAAAAGGCGTTCCTTGCTGAGCGCTTGGGCCGAGTGGCTGACTTTACATTGGCGCGATAACAGAAAATATATTGTCTCTTTAAGTTTTCGGGACTTCTCGGGGAAGCATGGGATCCCCCTGTCCAGTGGTGGCCTCTATTTTCGCCAAGGCGCGTTCTACAAGCTGCGTTTGCGACTGGGTAAACAAGGACGGCTAAGGGGGGAGAGGGAGCGCTGTTGTAGAGTAGATGTTTAGAAGCGACTGACCCACTGTGTTCGGCAGAGGACAAGAACACGCCAAATTCTGTGATACATCCGAACGCCGGGGAATGCTTGACTCAGGGCATTCGGTAGCACTTCCCTCTTCCCCAGTGCACTCGAGAAACCCCTCTGAACCGACTGCGTTTTCAATAATTGTGCAATGGACTTCAGAATAGCCTGAAAACAAGGTTAGTGAAAGTTTGTTTCCGCCCTGCGTCGGCGCAGACCGTTGTCAGACGCCGGCACGCCTGGCAGGCATGTTTCCCAGCGCTCCTATCGCACCCGTGACGGCTGTCGCGGCGCGGGTTTCACTTGTGACTCGATGTATCAAAATAATGAGTCACCAACATCAAGGTCATAATCGAAGTCGATGCGTCCGTCTGTCTGTCGATCCGCCCACCCCCGCCGTCTGTCTGTCTGCCTGCCGTGATGCCGAAGAGCTTCATAAAATAGTTTTGACCCTCAAGCAGTTTCAGTTGCACTTTTTGATCTGCGGTGCTTCGTCGGGACACCGCTTGCTATCGCTCATAATGTTGTTGAGGTTATGTTGTCAAAATAAAAACAACAACAATGTCTGCTGTCCTTTGTTTTCAAATTTCTGAAGTGACCCAAATTTCTGAAAGGCATTAGATTTTCTTGAGTACAGTGTGATTTTGGGAAATAATATTAGTTTTCAGATGCGTCACCATATAAGTATGTACTAAAATTTCTGAATCGATGACAGTGATAGTTCATGCACAGGTTTCGAATGTGGGGTTTGGCCGATTTATTCGAGTTTTAACATATAGACCAAATTATATTATAGTCCAATTTTTTTCATTTAAAGGAAACGCAAATAATATATATCTTCCTGTGTCTCTAAGTTACATCAATTCATGAAATTACAACCAATCCTCTGCCACTATTCAACAAGCAAATCACCAAATGTCGTAACTGAGAAAGCTGGTGAGCAAATCAAGCCACATGCCCTTCTGGCATACGGAACATGTCCGACCAAAGGTGTTGCTCTTATCATTCATGAGCTGCGGGGAGTGACATTTGCCTCGGTCTTGAACAATGACGAGCTGCTTAGCCGCCCCTCCCCCTGGGCAGAGTGCAATACAGTGCGGCAGAGTGTTCTGTGGGGAATGGGATAAGAATCCGCGCTTAGCTGCTGTTTCTCTCAAAACCTGTGACCTTACGTCGGAGT
The DNA here is from genome assembly GCA_026979955.1 of Megalurothrips usitatus. Taxonomy (NCBI): domain Eukaryota; kingdom Metazoa; phylum Arthropoda; class Insecta; order Thysanoptera; family Thripidae; genus Megalurothrips; species Megalurothrips usitatus. The sequence continues at coordinate 3,476,182 of CM049593.1, forward strand.
GGTCAGTGGCGGCTGGATTTAGGGCCCTGGGCCGCGCCCTGCCTGCCCTTGGGGCGCGGCGGGGCGGGCCCCCAGCCCTTTCCCTCCTCCCCTCCCTTTCTCCTCGGAGCCCCTTGCCGCCCTCCCTTCGGGTCGGGCTTTCCTTGGCCTATCGTGTCACCTCGCCGGGGAGCGCGGCGCAGCGGAAGAGGGCGGGGAGGCGCACCCGGCCGGACTCATCGTCTGAGTGTTGGGGCATTTCCACCACATGTCTCCCGGCCCCCCGCGGCCCCCCGCGACCCCCCGCGGCCCCCCGCGGCCCCCCGCGGCCCCCCGCGGCCCCCCGCGGCCCCCCGCGGCCCCCCGCGGCCCCCGCGGCCCCCCGCGACCCTCCGCGACCCCCCGCGACCCCCCGCGGCACCGCCAGGACGGACTGCTCACCATTTGTTCCCATCAGTTTGGCCGTGACTCCGCCGCCAGTTTGTCTCATCCGGGCGAGTCCGCGATTGAATACCCACTCGGTAGAGGGGGAAAAGAAGGGAAAGGAAAAACACGATCGTTTGACGAAAATTAAATTAAAATTTCCTAAAAAGTCATATATTGAGAATATTCCTTATCCCTGTAGGCGATTCATGGTAAACCCCGCCCTCTGCGGACTTGACGCTCCCGAAGTGTTACTGAACGTTACTAAACGCACATATGTAAGATTATTTACACCTCACAACTGGAGCATGCCAACGCGTCTAAGCCGCCGTCCCTGCGCCTCGCGACCCGGTGAAGGTGAAGACATTTCGTAGATAAATGGGTGGATTGAACCCCCCCCCCCCCTCCCAAATCTCACCGCGTCTCCTCCCGGCGCGCGCTTTCCCCGACGCTCCAGTCCCATCGTGACATTTGACGCGTTGTAAAGGGCACCCCCCCCCCCCCCCGCCTCTGTGAACCCTTTTCAGCCGTCTGGGGCGGAGCGGGCCGCGCCGCGCGCACGGCGGACCCTGCGGCGGGCTGCGGCGGCGGGCTCGTTCACATATCGTTGGAGCTTTCTGGCACTTTGTTACACCTCGGTGGGAGCCAGCCAGCGGGCTCATTCCGAAGGCTCTTATCGTCTCTCTCTCATCCCTAAGGGACGACCCATGAGTGCGACAGAGACAGGGCGAGGAAACGCCTCTTCGGAAGCGGCCCGCAGAGCCAGCCGGCCTGGCAGGTAGGCAAGCCCCGACTCCTGCGCGCGCGCGGGCGCTGCGGGCGGCCTACCCCGGCGTTGGCGGGCGCTCTCGGCCGGGGACGCCGCCGCGGCGTGCGGCTCCCGCCCCGTCGGCGCCGCCCCCGCGCCCCGCACACGCCGCCAGGGACGGGACCCACTCCACTTCCGCCGGGATCCTTCGCCTCTTCAGCCGGCTCCGTGTTCCGGGTCACGACATTTTTGGTACGACGGCAACACGCGCTGCGGCCGATGGGAGGAAGGTCGACGCGAACCCCGTCCGGATCCCTCCCGGCCTCTTTCCTCCTCTTTCCCCCTCTTTCCCTCCTGACCCCTCCCCTCTCGCCCCCCTTTTCTTCCCCTCCCAGCTCGCCCCCTCTTCTTCCGCAGCAGCTAAGTAACTGGGTGACGGCCCCCCGTCTCCGCCGTGCGGGTTCGGCGGGTAGCTGCGGCGTCTTCGTCCCCCTGTGCCTTCCGCACTCGTTCTCCGCCTTCGGCCGCGGATGGATGAATGGCCGGAAGCGGATTCGGTGTTCCGCTGCCGCCGGGCGGAGGAGCGCGGCCGCGGATTGCATGGCAGCACCCGACGCAGCGCCAAACGTGTGTGTGTGTGTGTGTTTTTGCTGCTGTTTTTACACTGGCGACCAAAATTAGCGGTCCACTTTTTCCGAAGTCCGCCATTTCGTTGCTAGTCGACCTAGAGAGCTGAAACTCCGTGTAAGCACGTACCAAAGGTTCATCTTCCAGGTCCCTGGACGCCAATTTTATTGGTTCACTCTAAGGGGTGGAACCACCCCCTGAACTCCGACAATGTCGAAAATCGCCGCGAAGGGCGCCGATCATGTGGCGGGCAAAAATTGTCAATTTTTCAGTTGGCGTGCTCATGTTGAAGCTGCTGATTCCTGAATTTCGACGCCCTACGACCATCCCTTAATTTTGGAGGGGGTGGGGGTAGTTTTTGAATTAGGGGTCGTAGAGTTTCGAAATTGATCGCAAAGGGTAGCAGAGGGCTCAGGGGCGTCAAAAATACCCGGCGCGACTTAAATCGACACCATAAAAGTGTAATAAACTCGAAAAAACTGCGAGGCTTCAGTGGCGTCCCTCTACCGCCGCTCTCAGTCGAGTTAGGGTAGTGCGGGAGACGGTTTTTTACAGTTCGAACCTTTACAAACTAGGCCCCAAACGGAGAACTTTGAAACCGCTGCAAGCGATTTTCAAGAAAAGTCAATTTTTGAATCGAATTTTATGGCACGCAAATTGCGCGAATATTGACCACAGCCACTGTAATCATCGAAAAAGTGCCAGGCGCGTTCGTTTCCATGATTTTGTGGCCTGTAAGAGTGATTGTTTGGATGCCACGCTTTAACAATGGGGTGTAAGAGTCTATGCTACCGCAATTTAAGGGTTGAAGCCGTCGAGATTTTGTGTTGTCCGTTTGGGGCCTAGTTTGTAAAGGTTCGAACTGTAAAAAACCGTCTCGTGCAACACCCTAACTCGAGTGAGAGCGGCGGTAGAGGGACGCAAAATGACTGTAAAAACCAGCCTAATTTTTCAGTTTTTTCGAGTTTATTACACTTTTATGGTGTCGATTTGAGTCGCGCCGGGTTTTTTGACACCCCTGAGCCCTCTACTACCCTTTGCGATCAATTTCGAAACTCTACGACCCCTAACTCAAAAACTACCCCCACCCCCTCCAAAATTAAGGGATAGTCGTAGGGGGTCGAAATTCAGGAATCAGCAGCTTCAATGGTCCATGAGTTCACGCCGACTGAAAAATTGACAATTTTTGCCCGCCACATGGGTTTTATCGGCGCCCTTCGCGGCGATTTTCGACATTGTCGGAGTTAAGGGGGTGGTTCCACCCCTTAGAGTGAACCAATAAAATTGGCGTCCAGGGACCTGGAAGATGAACCTTTGGTACGTGCTTACACGGAGTTTCAGCTCTCTAGGTCGACTAGCAACGAAATGGCGGACTTCGGAAAAAGTGGACCGCTAATTTTGGTCGCCAGTGTATTTAGTTAATCGGGAAGGACTAGCCCCCATTATTGGCCTCATCTGGAGATTCTGGCACACAAAAGCTTAGTAACTTACCGCTAAAGTTCACCATTATGTGATGACGAGTTTTACTTTTTTCTGGGCGTCGTTCAAAGTTTGGGACTATTGTTCCTCTTTTCGCGCGCGTTTGTGTTTTCTCTGCTTTCAAGGAGTCCCGGCCCGGAGTCCGCCGCTATCGCCCCCCCCCCTCCTTTCTTTTTTTTTTGTGACAGTGGCGCGCGCCGTCGTGCATTTTGACGTCCGAGTCGGACAGGAGCTGGGTGTGGCCGCCGCCCGCCCCGCCCCCCCCCCCCCTCTTCATCCCCTCTTCCCCTATTTTCATCACCCTTTCGCCCTCCTTCGTTCAACCTCTGCCCTACTTTTTGTGGCGATGGTCTGCTACGGCGGCGAGCAGTCGTCTTTGAGACCGGAGAGGGTAGGCGGCCCTATGCCGTCGGGTGTTTGATGTGTTTCGGGGCTGGAAATTCCAGCACCATAGTGTGTGTGTGCGTGTGTGTGTGCATGTGTGTGTGTGTGGCTGCTTCGGGGCGAGGTTTGGGGGGTATGGGGTGGGAGCTCTTGGTTATCGGATTTCTTCTTCCCTTTTTTTCCGGTCCGAGGTCGGTGCATTTTTTCGATTGCTCCAGTTGGGCAACGCGTTTTAACGTCGCCCAGCCCGCCCAGGCCCTACACCACAGGCAACCTGTGCCGGAAACTATTTTGCAAAAAGGGCAACTTACAGCAGCACACATAATAGCGGTAACTTTGTTGATCTCTTTCTTTCTCTCTCTCTCTCTCTCTCTCTCTCTCTCTCTCTCTCTCTCTCTCTCTCTCTCTCTCTCTCTCTGTTTTCTGTCTTCCCTCTCTTTTCGCTCTCTCTCTCTCTCTCTTCGCTCTCTCTCTTTTCTCTCATTCCCTTTACGTTTACGAGGTGGCGCAGCGCAGGCCCGCCATGCCACCCGCTTATAGGCAAAAGGGCGCTAAGTGACGTGTGGAGGGGTGGGGGTGTATTCCCGTTGTCAGTCGCTGCTGTTACAGAGGGTGTGGCCGCGCGCCGCGCCGCGACCCCCGCACATTAAACTGTGTGTGCTCCGGGTGAAAGAAGGGCGGCGGGGCGGCGTGTTGCTGTACAGATGCGGCGCAGGCAGCGCAGGCAGCGCCTGGGGGCTGTCCACACACATGCAGTAGCGGATCCGGGAGGGGCTCGAAGGGGGGGGGGATGTACCACTTTTGCCTACTTACAGGCGGAAAGTTAGGCTTGTTGCCTTCCTATCAGGTGCTCATCGGGAAGCTCAGAGGTGGGGGGGACGCCCACATCACCCCCCCCCCCCTGCTCTACAAACCTAAAAGTGTAGTAACAAGCTTTTCCTAAAGCGTGATGGTCACCACACATCAGGAAAAGCGTGGTAAGGCACCAAACTCCTGTAAGAGTGTGATGGTGCCACACTCTTGACTGCGGTCCCATGCGTTTACATAGGCATCATAGCAAGAGCTTGGTACCCATCACACTCTTACAAGAGTGTGGTGCCTCGCCACGCTTTTCCTAAAGCGTAGTAGCCCATCACACTCTTCCTTCAGTGTGGCGCCCATCACACTTTAGGAAAAGCATGTTACCACACTCTTGGGTTTGTAGAGTGGATCCGCGCCTGACTACGTGCCGCCGTCTCGCTGCTGTCCCCGCCGCACCTCTGCCGCGGCCGGTGTTTAACCCCCCGCGTTCCGTTGTCGCTCGACAGCGATTGATTCTCCGCCCGCGCCTATTTATGTTTCATTCTGATCCCCGTCCGCCGGCGGGGCTGCGAGGTGTTATCGATGAGGGCATTTCTGGCGAGGAGGCCGCGGTGGGCTGCGGGGGCGTGACGGGGGCCCCGCGGGGGTGTGACAACAACCGCGGCGCCTCTCTCCCCCCCCCCCCCTCTCTCTCTCTCTCTCTCTCTCTCTCTCTCTCTCTCTCTCTCTCTCTCTCTCCTCACCCTCTCCCCTCTCGCTCCCTCTCCTCTCCCTCTCTCCTCCCTCTCCCCCTCTCACGCCAGAGACAGAGCCCCCCGAAGGCAGTGTTCTTCCCGGAAGGAGCCTCAGCCTGCCGCCGCTGTCCCTCCCCGTGTAATTAGCGCGCGCGTTGCCGCACTGTTGTATCGACCGTGCCGGTCGCCGGTGTCCGCCCCGCGGCCAGCCGCGGCCCCGCTGATTTGATGGAACAGTCATTGCCGCGCCGGGGCCGCCGGGGCCGCCCGTGAGCCCCACGGTGCGGTGTCGCGGACGCACGCGCACGGCCCTGTGGCCCTGTGGCCATTGCCTGTGGCCCCGCGGCACGGTGCTGCGGCCCGCTCCCTCCGGCCCGCTGTCGCTGTCGCGCTGTCCTATCTCGCCGGGCCGGGCAGTCTTGTCCTCCTTGCGGGGCCCTCATCGCCTCCCCCGGCTGCCCGACAGGTACAGGCTGCGTCGGGGGCGCGGCGGGGGCCTCCGGGGGCTCCAAAGGGGGGGGGGGGTGACGATGACGCTCGCTGGGCCCCCGCCGCGCCCCCGCCGCGCCCCTCCGCGCCCCGCCGCCTGGTTCGGTTCCCGTGCTGTTTGATGGTCCGTCGCGCCGACGCTGTAGCCGTCCTCCCTGCGCGGCCCGTCGTCTGTCGGCGTCCTCGCTGCCATTGCATCGGCTCGGTGTGCGTTGCAGTGCGCGTTGGAGGGGCGCGGGCGGGGAGGACTCCGGCAAGTGGGGAGGAGGCCGGCCGGAGGGAGGGGTGCGCTCGGCGGGGGGCGGGGCCCAGATGTGGTCTGCGCCAAGGCAGGAAAAGCGCGGGCGGCGGCGGGCGGGTTGTCGCGGTCTGGCCGGCGGGTGGGAGGATGGTGGCGGCGGCGGCGGCGGCGCCACGAGTCGGGTCGGGTCGCGTGGCGACGCCGTGTGGCGCCAGACCAGACCAGCGCCCCGCCGCCCCGCCCCGCCCGAGGCCAGCCGCGCCCGCCGCGCCCACATGGCCATCGCCAGCCCCCGGCAGCGGCACGGCTGCTAGACGCGGCGCTCGCGGCGCGCTCAGCTGACGGCCCGACGGCGGCCCCGCGCGTCGGGATGCGGCAGTGAGCCGCGCGTGTGCGTGGCGTGTGCGCGGAGTGTGTGGGCGCCCCATGTGGCCCGAAGTAGCAGCAGCAGCAGCAGCAGCAGCAGCAGCAGCAGCAGCAGCAGCAGCAGCAGCAGCAGCGCGCAATGGATAAGCTGGTGCAGGACATCAGCGAGCGCTGGGCCGCAGGTAGGCACCGCGGCGCCGAGCCGGCCCAGCTCCGGCCGCCACCGGCCACCGCCGCCGGCCCCCTCCCCCCCCCCCCCCCCCACGCGGTGCCTGGCGGGGAGGTCGGCGCGCTCCCGCGTCGTCTTGTCCGTCGCGTCCCGGACGGCTCCTGGACGGTCCCCGCAGTCCGCCGCGGTATTGACAATGTGATTTGGCATCTGACTTATTAAGGTGGCCGCTGACGTCACCGGGCGGCCCTAGCCGCTTCCTGCCCCGCCGCCCTCCGCCGCCCCCGGAGGGGCCATCCTGCCATTGTTTACATATCGGAACGCCCGCGCGCGGCCTCTGGTCTGGTCGGTGGGCGTGGCTCCGTGTGACAGCCGTGCCGCGGCTGGCGGGGCCTCCGCCGCCTCCGCGCAGCGCGACACGTCCCCGCCGAGCCCCTGCTGGTCGTGACGGAGGTGTTGTCCCGGCGCCCGGCGGGTAGGCAGCGCCGGCCAGCGCGCGCGTCTTGCGGGCCGGCCTACCCCGGCGGCCGCGGGCGCTCGCCACGGAGTCGGTCGGGCCGGCGCCGCGCCGCGCCACGCGCTGCGAGCCCAGCGCTGCCAGCAGAGCCACTTCCCGGATGTGGCGTGTGGGGCGCCGCGGCTGCGCTGCCGGCCGGCGCTGGCGACAGTCGTGAAAAAAAGCGGCGGCCGTATTCTGATATTGGGATATCCCGTCCCCGGCGCACGCCAGCGGCCCGGCCCGCGCTGTGTCTCGAAGCGCGCGGGGCCTTCTTCTTTCCACAGTGTGCATTTTTATTCCCCCCCCCCCCCCCCCCCCCGCCTCAGTTTTGTCATGCTAATGCTGGTGGTACGGATGGACGAGTCAGCGGGTGACGAACCGCGGGGCGGCGGGGCGCCGAATGTGCGGCTCGAGTCGGGCGGCGAGGCCTTGCCGCGCAGGGTACTCCCATCCATGGTTTCCCTTGGCGTGCACGGCGTTAGTGCCGTGCATATGTCCGGCCACGTAGCGCCGCCGCCTCATGCCGGGGAGGGGGCGCAGCGACGCAGCACGTGTTATTCGTCACGTCTTAACCTACCGACATTTGATATCCTCTCCAATGTTCACACGGCAAAAGGAGAAAAAAAAACTGAAGATTGCGTCATGTAGAGCACCTATAAGCAATTCTCTTTAAAAGGATTTTCTTTTGCCATTTCTTTAAATTAATTTTGGTCAACGCGGATCACTGTAAATCCTAAGGCGAGGTTCCTCACCCTTAGAAGGGCGAGCAATTTGACTCAAATCTTTATACTTTCTAAGGGCGAGGTTTAAATCGGTCACCGCAATTGGGCGGTGCTAGACCTACTAGGAATTGTCGCCCTAAAAGAGCGATGTTTGAGGGGCGTTTCCCTTTTAGGGCGAGGTTCGTTTCCCCAATAGAGTGATGGTAAGTCCATCGCCCTAAACTAACGACGCACACCTCCGTCGCCCAAATTACGCGATGAACCTCACCCTTCGTTTTTCAGTGAACATTCATCCGGGTGCGCTGCCGCCGTACCTCACAACGCCACAGCGCCAGTGCTAGTGCAGTGCAGGTGCAGGTGCTCTCTCGCGTAACCCCTTCCTGCTCACCCTTTAAGCGCTTCTCTCTCTATCTTTCTTTTTGGTTTATATTTTTCTTGATATATTCTTTTTTTCCCTACTTGGAAAAGGTAAGTATGACGTAAAATGTATGGGATTGGTGGTGTGGCCGCATGAGCTGTGTCGTCCCCGCTCCGCCCGCTGCCGATAAGATACTCACGACTCAGCCGCACACTCGCCGCGCTCCGGCCCGGGCAGGTGGTGGGCGCAGCTGCAGAGCCGCCAGCTTCGTTGCCGCGGCCGACAGCCCGGCTGCGTCGGCGACCGACCGAACGAGTTCGAAAACCGTGCGGGTGCCGGGCGGAGCCGGCCGCTGCTGTTCGGGGAGCCGCTCTGCTACCGGACCAGGCCAGGGGCAGTCAAGGGCCGCCAGGGGCCCGGAGCAGCCGGAGGGTGGCGTGGCGCAGGTGAGGAGACCGTGGGGGCCAGCTCGACCCGCTGACCGGCGACTGTCACCAGCTGCGACAGATGCGACAGCTGTGACAGATGCGACAGCTGTGACAGATGCGACAGCTGTGACAGATGCGTCAGTTGCGTCAGCCGCGTCAGCTGCGGCAGCAGGCTGCCGGCAGCGGGGGCGATATCAACATGGCTATGACATAGAACTGCCGCTGCCGTCAGGCGGGTGATCACCGCCTGAGGCCAGCCTCCCGGCTGCTCAGTAGCCGCCATATCACGGTGTGCCCGTGGTGGCACTGTACCGGGCGCGTGGGATATCACGGTTTGTGGCAGATAGTCGGCATGACTAAGACACGGCGCTCAGAGCGAGCTTCCGGATGTCAGCACCGCGCTCCGCGCTGCGAGCGCGGGTGAACGCTCACTAAGTATCAACATGATACCCAGCACTCTGCCGTCCCACGCCGCCGCGGTACTATATGTATTAGCAGCGCCCACTAGCGAGGCAGTTCTCAGTCGCACTCCGTCACGGCTGGTGTCGGCACGTCCGCGTGCCCACCATGTAGTGCCTAGCCGCCCACACCTCCACCGCGCCGCTACGCCGTCTGCCTGCTGCCGTTGGCCATGTTCGGGGTCGGTCGGCACCGAACTCAACCACTGGTTCTCCTCAACAATCAACAACCACTGAACCTCTGACAGCTGGCTCATTTTTCCCCGGTGCAATTTGATCGCGAAGTATTATGATGGATGGCGTCGTATGCTCGACGTCAAACCGAACTGCATTAATTTTATTTTTTGCCTAGCGGGGAAACAGCGACTCACGTGTTTGCTAACGAGAGCACCACAGTACTTGAACCTAACCATACCATTAGCTCCGAGTGGTTATGGTTGTCTCTTCCAACGGCAGCTTAACGTAGAGCTGGCCCAAACTTACTTACCTTTCTGTTGCCCGTGAGGTGGGCTGGACTTTTTATATCTCAAGATCCGCAACGAATTAAAACTTCATAGCGGTCTCAAAATATTGGCCGATTTCCAGCTCTACGGCATAAGTCATTTGTTATTACACGCCGCTGACAGGTTGAGAAGCTCGGATGATACGGGCTTGGTTAAAAGGTCTATTTATTGTCATCACGAATCAAAAAAGGCCTCGCTATTTTTGTCTTAGGATTTTTCTTTTCCGCAAGAAAATGACAGCGCTTTGCAAATTTTTCCTGCGCTACACTAATGTTTCGTAGGGGGAGGGGGGGGGGGGGCTGCACGGCCTTGTCACTATTCACGTCCCTCTCCCACCCGCCGCCGTCTCACTCCCCTCTCTCACTCGCTCTCACACGCGTCATGCATCACGAGCGTCAGGTCTGCCCGTGCGGCTGCCTACGCTGCTGCTGCAGGCGCCGCGGCCTGCGCCACATAGTGTCCTGCATGCGGCGGGCATAGTCGGTCTTATGGGTCGGTTATGGTCCCATAACCGAAATCTCCTGTCTCTGTCCTTTCATAAGAACCAAATGAGTGCGCGGGAGACAGACGAACGATCGGTTATGGCCGTGCCGTGCCAAGTCCGCCCGATGCAGAGCACCAGCCTGCGCCGCGCCGCCGGCTGTCGTCCCTCTACGTCTAGCGGTATAGAGGAATGGAGTTATTTGTAGGGGGCGGCGAGCGGAAAAGTGTGTGCTTTGCTCCCTCCTTAGGGACCCTCTCCTTGAAGGAGGCCCGCGCGGTGTGTGGCTGAGGGCGTGGCTGTGGCTCCCCGCGGGTGACACCCCCCCCCCCCCTACCCGGTCTCTGTAAAGGAAGAAATCCGGGGGGCCAGCAGGAGGGAGGGTGTGTCCATCATTCCGCGGAGTGTGGGATGGGGGGGGGGGGGCTTCGCCGTTTGGCGGGGGCAGTGCGACCTGGTTTGCCCGTGGCGGCACCGGTGGGGACAACACGAACCATCGCACCTGTGACCTTCCCCCTCCGGCAGCCGCCTCCCTCTGCGCCGCACACTCTAGCTAATAGGACAAAGTCTGCGCGGGGCTCGCGTGCGCGGGGCGTGTGCCCGGCGTGTCCCGGCGTGCGTCAGGCGCGTGCCGGGGACGCACGCGGGGACGACGGCTGGCGCCACGACGTAGGCGCCGAACGCCTCACTATTAATCGGCAGCGTGGCGTGAGGACTTTCTTATTCAGTGCGTTTCCCCTCGGGGTGTCGTGTTGGTGGCGAGGTGTTCGCGGACTCTCGGGGCTGGCGATACTCCTCGACTGGCGTGGAGGACCAAAGGCGGGCCGGAGGAGGGCTGGAAGGAGGACTGGAGGCGGGCCGGAGGAGGGCTGGAGGAGGGCTGGAAGGAAGGAGGGCTGGAGGAGGCCCGGAGGAGGGCTGTCCAAGCCTGAGGACAGCGGGCGACGATCAATTCTCTGAAGTAATCATGCAGAGGCGTGCCGTTATGGCGTGTGGCCTGACGTGGCGCGGCCGCGCACGTCCTCCGCAGGCACGTCCAGCGTGCGAGCGCGTCCACCGCGGGCACGTCCGGGCTGCAGGCGGACAGGGGCAGGGCCGGCAGGGCAGGGCCGGCGGCGGAGGGGGTTAATATTGCAGCTGGCGGACGCCCCGCCGCATCACCGCAGCGGCTTGTCGCCGTCGTCCAGTATTCACCCGCGGCCTGCGGGGCCCGGGGCCCGGGGCCTCTCCTCGCGAGTACAGGAGCCCCGCTGGTGCCGTGGGTGAGGCGAGGCGGCCGCACTTCGTGCCGGAAAGACGAGCGCTGCTCCCGCTCACTTCTCGCTGCTGTGACACCGGACTGACCGCCCCGTCTCCCTTCTGCGGTTGCAGGTGCCATGCCCAGCACCGGCGCGGCGGGCAGGAACGGCGCCCGGAGGGGCAGCAAGCAGGCGGCCCGGGAGGACATCGAGCTGGCCGGCACCGCGGCCGGCACCGCCAGGAGCTCGCTGGCCCCGCGTAAGTACCACGGCGGGAACCCACCCGGCAGTGACCCCCCCACGCATTCTGTCTTGAAGCCTAGTCCAAATTTCACACAACTGTCGTCGCCGGCCTGCGGCCTCCGGGCTGCGGGGCGGGTCTGCGCTGCTGCCCACTTGACCGCGCGCGGCACGGTGCGGGGCGGCTCGCCGCGGCTGCCAGCGGCTCCCCCGCCCGCGCGCCTCCCGGCCAATTTGCGAATCGATTAATCGAAAGCAATACACCAAGCAAGCAGCATGTGTAGCGGCGCGCATTTGTAAAGTAATCCACCGCGGCGGCGTCCGGCCGGCCCGCTCACCGCAGGCTCGGATGCAAGCCATTTTTCCCCAAAACTGTGGGGGGGGGGGGGGGGGAATCGGTTTGGCTGGGGAAGAAGAAAGGGAAGGATGTGTGTGAGGTGGACTTGCCGTAGGACTGGGGCCCCGCTGCCCCCTCCCCTCCCCCACCCTCTCTCTCTCTCCCTCTCCCCCCCCCTCTCTCCCTCTCCCCCCCCCCCCTCTCTCCCTCTCCCTCTCTCCCTCTCTCCCTCTCTCCCTCTCTCCCCCTCTCTCCCTCTCTCTCCCTCTCTCTCCCGCTCTCCCTCTCTCTCCCTCTCTCTCCCTCTCTCTCCCTCTCTGTCCCTCTCCCTCCCTCTCCCTCCCTCCCTCCTTCCCTCCCTCCCTGCCGCCCCTTTCAATCTCAGGAGGGCGACTGCGAGTGACAACGGGGGCCTTGGCTGGTCCGCATGACGCCCGTATTAATTTGCTGTGACGGCTCTAGCTATTGTGCGTCCGCCCGCGGCTCTTCTCCAGGCACCAGGCACCCCCTTTTCAGCCCCCCCACCCTTTCTCTCTCTCTACCTCACACTCTCTCTACCTTTCTCTCTCTCTCCTCACTCTCTACCCCCCCCCCCCCCCCTTCTCTATATCCTCAATCCCTCCCCTCCCTCCCTCGCTCTCTCTCTCTCTCTCTCTCTCTCTCTCTCTCACACCCTCCTTTTTCCCTCGTGTCTCCTCCTCGATAGTGACTTCCCGGAGCGATGCATACCCCCCGCTTCTAAGTAAGAGAATTTGGAGTGGGAAGGGGGGGGGGCGCACGCAAGAGAGAGAGAGAGAGAGAGAGAGAGAGAGAGAGAGAGAGAGAGAGAGAGAGAGAGAGAGACTTCACGGCGACGCCCACCAGAGGAGGGCGTGGCCTTTTCGCTGCTAATGGACACCCCGGTCAGGTACGGCCAGATATGGCCTGCCCCCCCTCCACTTCGGCCCGACTTCCCTTGTCTATCCCCTTCACCCCGCCATCCTCCGCCCCCCTTCAGCCCGTGTTGTCGTTGTCGAGGTGTTCTTACCCCACTGCCAGCGTGCGGGGCGCTGCTGCCGCCGCCGCCGCCACTGCTGCTGCTGCTGCTGCTGTAGTGTGCTGCATCGGGCGGGTATAGTCGGTCTTGGGTCGGACTTGGTCCCGTAAACGAAATCTTCTGTCTCTGTCCACTCGTAAGAACCACGTGAGTGCAAGAGAGACAGACCCGCGCTCGGTCATGGCCTGGCCCAGCCCTGGCCGTGCCGAGTCCGCCCGATGCAGCAGTAGCACACTATGCTGCCGCTGCCCGTGTCGGTGTGCGTGAGCGCGCGTGTGCGTCCATGCGTGTGAGGGTGTGATGACGCCAGGCGCCGCCGCGGGCCGCCCAGCTCCGGGCCGCCCCCTGACGTGTCACCTGTTGTCTCCGTCTCCCTTCCACACCCTGCCGCCGCCCGCCGCGACCAAGGTGTCTCCATCTCCGTCGCACGACGCGCGGCCTGGCCTGACGAGGGCGAGGCGTCTCATCTCGTCATCAAGGCCTGCCCTCCCACCATCGCTCCTTCCCCCTCCCTCCCTCCCTCCCTCCCTCCCTCCCTCCCTCCATCTCCCTCCCTCCCCCCTCCCTGTCGCCTGTTCTGTAATCTCACGGCCTCAAGGGAACATTGGGGTGCGCCTGCACTGACCCTCCCCCCCCCCCTCCCTCACGCGTACGCCCTGCTGCCCTGGCTGCACCGCCTGCACGCCTGTAAGCACCGATGACCTGAGCAGAGCCGGACCCTGTTTCCGCTCTCGGCCCGAGCTTGTGCAGCCACAGCCGCGGCGGGTGGCGAGGGGCCGCTCCGCTCCGCTGCCGGGGTGTGCTGTACAGCGGTACAGGCAGCGCGGCAGCGGCTCCAACACGAGCAACAAGTCCCCGGCCCATCTCGCACCCCGTCACCGTCCCCCTCTACCTGGGAGGCGTCTTGCTTTGGCCTACATTTTGATCGCGCTCGCCCCCTCCCCTCTCCTCTCTCGCCCCTATTGCTCTCTCTCACACACATACACACACACTCCCTTGCCCCCTTTCCCCTCCCCCCCTCTGTGGTGGGTCCATGAGGGGGGGGGGGGGGGTTGACGCAGGCACGCCCCCACCCCTCGCCGCACTGAGACGCCACCCCCGGCAGCGGTGGCGGCGGCGGCAGCATCCAAGCATCCAGTGCCTGGGCTCGGCTCGGGTGGTTCGGGCCGGTCCTCGCGGTGCCCCTTCAGTGCCCGACGGCCCCTGCCGACTCGCCAGCCCTGCAGGCCCTGCAGGCCCTGCCCCGCCTGGCCGAGGGCTCGCGCATCCTCGGCGTGACCCTTTGACGCGATCCTGGCGTGTCGGACTGGACCTTTGCTGACGCTGGTCGCCACGAGAGAGGCCGCCCCCGCGTCGCGTCGCAGTCGCATCCCCCGGCCGTCCACCGGCCGTCGGCGGCCTCGCCCGCGGGTGGTCACTCGGGGGGTCCTCTCTGACGGGATCCTGGTCGCGAGTCGTCCCTCCCCCCGGCCGCGGTGCCGTAGACTGGGGAGGGGGAGGACGGCGCCGCGACGCGCCCCGCCGCGCCCCGCCGCATGGTTCCATATGGTGGTGTTGACACGCCTGTTGGCGCGGCCGTGCGTGCGCGTGCGCGTGCCGCGTTCAGCGATGGTCGGGGCCGACTGCTCGTGCTAACGGTGTTCGTTTGTTGCCGTCGTCGCTTTGGTTTCCTCCGCATAACTTTGTTGTCTCTCCGCTGGGGGGGGGGGGGGCGTGCTTTGCGGGCTGTGCCGTGCCGTGGCGTGCCGTGCCGTGCCGTGCCGTGGCCGAGAGAGCCCGGCCAGCATGAGCAGCCTGCCGGACCTGCCCGGACCACCCCCGGGCGGGAGAAGGCAGGGTACGGTGCCGTTAATGTCGGGGAAATAATAATAAAAATCCATTATGTTCACGGCCGCCTGTGTTGTTCCTTTCCTCGCTTTTTCGGTGCTGCATTGTTTTTCCTTTGTTTTGTTCTTCTTCTTTTTCCCTCTCTTTCCCTTCCCGTTCTAAAGGGCGCAGGGGGCTGCTTTGCCTGGCTTTGCTGTTGAGCGTCGCTGCGGCGGGGTGTTTATCTAATTAGTACGGTGGCGCCGCTGTTTGTGCGCACTCTCTCTCTCCTTCTCTCTCTCTCTCTCTCTCTCTCTCTCTCTCTCTCTCTCTCTCTCTCTCTCTCTCTCTCCAATTCAGAACCGACCTCGCGACTATGTTCGTTTTCCTGGTTCCACTCAGTGTCTCGACTTCATACCGCGGCAGACCGTAGTGGGGGAGGGGGGTGGGGGGCGCTGTCTTTGCCCTCCGACAGTTAACCGCACGACACCCCTATTTCATTCCACTCACTCCGTGAATACATGACGAACTCGAGGGGGGACTCCGGAAGCCCCGCGGCTGTCTGTCCGCCTGTCTGCCCGGCTGTCTGCCTGGCTGTCTGCCTGGCGGTGCTGATAGCGGCAGCCAAGCCCCGATAGCGGCCTTTTTCATCTCTCCTCTCGCTTTTTTCCCCTCCCCGGGAGACTCGAGATGCTTTCCTCTTTCTCTCTCACACGTTATCTCGTATGGACTTACGTGGATCTGTGTCTCACTGTGTCTCTTTTGCCCCACACGCCCGGCGCTCGGCAGGGCTAGCATGCAGTCTTATGGGACGTTCGGCGGAGTTTCCGACAGAGAGGAACCTGCAGGTATTCTTACTTGTGTGTGTGTGTGCGTGCGTGTTGATGTGGTAGTGTACCTCACCTCCGCGCCCGCCTGGTGCTTCGTGATACGATTCTGCCTGCGGCTGAGTGCACTCGGCCGCGCGCTCTGCGGGGACAGGTTTGGGGGAGGTGGAGTCCGGGCCGGGTCGGGTCGGGCGCCCTCTCTGGGCACGATAATTCGGTTTGCGACGTGCGCTCTGCCGCGTCTCGCAGTTGTTGGTGGAAGCTGTGTCGGCCTGCCGGCCGCCTGCGGGTGCCGGGGTAGGCCTGCCCGCACGACACGGGTGCGCGCGCCGCCCGGTGTTGCCTACCCGGCAGGCGGTGACGTACCGTCCCCCTGCGCCGGGGCCGCCTGGGGGGCCTGGGCCGCCTGGGGCCGCAGCGCCATTCCGATTTAACGACCCGACGCAAACTATCCATTATTCTGGTGCCCCGAGCGCCCCGCCGCGCGCCTCGTGCTGTCCCTGTCTGCCGGCTCGCTCCGAGGGTCGCCGCGCCGGCGGGACGCGCGTCGGGGACGTGCTGCATGGCATGGGGCATTCCCTGCCCGGCAGCCCATGACTCTGCGCGGCACGCCGCCGACGCCGACGCCCGTGCAGCAATTTCTCATCCCGGCAGCGCTCGCTTCCGTTGTCCCCTTCTCCATTCATGTGCACCGCCCGCCGCCGCCGCCAGACGGCGCTGCGTGCGCTGCGTCGCTGCGCGTCTGTTTGGCTGACGGGAGTGGGAGGGGCGGCGGGGGCCCCCGGCGGCCCCTTGGCGGCCCCTGGCGGCCCCCTGGCTCTGCTGGTGCGCGATCGATGGCCGTGGGTCCGCCGTCATGAGGCGCGCTGTGGCCGCTGGCTGCCGCTGCCGCCGCGGAGCACCTCCCCGTCACCGCCGTCCTGGTGCCCGTGACCACCCGTGACCCGCAGTGACACTCGCTACCCGCCGTGGCCGCCGCCCGCCGGCCCGCGGGCCCAGCCAGGCCCCCGCCGTCCTCCCGCCTCGCGCGCGCAGCGGGGCCCCGACCCGACAGCTGTGTCGCCGTGACGTGTCCGCCGTCCCTCCGCGCCTCGCCCATCCAGCGGTAACATAACTGCACCACGGCGCAGCCGACGCGACGGGCCGCCGCCAGCCGTCAGGCGCTCCGCCGCGCGCGCTCCTCGGACCTGTTTTTGTTTAACTTCGTGACGGGAACGGAGGAGCCCCGGGTCGCCGTGTGCCTCGGCGTATCCTTTGTGCCCCTCCCCTCTCTCCCCCCTCCCCCTCCTCTCCTCGGCCCGCCAACCAGTTGGCGCCCCGGCTGGAAGGCCTGGAGCCTGGAGGGGCTTCGCTCGGCTCCGCTCGCCAATAGCCACCGTGTCCCTCTTGGTTAGGTCGGACTCCTGGGTCTGGTAGTCTGGTGTGGCCCCCGCCGCGCTGCCTGGGGGCTGCCGCTGCCGGCTCTCCTCCGGGTTTCGCAGGGTTGGGTTCCGCCTCGGCCGCCGCGCCGCCTGCGGGAGTCATCCGCACCGCACGGCTCCCTTGTAGAAGGTAGGAGAGGCGCCCGATTTGTTTTCACGCTCCGCTGGGAGGCGCCCGCCTGTGGTGGGTGGTGTGTGGGTGTGGGTGTGGGTGCCTCCAACCGCTGCCGCTGACCTTAGCGCCCGCCTGGGAACTGCCCAATGACACTGGCACACCAACGCCCCCCCCCCCTCTCCTCTCCTTCCAAACCACTCGGTGTGTGTGTGTGTGTGTGTGTGTGGTGTTTGTTTGATTATCACTATCGCATACACCGACATGTTCCCGTGCGGTGTGTGCTGTGTGCAGCGCCGAGGCGCGTGCGTCGTGAAAAACAAGGGACACGGAAAAGGCGGTTCTCTGGATTCTGTTCCTGCCTGGCCGAGAATTTATTTTTTAAATAAAAAAATTAGTAAAGGGCCATTTGCGGACGAGGGGCGTCACGCCAGATCGCTGTGGAACATCTCCAGATGTGTGTCGAGCCGACGCCTCATGCGCCGCGCGCACCCTGCACACACACACACACACACACACACACCGCCAGGGTAGGCAGCCCGCTGCGCAGCCATGCAGCGGGGGTGCCTCGCTGTGCCTGCTGCCGCCGTCGGCGTTGCTTATCTTTCACTCCGTTTCTCTCTATCTCTCTCTCTCTCTCTCTCTCTCTCTCCCTCTCTTCTCTTTCTCCCTTTCTCCCTCTCCGGCTACGCAGCACAGCACAGCAGGTTAGCCTTTGCCGGCTTGCAGAGTTGACACGGGCGCGAAGGCGGCGGCGGCAGTGGCGGTATGATGACCGCACCATGCGGCCGAGGCGCTGACATGCGCTGACATGCGTGGAGCTCCCCGCCCCCCTCCTCTTTCCTTCCCTACCCGACTTCTTCGGCAATGGTGCGATTCCAGCGTGGTTCCACTGTGAGCCCACAGGCCGCACTGTTCTCGCTCTCTCCCTCCCTCTCTCTCTCCCTCCCTCCTAGCTGCGGCCCCCCGCGCAGGGTCAGAATGATATTCGGTTTCGATTCTGCGTCGCCGGCCGCGGCCGCGTCCTCGTCCGCGTCCTCGGGGGGCCCTCACAGCAACAGCGTGCCTGTGCGTGGCGCCCGCACGGACTCCCCCCGCCCCCTCCCCCCGGCGGCACGCTGACCCCCTCCCCCTCCCCTTCCGCTGCTGCAGGCTACGTCAGGTGCGTTGTGTGTCGCCTCGAGGAAGCGGGCCCCTCTGAGAAGCGACCCCTGATCGGCCGCGAGCAGCCGCCCGTGTCCGGGACCGCGCTCGGGACCGCGTCCGGGACCGTGGTGCCCGGCGTCGGCCGATACCCGTCCGCCGTCAGGCAGGCCGTCGTGGAGCTGGGGCGCCGGGGCCTGGGCCGCGCCCGCCGCGCCATGGAGTAGCCGGCCGGCCAGCCCGCCGTTTGGTTTTGGTGTCGAGTCCTTCTAGCGCACCCGGAGCCATGTCTGGGCACTCCATGCTGCAGCCGCTGCTCAGCCGCTACCGAGACCGCTGGAGATGTAAGTTGACACGGGCACCGCCTCCCCTCATCCCGCACTGTTGGGCTGGAACCAGGTGGAGCTCGGCTGGAACCGGGACCGGACCGCGGTCACGGTTCGCTCAGTATGTTACCGATACAGTTGTGAAATTTGGACTATGGCAGTAGCTCATTTCAAGATATCAATTTTTTCCCCCTTGTTTAAGACGTGTCTGTTAATGCTAGACGGTTGGAGTTGACGAACCGTTGTGTGTTACAGCGAGCGGCGATGACGCGGCCTCCTCCTCACAAGTGGACAGTTCGGTGGACGCCACCGACGGTGCTGGCGGAGGCATGGGATACAGGGTTATATTTGTCAACCGGCCTCAGCCTCAGGCCAACAAGTATTGCACCAACTACATTTCGACTGCCAAATATTCCCTAATATCCTTCTTCCCAGCCTTTCTTTTCGAGCAGTTCAGGAGATACTCTAACTGCTTCTTTCTATTTATTGCTATGCTGCAGGTGAGGATAGTGTTTTATTTATTTAGAGTTTCATACTCAACATCCCTACTCTAACAATTTCCTTAAATTATTTTTTTCCCTAGCAAATACCCGATGTGTCACCGACAGGGCGATGGACCACCCTGGTGCCTCTGCTGTTCATTCTTATTGTATCTGCTATAAAAGAAACTATTGAGGATATTGTAAGCATCGCTCCATACACACACATTCCTTTTGGTTCTTTTGAAGGTGGTGTGTAATTTAAGTATTCATGAAAAAAAATTCAATTTTTTTTTCAGAAACGCCATAGGGCAGATAATGAAACGAATCAGAAGGAAGTGGAAGTTCTGAGAGATGGCCATTGGCAGTGGGTGAAATGGCACCAAATTCTAGTTGGAGATATAGTGAAAGTCCATAACAATAATTTCTTCCCAGCCGATCTCATCGTCTTAGCAAGTAGTGAACCTCAAGCAATGTGCTATATTGAGACCTCTAATCTTGATGGAGAGACCAATCTTAAGGTTCGCCAGGGTTTAGCCGAAACTGCAAACCTTTTGAAGACAGATGACTTATCCCAGTTCCGTGCCACACTGGAATGCGATTTACCCAACCGCCACCTGTATGAATTCAGTGGTGTTTTGAAGGAACAAAATAAACAGTATGTATTTTACTTTCAGTTGGTACATAATTAGTTGTGTCTCTCTTACTTCAATGGTCTTGTGGGTAGTATTATAAACTTTACACATTTTTTCAGAAAATTGTCTCTTGGCCCTGATCAAGTTTTACTGAGGGGTTCTCTCCTAAGAAATACCAAGTGGGTTTTTGGACTGGTTGTCTATACTGGTCACGAAACCAAGCTAATGAAGAACTCCACTTCAGCTCCTTTGAAGAGATCTTCTGTGGACAAATTAATCAACAAGCAAATTCTTATCTTATTTATGATTCTAATTGTGTTGTGTGTAGTTTCTGCTTCATGCAGTGAGTGGTGGTCCCGTAACCATGGTGACGATAAAGATTGGTATTTGGGCTGTAAGTATCAAGCACAGTACTTAAAAAAAAAAGAAAAAAACTTTGACTTGCATTCAAGTAAATATTGTTCTCATGTGATTTTTTTTTTAGCATTTTCTTCAAAGAACTTTGGATACAATCTTCTTACATTCATGATCTTGTACAATAATTTGATTCCAATTTCACTTCAAGTGACATTGGAAATGGTTCGCTTCATTCAAGCAAATTTTATCAATATGGATATAGATATGTATCATACTCAAACCAACACTCCTGCAATGGCACGAACATCCAACCTCAATGAAGAGCTGGGAATGGTAATTTTTAATTGCAGAGGAAAATTGAACACTACCTAGGTTTTTAAATTCTGTTTCAATATATTTGGCATTTGTCCCTCCAGGTCAAATATGTATTCTCTGATAAAACAGGAACTCTGACTCGGAATGAGATGGTATTTAAACAAATGAGTGTTGGAGGAATTTTATATAAACCTGCTGAAAATCTGAGAGATACGTCACTGTATCAGGTAACGGGGTACAACAGTTCAGAAACAAAAACCATGATTTTACAATTTTTTTTTTCTCTATTGTTTCTCATTTTCATGTTTCCCAGCACATCGAGCAAAATCATGAAAATTCCCACCTTATACGGGAATTTCTGGTTCTGATGTCTGTATGTCATACAGTAATTCCTGAGCAAATATCTGACGGAACCATCCAATATCATGCCTCATCACCTGGTATGTAGAATTACTCTGCACCTTTTCTTATAATTTCTATACACCCTGGTTCCTTCTCTTGTGCTTTATGTATTTCTAATGTGTTACAGATGAACGTGCTTTAGTGCAAGGTGCTGCCCAATTTGGTTTTACATTTGACACCAGAACTCCAAGCTCAGTGGAAATTGTGGCCCTCGGTAGACGTGAAAAGTATGAAATATTGCATGTGATAGAATTTACAAGTACCAGAAAACGCATGTCAGTTATTGTACGCACACCTGACAATAAAATTAAATTGTATTGCAAGGTAAGTCTACCCCTATTTGAATCAATTATTGTAATGTGCGTTTGCAAATAGGATTGACATTTAAAAAATTTTTTTACACCTGTGTTTTCTGCAGGGTGCAGATACAGTTATATACGAACGGCTCAGTCAGAGTACCCAGCGGGCCAAAGAGCAAACTTTGAAACACCTAGAGACATTTGCCAGTGAAGGTCTTCGCACGCTATGCTGTGCTGTTGCAGACATTTCTTTAGAGTCTTATGAGGAATGGAAAGACACTTATCATAAGGCTAAGGTTTCTCTTCAAAACAGAGAGCAAAAGTTGGATGAGGCAGCAGAATTAATTGAAAACAACCTGACGCTTTTAGGAGCTTCAGCCATTGAAGACAAGCTGCAGGATCAGGTAAGTCCACGTCTTTCTCTTCTATCATGATCTGAAAACTGCATTTTTCTCTTAGTTTAGTTCGTGCATAGATGTTTTACACTCTTAATTGTTCAATTACTTATTTTGCAGGTACCAGAAACTATTTCTGCACTAATAAAAGCAGATATAAATGTGTGGGTATTGACTGGTGATAAACAAGAGACAGCCATAAATATTGGCTACTCATGTCAATTAATAACCCAAGGCATGCCAATTCTCATTGTGAATGAGGGTAGTCTTGATGTAAGTTACCAATTTTTTTCTTCAGAACTCTGCTTTTTTTTTTTGTACTTGTTCTTAATTTACCCAGTCCAGTTTTATTGTGTAACACTTTCAATTTTTTTTTAGGACACAAGAGACACCATAGGTCGCCATATTGCAGACTTTGGGGAGCATTTGAAGAAGCCTAATCATGCTGCCCTTGTAGTTGATGGACATACCTTGAAATACGCTCTCACTCATGACCTTCAGAGAGACTTCCTTGATTTGTGCATTTCCTGCAAAGTTGTTGTGTGTTGCAGAGTATCTCCTATGCAGAAAGCGGATGTAAGATGTGAAATGCAGAACCATGCAGAGACGCAGTGCCTCCTGTATTTACAAGTGTGGTATGGGTAACCAATTATTTGTACCTTTTTGTTTCTCTAGATGGTAGAACTAGTCACTGTACACACTGGTGCAGTGACGTTAGCCATTGGGGATGGTGCTAACGATGTTGCCATGATTCAAAAGGCTCATGTTGGAGTTGGGATTTCTGGATATGAAGGTCTTCAAGCAGCGTGTGCTTCTGATTATTCCATTGCACAGGTTTGTTGAAATGCAATATTTCAATGTTGTGAAAGTTCAAATGTTTCATTTGATCCTCATTGAGTTTTGCCTTCCGTATTCAACAGTTTCGGTTTTTATTGAAGTTACTCTTAGTCCATGGAGCCTGGAACTATAATAGAATGTGCAAGTTAATTTTGTACAGTTTTTACAAAAATATTTGTTTATACATCATAGAACTATGGTTTGCCATTTATTCCGGCTGGTCCGGACAGGTTATGTTTGAGCGTTGGACTATTGGTCTATATAATGTGGTAAGTTAAGGATTAAAGTAATTCTTAGTTCGTAGGTTTTTCAGTACATGTTACATAATGTGAACTCTTCTTCCTCCACAGTTATTCACTGCCTCACCTCCCATCACCATGGGGATCTTCGATAAAGTTTGCTCAGCAGAAATGATGCTTCAGTACCCAAAGTTGTACTCTCCATCACAAAATGGAGAACATTTAAATGTGAGAGTTTTTTGGGGATGGATCATTGTAGCTATTATACATTCGATAATATTATATTGGTTACCTATGCTCATGTGTCAGCATGATGTTATCTGGAAATCTGGCCTTGACCAAAGCTACTTAGTTCTCGGAAACTTTGTTTACACAGTAAGTTAACATGTTATTCTTGCATGTTTCATGATTGTATACACGGGTGCTAAACTTAACATGCTCAACATACTGTTTTCTTTCTTTCCAGTACACAGTAGTAACTGTTTGTCTGAAAGCTGGTTTGGTTACGAACTCTTGGACATGGTTAACACATGCTGCAATTTGGGGTTCAATAGCAACATGGTTCTTATTTGTTGTTATATACAGGTAATTTGATTGAAAACAATATATATCAAGGGTAATGTCGGGTTATGGGTAATGTTGACTTTACCTGGGTAATGTCTTATTTTATTTTGAAAATTTATGAAAATTCCAACATTTTCTGGTTAAAGAGGTCATTGGGTAATGTCAAAATTAAAATTTCTCCATGGGTAATCTCTATCCGACCACTGTTGTGGAGCTACATGGACTTTACCCACAGGACAAACGGGTAATGTCTACCCAGCTCGAAAGACACACTACATACTTCATAGACATTTTATTGAACTATTTGTTTGAACATGACAGGCCATTATGGCACTTGGAGGTGCATTTCTTCCCTGATTTTTTAGCCTCTCCTTTCCCAGCCCCGGATGTCTGGGTAAAGTCCATTTGAGATGTAGGAAATATGAAATTTTAACATTACCCAAGCGGCCTATATATATATATATATATATATATATATATATATATATATATATATATATATATGTTAATATGTATATATGTTATATATATATATAGATAGATAAGTAAACTGGAATTTATTTTTAAATTACATAAAACAGATCATTAATCTACGATTGACTTAAAAGGTATTTTGGCATGCTTTAACTCTCTGAATTTTTCTCTTCTTAGTGCATTTTGGCCTACAATCCCCTTGGGCGCTGTGATGGCTGGTATGGATCTAATGATGTTCACATCACCGGTCTTTTGGTTAGGCCTTGTCCTTATTCCATTTTCAACACTGATCATTGATGTTACATACAAAGTGTAAGTACTACTGTGGTGTGCTGGTTTTTTATTAATTTCAAATAAGTCATTTTATTTGTCAGCAAGTAACAACTCATTACATTTTTTCAGCATTTCAACATCGACACATAAGTCTCTAACAGATGCTGTGCGGGAGAGTGAAATTAGGAAGTCTGATCCAGGAATTATCATGGCAGAGAGCAAAACGTAAGTAACTAAACACATTAACCATGCGTGGCTTGGGTGGGTTTGACTGATGAATATGAGATCTGCCTGGTCCCGAATTAGAGCTAGGGTTAGGTGAAATTTTAAATAATTACTGTAGTTGGCTTTCTGGGGGGTCATAGTGAAAGTATCAAAGACACCCTTTCTGTTGTTTGGTGCTCAATGCGGCTCAACATGGTTCTCAGTGTTCAAAATTTAACTTTCTTTAAGGATTTTATTTTGTAAAATGCGTCAAAAAATGCATCACAATTCCCACTTTTTTTTCTGTTTTCGAATAATATCTGCTTTTGTGGATTTTTCTTTACCCTTTTTTTTTCCCTTTTGATTTACTCACTGCACAGTTTCACATTTCTTATATTGGTGTGTCCTAAATATAAAAAAAAGTTATCTTTTTTTTCAATTAAGGTGTAAAAGGGTATATAGTTTTTGTCTTAAAAGCACTTGTGAAAATGCTTTTTCTTTTGAAAACTCTCGTTATATTTAGGACCATAATATAGTCCACTACGTTCACATGCTTTCTTTGTGAAATGCACAGTCTATGTTTTCCCGTGTTGCATATTTTCACTTTTCCGTCATTCCCTAAAGTTATTAATTCCGGTATTCATTTTTATTTTGTTTTTGTTTTGATTTTATGTATCACCATTTCACATTTCTTCTTTTTAGGCACAATTATCATCAAATTCATAGTGGCTATGGCAGCAGGTTTGCTGCTTGGAACTCTCTTCTTGAATTAAACCAACGTTTCAAATTTTACTTTCAGAATACGGTTTTGAGAACTTTAAGAAATGTGTATTATTCTTGGTGAACTTCTGTTAGGTGGCCTCTGTAGATATTGTGTCAGTCATTTCTTGTGTTGTTTATAAGAATGGAAGATATTTTAGGTAGTTAACCAGTGCCATCCATAGTTGTAAAGGACGGTAGATCTCAATGGCTGTGATTTCTATTGAGTTAAGACTGACACTATTCAAATAGTTTTTAGTGATGTTTTGTTAGTTAGATTGGGCAGACTATCATTAACCAAGGAGGTGGAACTAACCTCAGCCTAATGCTACTCAATATGTGCTGTACATACCAAAGTTAGACAAATTATCTGGGGTAGACCTATTTGGGCTGCATATAATTCTAATAATTTTTTAAAGTGTCAATTAAATACTTGTACATACGCTGTAGCAATACATAATTCAATTCTCTGATTGATTTTTGAAAAAAACTTGTTGTACTGTCATAGTTGAAATTGAGGATTTGAGACTTAAGTTCAGGTATATGTGCTTATGAGCCCAGAACATATTTATTTTCATAACAATCCCAGGTGGGGCATGCAAACAGGGTAGCTACTATACAATAAAATTTATTTTTAAATTTATTTGGTGAGATAATATTGCTCATAATAATCAAGAAATTAACTGCTTTTTAGTGCTGGAGCCTGATCAGTGATAACATTTCCTTTTTGTACCGGTGAACTTTTCTGTGTTAGCCTTCAAATGGTCAATGGTTGCGATGGAAATAGGTGGTGCAGAGAAAGGGCAGCATTTTTGAGAATGCCTTTGCTCACTGTTTGTGGTGTGTGCTAACTTTTACAGTGGTGAGAATTTTACTCTAGTTCACAAGTAGTGTAAGCATTGTGTTGTTTTCTTCTTTGAAAATCCATTACATTGTTGCTCTATTTGTTGATTTGATACAATTTGGTGTAGAGGATTTTTATTTTATTGAGCCTCTTTCTTGAGCATACTTTAATTTGAGATCTTCTTAGTTTCACAGATTGAAACAACACTATTAGACTGCACTTAGCTTTTTAGATTGCCTTTTTAGTGTTTGAACAGTCAATAGTAATATGAATATTGATAACTGATTTTCGAAAGGAAGTGTGTTTCTATTCACTTTTTCTATTACCATTTAATTTGGCGTTATGAGTTCTTCATATGGAAACCAGTTGTCTTATTTTAGAGTGTTGTATATCACAAGCCAAATCGCATGTGTTTTTCATGCTGATGGTTTATAATTGCATTGGGCGTTTTATTTTGCACCGGGATTGATTGTGACAGTTTATTGGTTGTGCTTCTTGGAGTTCTGAATGCTTTGAAATTTGGCCTGCATAGTTGAGCACTAGTTTCCCTCTCAAAAATTCATAGCTTTCATTAAGATCCAGTCTACAGTTACAATACATAAATTTTACCTTTGTTTATGTGCAATGTATTTAACTTTCACAAAGCTGCTCTCTGGGTATAATTTTCTCTTGTTTCTATAGTGTTTTCTTGTGAAATACAACACATTTTCCACTAGCTTATTATGCCACAGCAAACATATTGCTGCTCTAATTGTGTGTTGTAGTGTCCTTCACATTGAATCTGTGCAACCTGCATGATTAAAACCTGTGTGATATGTAATGCTGTATAGATGTAGACTCTCTTAATAGGTACAGTTGTAGTTGCTTTTTGGTTCGCACTGTGTATAAAAATCACACCTCACTTTTGCTGCTGTTGTAAGATGCGTGTTGTGGTTCTTGTGTGTGTTATGTTGCCATATTTCTTTGTCTCATTTACTAGATATGTTATTTTTGTTTCATATTAAATTCTTGGTTTTGTAAAACTTTGGGTTTATTTTCTTTTTCATTTGTTCTTATTAAGAACACGTTATCTCATGAATTGGTTTCATGAAGTATAATCGACTTTTTTGAAATCTCTTACTTTTATTTGATTTTTTTTTCATGATACTGTATGCTGAACGTTGTTATTCTTTAGTCTAAACAACAGTGGAGTGGTCTGACCTCCAGCTATTAGTACCATTGTTGTAGTGTTCTGCAGCCAGAACTGAGCAAACAGTACTATGCTCTGCATTTGAGTTCGTTTAGTAAACATTTCTGTGTGTATGTGCAGCCCCGCTGCCGCGTTGGGAAGTCTGGTGAGGTGTAAGTACTCTTTTGTTTTTCCACTTTTGCTTCAATGTAACAATGCAGGGTACACTTATGGGAGGTCACTTTACTTAAACGCCAGCTCATTGGCTGTAAGTACGTGCTTACTGACTGCAGCCTGGTATGGACTGACAGAATCCATTTTAGCTATAACTCTTATTGGTGGCAGGATATTCTACTTTTGTGACTTTGTTGTCCATTTGTTGTACATATCACCTTAACATCCTCGACATCACCGTAATGATCTCTTTAGAAATCGGGGATCTCCTTCAATTTTCTTTGAAGCAAAGATATTGTGCCACTTCTTATGCATAAGAGAAAGTGCAAGAGATTACTAACATCAAATGCCATTTTTCTATTATGTTTAGAGTTACATTTTAAGTACAACAGTAGACAGTTTTATTTTATCTCTTAGTAATTACACATCATCATATTTAAACACAATAGGTATGGTATGAGAATTTTTTTTTCTTATTCTCTCATTTTGATTCTGCATGCGCATGGTTTCAAAGCCACCTTATACACGCTGCAGGCATGCATCTCGCAAGGTTCTGTAGCCAAGTGAAATCTGTCATTCAGTTTTGGCGACAACCCTGGGGGCAATCGCCACTCTGCTTCGAACTGCTTGTGCTTGCGTTCGACGTTGCTGCTGTAAAAGCACATTGAGACTGAGAAGAGGTGTAAGAGGCCACAAGGGCCACTCCACATCAGCATCAACGGATGATTCGTGTCGGTGACAAAACTGTCTTCGAGTGCATCAATCACTCGGTAATTATTTGTGAAGTGTCATATTCATGAGTCAGATGCCATTTGTGTGTAATCTACTGGTGTGTTTTGAGTCACTGTTCGGGAGGTTTTGTTCTGAGGATAGTTGCGAGTATCTTGAAAGCTTTGCATGAATAGTTTCTGCTTTCGCTATCTTCATTTTGCATGCATTTTGATTCTGATTATAATGCTCTTCTTAACCCCCCCCCCCCCCCCCCCCAAAAAAAAAAAAAGTTCTGTATTACTCTAGTTAACCTTGGTACTTAATGCTGTAAATGTTTTAATGCATGATCCCACCTCTTTGCATTCCACACACCACTAACAAGTGCTCTGCTCCATCTCGGCTCCACTGATCACTCTTCGCAGCCATGACAGTGTTAGTGTCATATAGTAATTTGCTTTGACCGCATCCTGCAGACTGACAGAACGGGCACGGCTGCTCAAGAATGTTTTCAGTCGGCGGTCAGCGACAAGGGTAAACATGGAAGTTGAATTGAGCCGTAAGTACATAGTCTACTCTTTGTAACTGGAGAAGGAACTGTTTCTGTCTGATTTGATGCTGAAACTACTTAAGATATACTCATTACAGTACTCTTTTCATATTCAATTTTCAATCGAGTTGACAGTTATAATGAAGAAATATCTGTTGTATTCTAGTCTTTCTCCCTCTCTAAAATTCACCTGTCTTATGCTGTGATTTTACACAACTCGATACTTTGTTTCAGATGGCTTCGCTTTCTCCCAAGAGGAGGGTGGAGCAGTGGCACAATCCGATGTCATTCGAGCATACAACACAAACTTACCCAAGCCTGGTGGAATGTAAGCTGTTGCTTGTTTCCCTCTTTCTCACTTAAATAACTATGCAAGAACTTTGCAGCATCTTGATCTTGGACCATATCCAAAGATTGTGTGAGATGAAGTAACTGTAAGGACAGATACTGATTGTGAAAAGCCTTCATTGAAGTCTTTATGGGTTTTATCATCTGACTTGCGATACTGAGATGTATGCATCTCTCTTAATTACCAAGGCAACTTCATGTCTTAAAAAAAAATTCTTTTTAAACTTATGTCCATTGTGTTACATTCTAAAGTACAAAGAACAGTGCACTTGCTGGATGAAATGTTCGCACTTACTATTACTCATGTTGACGAATTGCCTAATTTTCCTATCATAGCTTAAGACTGGCATGTTAGAAGTTCTATGACTACTTTGTAATCAAAAGCTTTGCATAGCACACTATTACGCAGATCTAGAATGAGAACCATTAATATGTATATTACTTCAAACTGAAACTAAGAATCTGAAGTCAATGTGATTCCTTTATTTTTTTAAAGACTTACCAGACCATGTGATAATTAGATTGATGTGACTCTGAAAGGAGGGACTTATTTCCCTAATTTTTGATGTGAGCTATTTTTGTTTGTCTCATCAGCAATGGCTAGAAAATATGCGATACTTCTTACCCCTGGGAACATCATACAAACTATTGTAAACAGAAAAAGAAAGAGCTGTTTCATGTGAGTTGAATTTCATGTATTATGACCAACTGTGTGTGTCTGCACAAACTGCTATACCCCATAGAGTTTTCAAGAAAGGAAAAACAAAGTTTCTTGCATGAAATATACAGCTGTTAATTGGGTAGTCAATAGTGTGGCAAGTGGAAAGAGGCCGTTCAGGAACATGTGACACATAATGAAGGCAAATCCGATTCGCAGTTGGACAGGAAAAATCAGCATGGTGTCGCTTGTGGAAATGAAACCACTCAAGCCTACAGTTACTGGAGTACTTGAAGTGCTGCTCTCACCCTCCCATGTTGCAATGATTTAAAGGGAGTTCACGTGGCTCATGAATGCCAGCGCTCCCTGAGGGAAGAGCCATTGAGCATATTACTTTGGAGGAAAGAAGTTGGGCATTTAATCTATTCTTGGAAAGGCTTCAAAATTGGACTTTCTCTCATCCTCTGCCTTTCATTCAATTTGGAATTGACCTTCCTTGATTTTTCTTGTAGCAAGGTACTACATTGGATATGATAACTATAAAACACCCAATTCATTTCTTCCGAAGAATTCCAATGACTGATATTGACAAAAGAATACAGCAGGCGTCTGAAAGTCTGAATGTTTCTTCGTCCTTTGGCTGCATGGTGTCAACTGTGAAAAGCCAAGCACTGTCAATATAAAATGTACAATTATTTTAAGTCACTTTCATAAATAGCTCAAAACTGTCTGGCGATTTACAATTATGTCAAATATTTCATCCGCACATCTAACTAATCTGTGTGAATTTCGCAGAATAGTTGGAAGCATGATAAATAGAATCTTTCTTTTCAAAGTGCATGTAATTTTGCTGTCTGATCTTCATAATTGTATGTGTTGTTTGCTTCAGATTTATTTGCATACCTGTTGGATATAATGGCAGGTTATACCATAATTAGTAGACTAGTATACCATAATTAGTAAACTAAGGTTTCTGGAAAGAAGAGGGGGCGCGGTTGCTTCATTTCATATTAAAGGAATCTGAAGACATATCGTTCGCAAAAAAAGAAGAAAAAAAGCTTGCAAAGTTAAAGCCAGATTGAGGAGTTCAAGTAAATAACTCTTGAAGGAAAGAATGTCCTGTAGCATCACAAAGCATTGACTTATCACATATAATTTGTTACTGCTTAATTAGATTTATGTGGACATTTCACAATGTGATAATAGTACATGTGTAAGAAACTATGAGCCATGTCTTTTTATTGTGCTAAAATGTACAAGCTTGTTGTGTATAGAAATATGTTTATTTTATTGTTACTGTATACTTGTTTATAATCAAGCTAGAGGGTGCAAACAACTAGCATTCCTTTGTGCACTACCTTAACTTAAGTGTACTCACCTACATTGACTCTTTTATTACCCAAAGTGAGCTAATTGTGTGTGTGTGTGTGTGTGTGTGTGTCAGAGACTGTGAATATGCTTCATTGGAGGTTTTCTTTTTTAAAATATTAATAATTATATATTATTTTTATGTCTTGAAAGGGGTTTTATGACTGAAATTACCATCCTAGTCCTAACTTAGAAGTATCACATAGGTATTTATCAGATCATCCAGTTTTAATTGGACAGCTGTTACTATGCCATACATGCTTAGTATTTCTTGTGCTTTTCTTTTATGGCATCTATTTTCACGAGTTTCTTTTGTTTACTTGTTACCAGGCAGTTTGTGTACCTACCTGATGATGAGGTAATTTTGTGGAGGCCGTGCTAACCTTTTTTGGACGCCCCCCCCCCCCCCATTAAAAAAAAATACAGAAGCAAAACATACTTTTTCTTCTTTTGAGGTGTTTTAAATCGCAGATGCAACAAGATGTATGAAATTATTGTTTCTATGTCTTCGTGTCGGCTGTATGTGCGCTTGTACAAAAGTGGCGGCTGACACAGTTTAACCTGTTTCAATTGTGTTTTAATAATATGGATAAGATTTGGAGTATTTACACGATCATTTTGTTTTGATTTGTGTTGATCTCAAAATAGATTATAGTTTCTGAAGAGGA
Organism: Megalurothrips usitatus; assembly: GCA_026979955.1. Classification (NCBI taxonomy): domain Eukaryota; kingdom Metazoa; phylum Arthropoda; class Insecta; order Thysanoptera; family Thripidae; genus Megalurothrips; species Megalurothrips usitatus. The sequence continues at coordinate 3,507,275 of CM049593.1, forward strand.
AGATGCCTGGTGCCTGGCGGTAGCTTGGTTAATTCTGATGTAGAGCTACTGGATCAACTGCCTTAGCATTCATAGGCCATGATGCAGAAGTCATTCGTGGGTCTATACTTGTTGCTCTTTTAAGAGTAGTAACAATGTTAAGCGGCTTCTGCATATGCATTGAGATCAAAAATATTACAGCTGCTTTGAAAATGTTGAAACTGAAGACAGAATTGTCATGCAGAATCTTGTAATAAATGTCATTCAGGGCAAATGCCTCACTTCCTCAAATGCCTATGTTCTCTTAACTCCAAACAGCCAAGTGGCATCCAGATCTCAAATATAAGGGATCAATTGAAATAATGCGTCCACTCTCAGAGCTGCATGATCAGACTGCTTTAATGATTTTCACAGATTTGTGGCTTTTTTACATGACTACCATCAGAAATGGTTGCTTAAGACATTCACATCATAAATTACCACTAAATGCACAACTATAAAAAATGATAACTATCTTTGGTCTACAACTGTTCCGCGACTACATTGCAAAAGAAATGGCTTTTCCATAGATATGAAAAAGTCTTCTCGGAATTGATGTGACTTTGGCAAAACTTGTGAGCTCTCTTATGGCTTATGTAGTACCGTATTTACAATCTTTGGTTCCTTTTAGTACTGTGCTTTTTCTAGAGCGGCAGAATCCAAAGAGTGATACTGACAGCTCGTTTTTCAGCATTATTACAAACAAGTCAAAGCTAACAAATTGGATTACATCCTTTCAAATCAAGCTAGATCTTTCACCACATGTTCTTTTTTAACAAAAAATTGTACCAATTAAATTAACAATCACAATTTACAGTTAAGTACAGTACAACTACCACATATATTCTTTTCCTTGAGATTATGACAGAAAGTGGTGAATGTTCCTTACGTACACAAAATAGTCATATCTGCTGACTAGTTGTAACACACAGTATTTGGTGGTACAATTGACTGACACTCGTAGCAGCATTGCCTCTCCTCACACTGGATGGTGCCAAGAAGGGTGCCGAGAAAAAAATAATCTTAAAAGATATGTATTGCTCGAAGAAAAACAAATCCCAACTAAAACACATTTAGACAACATATTACTTCCTTTATGCTTGCCATCTTGTGCTCCCCATCACAATATGAAGTGGCATCCAAGAAAAAATAGGAAACATGACACTTCCCTCAAAAGAATGAGTAAAATGCCAGAGACTTATGAAGGGTGCGACATTTGAACTAATTTTAACTAAACTTTCAATGAAAAATATAAGGAAAAAATCTAATTTATCAATGGCTACGACTCAAAAACCCTCCCATTTTCTCCAATTTCTCAAACAAACATGTCTGATAATGTTCCAATGCAAAGACAAACAAAGGAGGCTGACTTTTTCACTAAAACCCATTTATCTAACTAACAACTACCCTGCATACAAGGCAACAGTTTGCGATTAATCTACGACACAAGACGAACCAAAATTCACCCAATTTGGAGCTTTGGGCGACTCCTACTCCCATCCCCCCACTCCCATCCCCTTCCCCCTCGGCACGCACGCACGCACGCACACGCACATGCACACGAACACACACGCGCACACACACTTGGAATCAAGTCTCCCCTATTCCCTATGTTACCAACACTTACCTACTCATGAAGCAACATATATAGATATATCCGAGTTATGGATTAGAAACACAAGACAAAAACAGGTACATAATGTTCATTCAAAGATGTGATTACTCTCAAACTGTTAAGACTCAACAACTTGGCAAGTCTCTGAAATGTTGACTCTGTTACATTCTGAATAAGACATTACTCATTTTTCTTTCAAGTGAGTGACTAGATACAAATAAAAGAGGTGCGAGCAATCTTTTCTATATGCAAGGCTGCCTGATCAGGAGTAAAAATGTCCTGAACAGTTCACATCAAAAAATGGGAAGCCGAAACATCCCTAAAAGTTTGTGTTTTGCCCAGAAGCCCACGCAAAGCACACAACATAATATAAATGTATGAATGAAAAAGGAGTTCAATTGTACGGCTCACATGAATAACAAAACTTTCAAACTGACAAATTTAGAAAAGGCACAAAACCATTTGGCTACATGTGAATATAATATGGGAATTGCACAAACCAAGGGCAGTATACCCCAGTACAACATTATAAAAAGAAGAAAGACACAGGATGTAATGTAACATGCACTAAGGATTGAACAATCAAAAATGCCGCTAGTACATACAGTCCTTCACATTTCAAACTTTTGCTACCATGGGTCCTTGTGGCTTACACACTATATATAAGTTCATGAGTATTGTTTAAACTTCAGTCAACCAAATCTCTTGTTTTCAATTTAGAGTATTCCTGCCATTAGCTGCATTCGTTTTGACTCCAGTGAATATTTAGACATTTACTTTTTAACCAGAGGCAGAAAAAAGTTGTGAAGAGAATAAATAAAACCCAAAAGAGACAAGCTACATTTGTCATTTAAAAAGGAAAGGGGGGGGGGGGGGGGGGGGCAAAATGGTCAAGCTGTGGAACAGCTCATAACATTAGGTATCCTTCCTCCACCACATTGAGAGCTTGGCACAAACTTTCTCCCTGTGGCATAACATAAAACACAACCATACTTGCCACTTAGAGATGTTAATAATACATAAATATATCTGAAAAACAATAACGATAGCAAAAATGATAGTCTAAAAGTCTTTAGGTGATACTTATAAATATACTTAATGGTAAATATCAAAGTGTGCAAATTCGTACATGTCTAACAGAACACTAACAATCAGTTGCTTTTTTTTTTTAAAGAAGAAAAAATAGACTTACCATTACACAGTATTGTGCAAAGAATGCAATAAATCGGTTGTTAAAAAAAATATCTAAGTTATACTACCAAGAAGGATACGGCCATGATAAACCTTAGAAGTGAAGATGATGATCGAAATCACCCTACTTTCCTAACAAAGAGCATCCACCATTGGAAAGCAGATTTAAATAAGTGATTCGCACTTTTGCCTCTTTTCTCGTACCTTTTGCTAAACTAAATCATGGAAATCGCTTTCAAATTGACAATCATATGAATCTCTTATCATATTATGAATGATCGGTCATAGTTTCTGCATGCATACAGAAATCACAAATCTCTTACTTGAAGGAGCAGCACCACCAAGTACGCAAATATAATAAGAGTACTTGTGGTTCAATAGAAACTTGCTCCAATACAAACCACAACACTCAAATTTATTCATCCACTGATATGCATAGCTCACCACCTTGCTTTCCAGTGGAAATCACAGACATTTAAGTCACTGAGTCTGACATAACAAAGTAGGAAATGTACAATTTCAAATCTTAGAACACCTTTGATCTCTGATGATGGTACCATTCTGAACTCGACGCACTCATTGCTCCAAAATAATTTAAGCATAAAAGAAAGAAAAAAAGCAATTCCAGTGTGGAAGAGAAGATATGGGTTGTAAGGACTTTTCCTTCTCTGATGTATAAACTGAAATTTTTAATTTGATGGACATGTTTTGCATTCTATGAGGTGCTTGTAAATTTTCTAAATTTAAGTATGTGCGCTGATGAACATGAAGACCGACAAGTAATCTAAACCATACAAGTTTTTGGTTGAGTTTGAATAATAAGGGTGTTTTAGAAATTTAGAATTTAGAAATATTGCTTGAACCTTCCCTTTAAGTATACATACGCAAGGCATAAAATGTAACCTCAAAACAAAATTACTTTTGTGCATGATTCAAATAAGTTCAGTAACGACCAGCAAAGTATGATTATTAAGTCAGAGAGTCCATAAGGAGTAAAATCGCAGAATACCAAACCCCCGTCTTATTTTACAACACAAATACTGATCGGGTTAATGCTTTGCAAAACATTTATAATTTACTACCACTGCGATAAAAAATATTGACTCAAATCCACAATCCATCTGGGACATCTGCATAAGATCACAGACACCACAATGTATTGCAATGACTAGTCAGAAATCTGCACCATTTCTCATGATCCTGCATGTGCCCATAAGCCATTAACGTGGTTTCAAATTCAAAGTGATATGCTAGTCTATACAAAAATATGTAGGGATTGAAAATCTGGAAATAACAGTAAGAAGCCAATAAAGATAGTTAAACTTCGAACAACACTTAACATTAGTGAGAAAAGAATATGCATGATCCATGCTCTCTATCTGAGACCATAGCATACATCAACCTAAAAATGGAGATTTACAAATGATACTTCAATGTACATGCCTTGTTGGTCCAAATTACCACAAGAATATCAGAGGTAATATTTGATAAAAAATAATGTATTCTATTTTACCTAAAACATTTGGTGCATTGACCTTATAGCTATTGGTCGCAGCTTAAATTTAAAAAGTCGATTTAAAGTCATTTTGATATGAGTATGAAATAGTACTCATTCCTTGTTCATGAAGAAAAAATGTTGCGTTGGATTGGAAAACAAATTCTGCACCTAGAGTCAACGATCAGTATCCAAAAGCATTGGCTTAAAAAGGTGCCGTGCCTAACAATACAGTCGTTTACGCAATTATGACCGGCGAGTGGTGGAACTCCTTATTGACTATGTAGAACTTGTGCTTCCGGCCGAAGACACCCCAGATGACGGCGATGTTCTCGATGACCAGCGTGAAGGGGATGATGAGCAGCGTGCCGCAGATGCAGAGGAAGAACCTCAGGACGCCGAAGCGGTACACGGAGAAGGACTTGAGGACCCCGAAGATGTACATGTACAGGTTCATGCCCTCTGCAACACAAGAGACACGCACAGCCGTGAGAAGGGGGCGCGGCGTCAGCACGCATGCCACGCATGGCACGCACACAGTAAAATCTTCTGCACTATTTGTGCGTAAGTTACGGACGTTCCTGTGCATACAGAACGTTATGCACAGTTTTGAGCATAATTATGAACAAATTATGCATAATTATGCACAATATCATGCATAATTGTGCACAAATTATGCATACCTTCTGTATGCACAGAAACGTCCAAACTTAGGCACAAAAATTCTCCACATGAGTTTAGTGTGCATGGTTACGCGCGCGGAGGGAGGGCGCCAGCGGCCGCACAGAGGCTTACCGACGAACGCGAACAGGGCGTTCATGGCGGCGGGGCAGGGCAGCGGGAAGAAGGCGGCCAGCAACACCTTGGAGGTGACGAGCGGCAGCACCACCCACGAGTAGCAGGCCACGCCCAGCAGCCACTTGGTGCGCAGCGGCACGGCGCGCGAGTGCACCACCAGCAGGATGCCCTGCAGCCAGCGCTTCCGCTGCTGGATGAAGTCCCACACCGAGAAGGGCGACTTCTCCCACATCTCGCCCTCGATGAAGTCGAACGAGTAGCCCTGGTCCAGAGCGCGCATCGCGAAGTAGCAGTCCTCGGCCACCGACCCGTCCGGCCCGTTGTCGAACGACACCTGCCGCTCCGCCGACGCCTGGAAGCAGAAGGGAGTCATCGCGCTGGTCAGACACAACGGCGAACAGAACAGAACAGAACAGAACAGAACAGCACGCCCGGGAGACGAGCAAGTCCAGCATCTCTCTGGCAGTCAGTAAAAGAAATCAGCAATCACATTACACGCAGTGTGACCGGCGCCCCCGCGCCGCCGGCCGCGGCCCATCTCCCCGCGCGGGTCAAGGTTCGACCATTCGACCATCCGACCAGGCTCGATCCGACCGACCGACCGGCAGAGCCCCCGCCGCGAGCGGCCGCGGCCCGGCGAGGGGGGAGGGAGATACATTTTTAACGGAAGCGTGCGAGCGTACGGGGAGGGTGGCGAAGTCCGGCTCAGGTGGACTAGGCTAGACTTGGCTCGACTAGACTAGACTCGGCTTAGGCTGGACTAGACTAGGCGAGGTCGCATGAAGGCTCCCGCCGCAGGTCAAGGCTGCCCCGCCCCGCCCCGCGTGGCCCTGGCCGGCCCTGGCCCTGTCCCGCCCGAGGTGAGGCGAGCTGAGGACTCTCTGCTCCACTTTCCCCGCCTCGCCCGCCCCGCGGCAGAGCCCAGGCACAGCCCTCCTAATGATGCGCCCCCGCCGCGCCTCCCGGCTGCCCGCTGCCCGGCTCGGCTGCGGCACACGGCACGGCGCAGCGCAGCGAGAAGTGCAACCAAGTGCAGCCTAAAGGGGGAGAACCGAGCGGGCCGGTGTGGCGCTGCGAGTGCGAGAGAGACAGAGCGCTACTACGTCGGGACGTTAAACTGTTCGATAGGTCTATTCCATTGTAGGCAAACCCGCCTCGCGCTTCTCACACCACAGCGTCGTCTGGCAGATCGCCCCCGTTGGTGCAGCCCAGCCGGGCATACCGCACCGAACACCGGGCAGTGCGGGGCTGGGCGGGGGGCATTGACACCGGGCCGTCGCCGTCGCGTGTCGTGGCAGGGCGGGGTGTGTCCCCCCCCCCCCCCCCCCCCTCGGGTCCCCGGCCGGCCTTGCAGCGCACGCCAAACACGCGGGCGATACACGTCTGCACTGACGGAGGAAGCCAAATCACTTCCGGTGCGGCAGGGAAAAAATAACGACAGGAAAGACATCGTAGCAGCCCCATAGAGAAGGGCGGTTACATGCGCGCCGGGGATCTCTGGCAGGCACCGCACGCTGCCTCCCTTGCGGCTCTGAACCTCTCACTTCTGGACCGGTGAGCACGCTCAGCACCCTCAGCAGTCTCAGCAGAGCGCCCTCAGCACGCCCAGCACCCTGCCACCCTCAGCCACCCTTAGCACCCTCAGCATGCTCAGCGCCCTCAGCAGTCTCAGCAGTCCCAGCAGTCTCAGCACCCTCGGCAGGCTCAGCACGCTTACAGAACTCTGGACTTTATTGCCGCGCGAAAGTGGCGGTAGCGGAGCAAAGGCGGTCGGCGGGCGGGCAGCGCTGCCCTCGGCTCGTTTTGCATTAATACCAAACAGTGGAGCCGCATAAACGGGACAAGTGCGGCGGCGGTAACGCCGCGGAGGCGGAGGCGGAGGCGGAGCGAGGCGAGGCGAGGCGAGGCGGCCACGGCGGAACCCGTCTGGCAGTGCAGCAGTCCGGGTAAAGGGGCTGAAGGGGGTCGCAGAGCTCCGCTCAAAGTGGCGGCTGCGGGGAGGAGAGGCTGACCTTAATGTCGATGGTGCGGCCAACGGGTTCGAATACCGGCTTCCAGTTCCACTCATTGCCGCTTAGAGAAAGGGTGTAAGGGAGGGGGAGGGAGGAGGGGAAAGGGGAGAGTGGGAGAGGGAGAGAGAGAGAGAGAGAGAGAGAGAGAGAGAGAGAGAGAGAGAGAGAAAGAGAGAGATTTGATTTGATTAATTTCACCAAAATAATATTGGTTAAGAGAGAGAGTGGGAGAAAAGGAGAGGGAGAGGGGGAGAGGTAGGAGAGAAGGAAAGAGAGGGAGGAAAGGGGGAGGGGGAGGGAGGGAACGATAGGGTGGGAGAGGGATGTGGAAGGGGGGGGGGGGGAGAGGGAGAGACAAATTGCGCCGCGCCCCACGGCAGGACACGCTCACCGTATGGCGCGGTTTGTCTTTATTACGCCCCCCCCCCCCCCCCGCAACACGCGCGATAACCGATAACCAAACCCAAACACACGCGGACAGCGGGACAGCCAGCCAGCCAGCCAGCCGCCCAGCCAGCCGGCTCCCGTGGGGGGGGGGGGGCAATGGCAGTCCGATAGGCGCCATTAGGGGAGGGGGAGGGAGGGGGCGATTACTACACCGCTCAGCGGGTGGCGTGGCTCACGCGCCTCCTCCCACCACCATCAGCAGCAACCCTTTCGCCCCAGCAACAACAAGGACTCCCCTCGCCATAATAATCTAACGCGGAGAAAGAAAATGACAACCCCGGCAGAGGCAGACACAACCGGGAGAGAGAGGGAGCGAGAGGGAGAGAGCGAGGGAGAGCAAGAGAAAGAAGAGGGAGGGAGAGAGAACGATAGCGAGCGAGCGGGAGAGAGGGAGATAGTACTGTAGTGGCATGGCGGGGCAGCAGATTTTTCGGGACGCGTGACGCGGTGCGCGCGTCCGTCCCGCACGTCCTGGGGACCCGGGGGCCTTGGCGAGGTCGGGCGCACCTCTCACACCCGCACCGAGCCGCGACCGCTGACCGATATTCAGGTACACCGGGGCCGCCGGGGGCCGCCGGGGGGCCACCGGGGGCCGCCGGGGGCCGCCGGGGGCCGCCGGGGGCCGCCGGGGGCCGCCGGGGGCCGCCGGGGGCCGCCGGGGGCCGCTCCGGTCGCGGCGCGGCGGCGGGCGGGATCGGGACCGTACGAAGCAGTGAGCGCAGCGCAGCCGCCGCCGCCGCCACCGGGCTGACCTGCCAAACGATATGAACAAGAGAGTCACTTAAGGGTGTACCGGCTTACTTTTTTTTATTTCATAAATCGACAGTTTTGAATACGCTGATTCTAATGGTATGTGTCTGTCCCTCCTAGCCCGTCTAGTTTTTGCTCTAGAGGCGTCCAAACATCCGTTTTTTCCACTTTTTGAGCCAGTCAAACTCGAGAATTTGAAATGGTATCATGACGAGACTTCCCAGAAACATAGTACTTTACTTGGACTGTGTTTTGAAATATTTTTCGTGTCAGTGCGATTTCCAGGAAGGCTCCTGGAATCATTTGAAAGTCGGCCGATATCAGAGAAGGTTTTTAAGTGGATGGCAGCGAAAGACCAAGTCGAAATTATATTCAAAACATAGCCTCATTCTTCCTCTACAAGATGAGACCAATACCATATTTGTGAGTCGACTGCAATTTGAGTTTGACTGGCTCAAATGCAGGCCTTTTTCGAGTTCCAGGCATGAGTAGAGAGAGACAGACTACACCTTCTCTCTCGCACGTGGCGGGGTGAGGAGGTGCGTGGTGCGGGGGAGCCGTCCCTCCCCCTCCTCCCACCGCTGTGACAATGCGCGACGTCTGCCGGAGCACCGGAGCCCGCTAAACATTACAATAGACGGATTCGACGCGCCCCGTCCTTTTAAACCTGACGGAGAACCAAATCTTGACTGCCAAATTTTTAACACTTGCAAGTCACACCATCGTTTTCGCCGCCTCGTGGCAGTGTGATTTCGTTTTTGAATCGTGATCGTGCGAGGTTTTAGAGCCGACTTGTGGTTGCCAAAAATCCGGAAGAAGAGCGAAACTGAGCCAAACTCTGGTCCGGAAAGCCGGAGCTGGCCGGTGACACCGACTTCGGCGGTGTTGCAGCGGCGTTGCCACCTTGGCTGTTGGGGAGGAGGTGGTCAGCCTACCCACCCCTCCCACCCCCACTTTTGACTAATAAGCGTGACGATTCCGAGAGTACGAGAGGACCTGCACACCCTTAAACGCGCGCCGTCACCAAGTCAGAGGAGGAGGAGAGGGATGGGGGAGGGGGAGGCGGGGAGGGGGGCATAAATAAAGAGGACCGTACATAGGAGCGGGGAAAGGGGGCCAAAGACGGAGACAATTAGGACGTAGTTCAGCATACTTAAAGGCGGAGGAGGAGGTGGCGCCCTGCTGCATGCGTGTGCGTGCGTGTGTGCTGCGGGCCCGCGACGGGGCACCACAACTGGTCTGGCGTTCACCGTAAATGTTCGCCGTCCTTAAAGAGCGGTATTTTGACTCCCAACGCAACAATTAAAAAACCCGCCATAAAAAGGCAACACTTTTAAAAATGTTGACCTTTAAGGGCACTGTTTAGGTAACGACCTATTTTTACTCTATACGGCAACGTTTTAGAAAGTCGACCAAGAAGGGCGATTCGATTTAACGTCGCCCACATTGGGCGACGGGCGTCGCCTTTAGTTTCCTGCACGGGTTGAGCGGGACGCCCCGCCCGGGCCCCGGCGGCGTCAGCACGGCACGCCACGCCCGGGACTTTCCATACCGATACCGGCGGCGCGGCCGACGTGTCGGCCTTGGGACTAGGCGTACTAGCGGCTGTGGAGTACTCGCGGCCGCAGAAACGGTTCACGGGCAAAGGACAGTCGGCGGACGGACCGATCGTTCGAGAGGCGCAGATAGGAAGGCTGACCCGGCGGACCCAGGCGGGGGGACGCGGCCGCAGGCGCCAGCCACGCACCCGTCCCCGAACAGAAATGAGGACGGGATACCCTCCGGCCTCCGGGCCACGGCAGCCGCGGCATAAAATGTACCCCATAATACAACGGAGCACTTAGTTCCCTGTAATACACCTGCATTATTTATAATACACCTGCAGCACATCGTGCACGTCAACGTGGAGTCGCCCCCCCCCTCCCCGTTGCCTCTCCGGCGGGACAGAACCGAACCAAACCCGATCCAGCCCGACGCCCGCCACCCCGCTCCGACCCCGGCCACAAAGGCCAGCAAGGAAACGACTGCGATGGCCCGCGCCGGCCGCGCCGAGGATACACAGTTGTTTGGTGCGATCGCATCCCGGATTCCGGCCGACAGCCCCCCGCCCCTCCGGCCCGGCCGCCGCCGGGTGGGTAGGCAACGGCCGTGCTCCGGCGCACCGCGGCCCGGCGGCCTGCCTACCCTCCGGGCTGACGGCCGCCCCGGCTCCCCGGTTTTTACGGCCGGCAGACAGACAGCACACGGAGGGGTGCCGCGGCGCCGCGCCGCGTGAGCGCCCCCACCCCATTGGGGGAGGCCAGGGAGGAGGACTGGGGGGGGGGGGGCGTGAGGGGGCGTGAGGGTCGTCCCTTGTCCCGGCGGGGGCTGGTCGTCTGTCCCGTGGCGTGGCAGGGGTCGTGTCTCGTGTCCTGTGCCGTGTCGTGCCGTGTCGTGCCGGTGCCCCGCCGCCCCCGCAGGCATCGGGTCCCGCGGCTGATTGGACGTCGTGGGTGCAGCACCACCGCTGCTGTCTCCTGCCGCCGCCCGCAGCGGCGAATCAATGCGACTTCCAAAGGGAAAAGGAGAACGCCCGGGCCCCCGGAGGGGTGGGGGTGAGGGGCCCACAGCAATGCCGCCATTTATATTGGATGGCGCCGTGTGGTTTACTCGCGTGCGCCCCCCGCAGCGGCCCGCAGCGCCCCGCAGCGCCCCGGAGCGGCGGCCCGACGCGTGGCCTCGCGCGCGGCATGGTGCGTGGCACGACTCACTGCTGAGCGGGCGGGGGAGACACACACAAATGTGGCGAGGCACGAGACGTCTCAAAACAACTCTGTATTGCAGAGCGGGGGTAACCAAACCGCGTGAGGCGTGGGATTCCCGCAAAAAGGAAAAATAAAAGTAACAAAACTGGAGCGGCACGTCCTGGCTCCTGGCGACCTCGGTGGTGACATTGGCGACGGCCCCAGCCGGAGCGGGAGCGGGAGCCGGAGGGAGCGGGAGGGAGCGGGGGCCGGATAGAGCGCATGCCATAACTTTTGAGCTTTACTGGGGCGGCGCACGGCAGACGGCAGTGGAATGTGCCCAGATTTCCGGGCCGGCGGTCTCGCGTCTGTTAGCCGAGTAATCGGCCCCGGCGGCATTTTCAGCAAGCACGTCCCACGTCCCAATCCCGACCATCCGCCGCACAATGACTGACAGTGCAGACAAGAGTCCTCCGTTCGTCAAAAAAGAAAAAAAAGCCGGAGGGAACGTCACTTGATGTGTTCCACGACACACCTGGTTTCTCGGTGAAGGGCACTGCGCCACAGCCGCGCCGTGCACTCCGGCCCCCCTACGGGCCCCTGCGGGCAGGGCGCGGCCACGGTGCAACCCCCGGGGGAAAAAAAGACTCAAAGTGAAACTGCGGAGTGCGGAGAGAAGGGAGAAGGGGAGAGGAGAGCCCCGTTGGTGTGCGGAACGGAACGCCCCAGCCGCCTCCGGCACGGTGCCCCGCCCAGCCCAGCCTCCCTCTGCCCGCCCACAGCCACACGGCCGAACGGCAAAACCGTTTGCTTTTTATAGTCCCCACCGGAGACGAATATAAGAAGCTGCGGCGCAAATATTTTCCCGTGCCGCGAGGAGGCGGGCGGGAGAAAGGAAGGGTAGGTAGAGAAGGGGGGGGGGGGAGTAGGACACGACTTGGGCTGGCAGCGAGGGGAGGCGGAGGCGCGCGGCAGGGCAGAGGGCGACCTTGCGCGGGGTAGGCAATCCGCGCGCGCAGGGCAGCGGGGCTGGTGGCCGGCGGCACGCCTCGGACAGGGCGCCGTTGTGATCCGGGATTCTGGCCGTTTACTGTATTATTGATATACGGTGGATGTGCGCCACTTAGGATTTATTCCAACACTTTTCCGGCACAAGGGCCTCGCTCACTACCTTGCACCTCCCTTGGCCCGCTCTCGACTGCCCGACGCATTGGCTCCCCTGTCGCGGGGGTTAGCACATTGGCCACTGAGCCGCCGCGCTGGCGGCGCGGGGAGTTGGAATGTGCGGGGTGGCTGTTCCACCAACAGCACCAGGCGCGGATCCAAGGAGGAGGGGGCGATGAGGGCGTGCCCCCGCCCCCGCCCCCATGAACCCCCCGATGGACGCCTGCTAGGTAGGCAACATGCCTAACATTCCGCCTATAAGTAGGCAAAAAGTGGTACGTCGCCCCTCTTGGAGTCGCTCCTGGATCCGCTACTGACCAGCACGTCGTGACCCACTTGCCGTCCCCGGTACCGCCACGCCCCGCCCCCTAACTCCAGGCCACGCCCCGCCGCGCCCCCTAACACCGGGCCCCGCCCCGCCCCGCCCCGCTGCCCGAGGGCCGGCTGGCCGCGGGCTGAGGGCACAATCCCCAAGGCGTGTGCCCCCCGCGGGGCCCCGGGGCACCGCATGCCCACGCCCGCGCTGGTCATCGGTCATTAGGGCGCCCCACCCCGCGGCAACAAGACCCCTGCGACGCCCCGGCAAATAGTCGCCGGGCACGCATTGCGCAGCGACCTCTGCCGGCACTCCGCGCCGGCGCCGCCAGCGACGGGAGGGCAGCAGGGCCGCGGCCACTCCTTTTACACCTTTAAAGGGACCGCGGGGCGCGCTCGCACGACACGCCCGGCACGCCGGTGCCGCCGCTCGGGCCCCGCCACACCGGCCCCCGCCACACCGGACCCCGCCACACCGGCCCCCGCAACACCGGCCCCCCGCCACACCGGACCCCGCCCGACACGCCCAGAAGCAAGGGGCGATTCACTCTTGTTGTACCCCCGTAGAACTTGTAGTACCAGTGTAGTACCTGTAATACTAGTGTAGTAGCTGCATTACCGGTGTAGTACCTGTAATACCGGCGTGCTTTTCTTGTAGTACCTGTAGTACTTTTGTAGTACCTGTAGTGCTTTTAAAATATTCGTGGGTAAATCGTCTTTCAATAGGGCCAACCTCCGGAAGCTGGCCCTTCCCCTGGGCTACGTCGGGACGCTTGGAGTTTCCTGATTGGTTGGTCCACGAACACGGGTCGCAATGCGCATGACCCAGCTCCAGAACTTCGCACGGCGTACGCTGCTGAAAAGGCGCTGGCACTTCGTTGAACAGGGGGCCCCGTTCCGCTCGCGCACCATCTCTCGGCGGCAGGTGGGTGGAACCTTCCCCGCCGCCCGCGGGGGAGGCGCCCAGGGGCCCAGGGGGGACGCATCCAGCTTGGCACGGCCTCCGACGGGGAGGCCTATCCACCCAGGCGCGTTCGGCGACAGTGTTAGGGTTGAGGGATGGAAACAAGGGCGGACTGCGGACTGGCTACTGCCCGGCCCGGCGGCCCGTACAGCCGGAGTCAGGCGGGCGTCAGGCGGCGCCCTTTAGGACCATGACCCCCACGAACTTCAACCCTCCCTCCTGGACACGCACACGCACACACACACAGGCGCATCACGGCTGTGCCCGTTAGCCGCCAGCCAGCCAACGCTACGCAACAGCCCTGGAGGGGAGGGGAGGGGAGGGGAGGCGGTCGCCACCCTGCCGCGCCGTGCCGCCGGTGTCTTTTGCCCGGATCGCGTTTTCAGGCCATCGATTCGCCGCCGCAGCGCCCCCCGCCCCTCCCTTTTGCATTTTGGGACACTTTGGCACAGTGCAGTCGGGCCGCAGCGGGTGGCGCCGGGGGGCCGAAAGGACACCGCCGGCGGCAGCGGCTGTAGTGTACCTAACCGCCACACGCTGCTGCCGCACTGCCGCGCTGCCAATAAGCCCCGCGGACTGGACGCACTCCGGAGAGCGGCTCTCGGCTGTCGGTCGGAGCGGCTCCGGTTCCCCTTGACTTACAGACAGCCAGCGGCGGGAGCGGAGGGGAGCAGGGAGAGCGGAGCCCCCATTAGAACCCGCGTCGACGGCGGCCTCACGTGGCGCGCGTCAGCGGCGCCGTGACACAGTTCGGCGCCTCCTCGACCGATGCCGCCTCCAGGGCAACGCCGTCGGCACCCCCGCTGACTCCCGTCCGCCCCCGCTGTCTGTCTGTCTGTTTGTTTGTCTCTGTCTGTCTGTCTCTAGGCTGCGCCGCACACCCGCACTGCATGCCGCATAGCCAACAGGCTGCCGCTATGACCAGTCCAATTACGGCATGGCTGCGCTGCAGCGCCCCCCTCCCCTCCCCCCAGACAGCTCTCCGGTGACTAAAGCAGTACGTTTTAACCTCCGCCCGCGCCACTTTCCCCGCCTGGCCGGCCTCCCCCCCTACTCCTCTCTGAGCACTGCGGCCGCCTGCCCCAGTCAGCACGGGTGACCTAAGCCTCCGCCAGCGCAGCGGCGGCAAGGCGGCTGCGGCAGCAAGGCGACCAAACACTTGACGGTGAATTAATGAATGACATCACGAGCAACGCAGCATAAGGGTGGCATGAGAGGGGGTGGGAGAGGCGTCGAGCGGGGGGGGGGGGGGGGGTACGATAAGGCACACCAACACACGTCGTGCACATGAGCGCGCAGTCACACCCGCGGGGCCGCTGCTGCCCGCCGCGCCCTGCGGGGGGTCATGGTAATCACGCCGCGGGGGGGAGGAACGCGGCGGCCGCACTCACTGAGTGATGGTGGCCAAAACCGGGGCCGGCGACTCATTGATTGTCCCTGGACACACACACACACACACACACACTCACATGCGAGCGGCCAGACCACAAGGACAGAGCACAGGGCCCGGCGCCGCTTCGCTCGATAATGTTTGAGTTGGAGTCGCGACGCACCGCGCGCCGTAGGCCCCCACCGTAGGCCATGGGACGTGTGCGCAGCAGGGCCTAGCACTGGGGCGCAGCACTGGGGGCTCCATCAGGGCGAGGGGCTTCAACCGTTGGCTGTGATCGCGGGGCCTCGGGAGGGGGGGGGGGGGCAGATGCCACCGGGTCACAGCGGCACCGTATCACAAGTGTCACACGCACGTGTCGAGTCTAGAATCTCTAAGATTCCTCGCGCGTGGTATTCAATCAGTGAGGCTGGGAGCGAGGGCGGGGGCGGCGAGGGTGGCAAGACGGCCACGGCCATATGGAAACAAGTCTGGAGGCGAATGAAACGCAGGCGAGACGTAGACCATCGACGGATCCACACCTTTAAAAAAAAAACTGTTTGAATTTAGCATATTTGAGATTCTCGCTGTCAGTTTAATGAATCAAGCATGCGCATTTAGAACAATGCTTGAATCAAGCATCGTAAGCTTGATTCAAGAAACTGACAGCGAGAATCGCAACTATGCTAAATTCAAACAGATTTTCTTGAGGGTGCAGCTCGCGGACAGTTTTGTCTGAAAATTATCTGACAACAGAACGCTAAAGTAAGGAAAGACAGTCTGCGTCCGCCAATAGTCCCGCAGACGGTACGCAGGCCGTCACACCAACTGAACACGAATAGGCGTCCGTTTCCACCCCCTACCCCCGAAAGAAGGGGGAGAATAGACGCGCACCACCGGGCCCAGAACCTGCAACCTCACACATTTACTCCCATCCACTACACCCCTCTACGACTGCGGCTACCGCTCTCACGCAGCGTGCCGGGTGCCGGCACTCGTGGAGATAGCCCCCCCCCCCCCACGCCAGCCTATCCGAGCGTCTGCACAATGTCTGTAGTGTGTGCGCCGCTGTAACGTGCAAAACGTCAAAGGGGCACTGCAAAACGTCTGACACTTGGGCGGGCTCAGTGCGCGCCCGGGTACTAACCGTACCCCGTCTGCGCGTCCCCTATGATCGTCAACGAGTTGTAGGCCGACCAGACGCGGCTCGATTTTAGACGTGTTTTTTACATACACTACAAATCCAAATGCATGGCTTTACGCATTACTTACAGCGTGGTCTGGGACCACACATTAGCTGATGCACGGTTGTAGACCACGCTGTAGCTAATGTGTGGTCGCATACCATGCATTAGCTAATGTGTTGTCCTTACCTGGCTGTAGCTAATGTGTGGTGTTGTGGGGGTGAACACCAAACATTTCCTAATGCATGGTCTGACACCACACATTAGGCAATGCGTGGTGCTGCTACCACACATTTCCTAATGCATGGTCCTTCTACCACACATTTCCTAAAGCGTGGTGGGAAACCATGCACTAGGAAATGCATGGTCTGAGACCATACAGTAAGTAATGCGTGAAGTCATGCATTTGGATTTGCAGTGTATGTGCGGCGGCCCCGGCACCGAGGCCCGGGGGGGGGGGGGGGGGGGGGGGGCACGCTCCACCAGCCCCGCACGTGTCAGATGGATAAGCCGCTGGTAACAGCGAGATTCCATTAGATTAGCAGGGGGCGTGCTGTGCTGTGTCGGCCGGGGGCGGCCGGGGGCGGCCGGGGGCGGCCGGGGGCGGCCGGGGGCGGCCGGGGGCGGCCGGGGGCGGCCGGGGGCGGCCAGGGGCGGCCGGGGGCGGCCGGGGGCGGCCGGGGGCGGCCGGGGGCGGCCGGGGGCGGCCGGGGGCGGCCGGGGGCGGCCGGGGGCGGCCGGGGCGGGGGGCACGCAGGCGGGCACGCAGGCGGGCACGCAGGCGGGCACGCCCTCCTTGCCCAGTCATGGCCGGGCCGCCCAGCCGGGCGCTGAAGCACTGCCGCACGTCTGCAGCGGGTATGTGGTGACAGGCACAGCAGCGGCGGAGTGCAGTGCGGCACAGCACAGGCTGCCCCGGCTGCCCCTCCTGCAGCGGAGCGGCGAGGAGCGGCGGCTGCCGCAGGAGTGCTGGAGGGAGCCCCGCTACCCCGCTGCCCCGCTGCCCCGCCGCGGCGGCCCCGCACTCCGCAGTTTGTTATTTCATTTCCCATCCGTTCGGGGTTCGGAGCAGCAAGCTCCTCTCATTGAGACACAACGATGCCGAGGCAGCACTGTTTGCAGCACGCAAAGCGGCTGGTAGGGGGGGGGGGGGGGGGGGGTAACCCGCCACTAGCGCACCCGCAGTTAGCACAGGGAGAGCGCACGACACCACTAGAGCCCTAGAGACCACGAGTGAGAGAGGGAGGGAGCGAGAAAGACAGAGCGAGAGAGAGAGCGCGCGCGCGCGAGAGAGAGAGAGAGAGAGAGAGAGAGAGAGAGAGAGAGAGAGAGAGAGAGAGAGAGGAGGTGGCGCCTACGTGTCACTGTCACTCTCCGCGCGCTGTGACGCCATTTTCACCCCAAATCGCCCCGTTAAGGGTCTGCGGGGGGAATCAAGCCGCCCGCGCCTCAATCGACCGGCCCAACCAGCCGCCGGGTGCGTCACGTCTGCGCTGGGGGCCTGCCGGGGTCTCGAGGACCTCCCCGCGGGGGGGCTCTCCGAGAACTCTCCGAGGAGCCCGCGGGGAGCCGACCCGCGAGCGGAGACGCTATCTGCACGGCGGCGGTACAACCCCCCCTTCTCTCTCTCTCTCTCTCTCTCTCTCTCTCTCTCTCTCTCTCTCTCTCTCTCTCACACACACACACACACACACACTTCCTCTGACTCACGCCGGCAGAAAGATGAAAGGGAACACCGTCTGGAGGGGCCGGGCTGACGTGGCCGATGGGAGCCGTGCGGGGGTGGAGCAGCGGCAGCAGAGAGAGAGAGAGAGAGAGAGAGAGAGAGAGAGAGAGAGAGAGAGAGAGAGAGGAGCGGCGGGGACGCTCCTGCTGAGTAGCGGATCCAGGAGCGACTCCAAGGGGGGCGATGGATCACTTTTTGCCTTCTTATAGGCGGAATGTTAGGAATGTTGCCTGCCTAGCAGCCGTCCATCGGGGGGCTCGGGGGGGGGGGGGGGGGGGGCGACGCCCCCCTCGCCCCACCCCCCCTTGGATCCGTCCCTGCCTGCCTGCTGCCGTGTTGGGGGTCGTCACCCCGTCCACAGCTCACGGGAAGAGTCGGACTGACCAGCGCCCGAAGCCGCGAGGAAAAGTGGCAGGCGCAGCAGGCGCGCAGGACTAGTCGCTGACCTAGTTGGCAGCCGCTCACGTGCGTGTGCGCGTGTGTGCGTGTGTACACTGGAACAAGCTTGTTTCACTCCGCAAACAGTTTGTGACTGAAAGTTTTCCATCATTTCCCACAAACATTCAAAATCTTTCTCGCGAAATGGATTCTCTTCCTATAATATTTCGGGGCGGGGCAGGGCGCATCGCATTGCACCGGCATGGGTTCGGTGCGGATAAGATTAGCCGGCGTACAGGTGAGGCGCCGGGTGTGACGTAGCAGCGCGGGGCACACGCACACACACACACACGCACGCACGCACACACACACGCACGCACACACACACGCACACGGGCAGCGAGTACAGACGGCACCGCCATACGCCGGCGAAGGTGAGGAAATTCGGCGGCGCGGCGGCCACCCACTCGGCACGGCAGCACCCGCCCGCTGCCCCCGCTGCCCCCGCTGCCCCCGCTGCCGCGGCGCATCTCCTCGTTATCTCAGGTCCCGCGCCTTGTTATCACGCTACGGAGGTGCAGCGGCACCGCGGCGCCGACCAGATGACTCGCGGAACCGGGGCATCCCCGGGCCGGCCCCAGGGTCCCCAGGGTCCCCAGGGTCCCCAGCCTCACGGCACCGTCACACCGTCTCTCTCTCTCCCTCTCCCTCTCTCCCGCACACAGCGCGCGGCACACAGCACGCGGCACACAGCACCCAGCCGCCGCCCGCTACGCGCCGCCGTCAGCGTTCTCACGCGCGGCACAAATCCTCCGTAGAGTGGAGCCCCTCTTGTGGCCCTCAAGGCGAGCGCGAGCACGCAAATCCCTGCTTTCAGGACACCTTCGCGCCGAGAGGGTCTGGTCCCCCACGGCCCCAGGACCTCGAGTGCGAGCAGCACGGGAAGGGCCGGCCGGGAGCGCCGCCCAGAGCAGCCCGGAGCCGGTGCCCGGCCCGGCCGGGCCGCCGTGAGGGTAGGCAGCCCAAACGCGGCCGTGCCTGGGCGCCGCCGCCCAGTGCCTACCCCGCCAGGCTGACCAGCTCGCTTCGCCGGCGGCAGGCCCGCCTGCCAGACCCCTGCAGCTGGGCGTTCCAGCGCGGAAGATCGAGCAGCGTCTACGATTTTTAGTCCCGAAATTTTCAAAGAATTTTTCGGAAAAAAATTTCAGAGTTTTTCAGAAAAAATTCGAAATTAAAAAACAAATGAGAAATCTTCGGGAAATTTATTATTATGGCGTAGCCGAAAATTCCTGTTAGGGTTACGGCTGGTTTTGGACAGTTCCGGCCGGTTTTGCTCGTTTCCGGCCGGTTTCGGCCGAACGTTCCGGCTACGGCCGACACGGTACGGTCCTGGTTACGGCCGGAACGGTCCTGGTTACGGTCGGGAAGGTCCGGTTCCGGTCGGAGACCGGATACGACCGGAATATCCGATTTATCCGATATCCGGATATCCTAAATTTAAAATGGCTATAAAATCCAAAGTATTTGAGATTATAGGCTGAAAATTTGCATGCTTCATATACGTCTAAAATAATGACAATTTTAATATCAAGCCGATCGGACATATTTTTTCATGGTATCTCGAGAATGGCTGATGATAGCGACAAACCGACAGCAGAAATGGATCGGACTCTGTTTTCACCCCCAAGCGGTGAAGGAATAATTTGGTTTTGATATGGGCCTCTGAACTTCACTTGTTGTCCGGGACTGAGGCTCAAGGACCGGCTGTAACCTCTCCGGCCGGGACCGGATCCGGCCGTAACCGTAACCGGATTGTTTCGAATTACGACCGTAACCGGACCCGGACTCCCCGGACTCCGGCCGGAACGGGAAACGGAACCGGAATTTTCGGCTGAAAACCTTATCAGCGTCCTCTCGGGCACGCGGCGGGGACGAGGCGACAACACGCAGGCACACCGCCAGACTGTGTCTAGAGACGCATTAACCTACCCGCAGCGAGCGAAGAAGCTTTGAGCTTCTTCCCGCATATGCAGGTGACGCGGGCAGAGCAAACAGCGCCGAGTCAGGCAGGGCGGCGGCGGCGGCGGAGGTTGATAAACTTGGATGAGCGCGGCGAGGAAGACCGTGCGTCCTAGCAGATTACAGAGGTAAATACATGCACACATGCGCCGCCCTCATCCCCCTCCGGCCCCGGGCCGCGCCGCGGACGCCGGCCTTGCGGCCGGTGTCCGGTCGGCCGCGGCGGTCAGAGCAATTTTTACTTTAAATAAAAGATGAAGAGACGAATGAGTGACCACCTGTCCGCAGCGGAGTGCGTGTGACGCAAACGACGAGCGGCCACTTCCTCCATGTCCGTCGTATGTGTGTGTGTGTGAGAGAGAGAGTGTTGGGGGGGGGGGGGGCAACAAATACACGGCACGGGTCAAGCGGACAGGAGGCACACGGAACAGACTGGGCGTATGGAACAAACGGTAGCCGTTTCGGGCGGATTTGTCACGGATTGACTGAAACTATACCAGGTGATTCAGAAACGCCGTGTTTTTTTCTGGGATATGCAACCCGCAAAATACTAGCTCCGTCTCCTGTCTCACGCGTCCGGCCGAGCCAGTAAGAGACGGAGATAGTGTGTTGCGGGATTGCATATCCATGAAAAAATGCGGCGTTTCTGAATCCCCTAATGAAAAATGAAGTTCCCATTTGGGTCCTAAATAGTACCTACGAGAGAAGTCTAAGAATTCCTTAAAATTTAGCAAAGTAGGGCCGACAGCCCCAAAGCCGTCACCATCCATATCGGGGGCAGTTCATTGAAAGGCACACGCAACGTATCTCTCGCTATCAGAGAGGACATCGCGTGGCGTCGCGTCACTCCCTTCGGTGCTCCACGCCGCAGCGATACGGCTGGGGCTGCCTTGGGCGGGGCGGGGAAGTCCCGAGGCATCCCGAGGTGCCCCCCATTTTATTTCCGCACCCGCCGCCCGGCCGGCCCACAGGGCCCAGAGGGCCCACACGGCAGCTTATTTTCTATTTTATTTTTGCCAAGGCAGGTGAGAGCAGAGGGGGGAAAAAAGAAAAGATAATAATAAGCCTGCTCTCCGAAGCACTTCCACTTCCACCCCGCCGGCCCGCCGGCCACGGTGCCAAAGTCATCTCTAAGGGTTCCCCGTCCTCGCCCGCCTTACCCCATTGCCACTCACACACTCACACACCCACAAACAGACGCAGAGGCCGGCACAAGATAAGCCAAATCCAAACGGAAGCATCCCACGGAAGTACGACTGGGTTCCACGTGGCAACGGCGAAGATGCAACAGTAAGGATACAAGACACGCGCGCCCCTCAGACACACACACACATGATGCCCGCGATTCGCGTTGATGCGAGCGAGCACCTATCAGCAGCCCTATCGGAGGCCTCTCTCACACTGTAAAATCTCATCATTTTCCTGTTATTTGACGACTTTCCATTTAATTTTACAGGACATTCCTCGTTCTTTTACGACTCTTATAGTTATTTTACGGGCATCCTGTAGAGTTACAGGCAAAGTCCTGTAAAAGAGAGTGACTTGACCTCGTGTTTTCCAAACTAACGGACGCCTCTGCAATTTGACAGGGACCCCCAGTAAAAAGAAATAATCAAGAATTTCTTGTCGTTTTACAAGAACATTTTTCAGAGTGCAGACTGCAGCAGGCCCCGGGCCGGGCACGTCCACCCACCCGTACCGGGGCCACACTCCCCACAGCACCGCCCGCTTCTAGCGGGGACGGGTACCGATCCCGGGGCGCCGCCGACCCTCCCGACAGCGTAAAGTAGCGCCGAAAGTGAAGCCCGGACGGGGGGCCGGTGTGCGGGAGAGGGAGCAGATCGGATTTCTCCCGTCCCACCGCTGCCGTAGAGGCTATCGGCCCGTTGCACAGGTCGCGGCGAGGACGACGCGGACGCCACCCACAGCAGTAATTGGCACCCCCCCCCCCCCCCTCCCCTTCCCCTCCACACGCACAAGGCCGTTTCTGTGAACTCGGCCCGGGATACCGCGAACTGCTTCCGCGGCGCCCGGCCCAAACCAAGCCGCTGCGTTCCCCTGGCCCCAGGCCTACAGAGTCCCAGACCAGAGAGTGTCTCCTAGTGGCTCCCCGGCCTCAGACTCGGACAGCCGAGGCTGGAGAGCTCGGGAGAGTCGGGGCTGGCCGGGGCTGGCCGGGGCTGGCCGGGGCGGGCGGCCGGGGAGTTACAGCGACGCAGCCGGGCTGCATTGGCAGACGGCACGCGAGATTTGGCGTGGTATCGACCCCCCCGCAGAGGATCGGGGGGAGGGGGGGGGGGAGAGGGAGGCACGGCGACACGGCAGGGCTGAAAGCACGTTTGTAAAACGGAGTGACCGGCCCTGCCGGCCCCCGCGGCGCCTTGCAGAGGGGTCGTCGCACAGCCGCGTCGCACGCCGGCCCGGCACGCGACATGCACATTTTCGGGCTTCTCCTCCTCTGTGCAAAATGGAGAGGGGAAGGGAGGGGGGAGGGGGGAGGGGGGGGGGGGGGGGGGGGGGCGTGCACGGCGCTTGTCTCTCCAATGCGCCTCCTTACTTCGAAAAACTTAGCGGCCGTCCTGGCAACGCTGACCGCGGCGAGGTCCCCGGCATGCCACCACACACGCAGTGGGAGCCCTGGGAGCCCCGGGACCCAACCCTGCCCTAGACAAGGCACACAGGCACGCGGCCGCCCGCGGCTGCGACAGTCAGCCACGCACGGTAGGTTTGCGAGGGCTTAACCATAACTAGAACGAGAAATTCACGAAACAGAACTCACCAAAGTTACGACGAAGGACCCCTTCCAGCTGAAGTAGGGCTTGTGGAACAGGGTAAATTGAGCCCGCAGCTTTCCCATGTCGTCAGCGACTCGAAAGCTGTCTGCGACTGTTGTGATCCAGTTCACGACGTCTTCATTGGCATAAGTGATGAGGCCTTGACCAAAGTGGTGCTTGCCATCAAGAACGAAGTTGAGAATTCCTCGGATGGAGTTTTCAGTAAGAAGTGTCTCTTCATCCAAATGTACAATCCAGTCATTGTCATTGAGAATATTCACACCATCTTCTAAACAATATTGTAATGCTCTTGCTTTGAATAGAGCACCACTTTTAGGTGTGTAAGAACTTGGCACAACAATTTCTCTTGTTCTCCTATGCTGAGGCAAGTCTATGGGCTTGTCTGTAACTACTTCTATAAGAAAATTTTCTAGCCCTGCTTCCAAACACTGTTTCATATTACGGGAAACATTGTTCTTAACTAGTTCTTTGTAATCACCTCTGGTCACCACACGAATGCAGATAAATGGAGCCAATAGGGGTGACCCTGTAAGTTTCACTTTACCAGGAAATGCATTAAATCTTGTAAGTCCATACAAATTGAATAAAACTTGTGGAAGAGGTAAAATTGTGAAGCACCGTAGAAGGTAAAGGAGGAATGTTGCTGTGTAGCCATATCTTTCCCACGGATCAAAGTTGAGAGATTCATTACTGCCCCACTGAATCCCGCCAGTAGCAAATTGATAAACAAGGAGCACACAAAGTAAGAGAATGCAGTGAAGTGCGTGTTTTGTCTGACTGGTCAGCATCTTCACACCCTGCAAACAGACAAAAAATCAAATATATTAAAAAAGGAAAGAAGCCCTTAAATACCTCACCATTAAACCTTGACATTATCATGTTAACTTAATAACCGACCATATAATGTTTATTTTTACAAGAAGAATTTTAAAAATTAATAAATGTAGTTGAAGGTTAGGACAAAATTATAATTGTTCTAATTTGAAATTCAATAAAAATGTGAATGAAATGTGTGAAATAAATCTGGTTAGATGTTCTGAATACAATCATTTTGAAGAAAGGGCAAGTTAATAGAAAATCAACCCAGGAAAGTACCAAGAGTTTTTAAAAATCGCACATCTGTCAAACTATACGATCAAATCAGTCCGGTGTCTGCTATACATCAAGACGACTTTAAATTGTTCCCCTCCGGTAAATACCTCACCTCGATTGTTCGCTTTCGGTACTCTCGTCCTCACCCACTGCACACAAAATTTTAAATATAGCCCTAAATAGATGCCGAACATAAATACTACCGGGAAATTAAAATAAAGCCACTACGGGAGCTCGAGCGCGAGATCCGCCCACCGGCAGGAGTGGAACCACAACCACACCCGCCGTCCGTCCGCGCCCAGCCCCTAGCCCGACTGACACGGTGGGAACAAGCACACCGATCCTTGTAGGCAGTTATGGTGCGAATAACTGCCATGCTGGCTTACTCGCAGGCAAATCGATGTGTCGGTGAGGTAGATGGCTGCGCCATGTGACCAAAGCAAAGAAGGACCAGCAAGGCGGGCGCCCGTGATTTTGCAGGGGTTCCGTTTTACTCGTACTGTTAAGCGATGCAATCACCATTCGAAGTAAAAGTGGGACGAAATTAAAGCTAATGAATCCATCTTGACGTTCATCCATACCCATTAAGGTTTCTAAATTGATACATTTGAAAACATTCTGCCAAAAATTGAGGGTCTCTCGCGTGACCATGCGGTGCAGGAGCTCAGGGCCAGGGGGGGTGGGTGAGGGCCGAGGAGTGCGGGGACCGCGGGCGCTGGTCTGCTGCGCAGCTGCAGCAGGAGGAAGCAGACGACACAGTCACCGCCGGAGTGCTTATGACTGAATTTATTTCAAAATCTTGTATTCCCAGTGTACTTGTACGTGTAGCAATATGTTTAAA
Organism: Megalurothrips usitatus; assembly: GCA_026979955.1. Classification (NCBI taxonomy): domain Eukaryota; kingdom Metazoa; phylum Arthropoda; class Insecta; order Thysanoptera; family Thripidae; genus Megalurothrips; species Megalurothrips usitatus. The sequence continues at coordinate 3,532,171 of CM049593.1, forward strand.
GTATTCCTTAATTATTGGGCTTTTGGTCGCTTCCCAAACGTGAGATGTATACGGCGTATTGGCAGAGGAGTGGGAGTAATGAGTGTGTCGGGTAGGAGTCTGATCGCAGCCGGTAATACGCGCAAAGCGATTCTAATAAACTGGATAAAGCTTCAGTTGTTATACTTGTGCATGTCAAAATTTATTTGAAATTTCCACCCATATGCCTCGGCTACGCGTGCGAAAACGAACGCGCTTTTCCAAGAAATGTTGGATGGTAACCAGAGTCAGTGCTCTAACCTAACACGTCGCCGACTCCCGCGCGCTGCCGCGCCGATCCCGAGGCGGCCGCCCCCTCCTCCCCCCACACCATAACCACCACCCCTCTTGCCATACTCTCTTGCCCCCACCACCCCCGGCAGCACGGCGAACGTTCTACAGTGGCGCTGGCGGTGAGCTCCTGCATCGCATGGTCACGCCCGGGGCTGGCCTTTCTGGTCCTTCTTTGCTTTCGTCACATGGCTGCGCCAAGGAGACGGCGCGCGGCCGTCCCGTAGGTCGAGCTGTTGTTCAGGCCTTGGTTCCCCGTACGGCCACCGGGAGCACTACCGCTGCGCACCAAGGGCGTGGCGGTGCGTAGCTGGCGTTTCGCGCCACCGGTACGAACACGCGGAGTGGGCACCGGAGCACCGGCAGGCTAGAGTCCTACAGAGAGGACTCCTCTCTGTAGGACTCTACGGCAGGCCAGCGGCCGCCACTCCCCCCGCTCCCCCTCCCCGCTCTCCGCCGCGCTGCCGCTCCGGACTCCGGACGTGTGATTTCCCGAACTATTTGTTGAGAGCAGAGCGCATAACAACTAGCCCGAGGTGGCGGGGCGAAAACTGCAGATTTTCGTCGAGGGAAAGTTATAGTCAGCAATACGCGCACGTTAAGAGACAATTTGCAGCAAATAGGAGAAGACGAAGAGTGTCGACATTTAGGCTCACGACGAGACGTATCCGTGTTTGAGTTGGACGCGGTAGTGATCTCTCGCCGTGCAGCGCTGCCGGTGGTGGACTGTGGAACTAACCTATGAACAACACCCCGACCCACTGACAAGGGTGAAGTTTTTCGTTTTGCGCCTCAAGTTTAAAAAAATTATTTCGATATTGGATGGTATTCCTTCCACTCCGTCCATATCGGCGCGTCTGAAAGCCCTCCTTGATAAATTGTCGACGTAATTCGTTTGGGATTTTTGCCCTGCATTTCCAGTCACGTCTCCTTGGCGCAGCATATCTCGTAGGGAAGTCCGTGTACCGAATTATTTATTGCCGAGTGGATCGCGGCCTGTATCTAGCAAAATGTGTTAATTTGTAGCTTCCTTACACCATTCGATTCAGAAAGGCCGCACATTCCCTGGGATAGGCAATCCCACTTGCCGTCCCACGCGTCTGACCGAGTGGACCGAGCCCTGCGGGATTGCCTAACTAAGAGAATGCACTGCGTTCCTGAATCACCCGGGAGTATCTTTATATAAATAGTTGACTGTTGAAGATGTTGTTGGAATTGGGCTATGGCCATAAAAGATAACAATGCATCTGTGTAAAATAAATTATATTTCAACTCATCACAATTGCTTTTTAAAATCGGCTGACAAACACACTCAACCACTCAGCACTCCACACACATGTACCCTGATATTGTATCATTGAGGTTGAGGAAATCCTGAGCAAATATCAAAATTAAAAATATATAAATAAAACCTCCACACAATATGTGAGGGGGGTAAAGCTCAGTGCGTTGATTACAGGATGTAATCAAGAAGTAACAGAGAAGTAACAATACGTTGAGTGGAGTTGATTCCAGATGATAAAATGACATAACAGAGATATCACAAAATTACAGCAAGCGTGAAAATGACTTTCACTTGTCAAGACGTTTAACAAAGTGTAGGAGCTGCACACACACATAAAGTAAGGCAATAGATAATTCAATACTTCTTGGATCATTAAGGCAGACAAGATTCCTATAACACTTCGATACGCAACAACATTGCTATAGAACCTTGAATACAGTCTCCCTGAAGTCAGACCCATTTGAGTTCATTACAGGCACTGTAATTTGCCCATATAATTCCCCGACAGGAAATTCTGTGGTATATTTCTATGAAAAGAGGGGAGCATATATTTTGGGTCTATGAGACCAAAAGCATGTTGCAAAATAAAAATAAAACTCATCAAAATACATATTTTAAAAATACTGTTGACTTTACTAGTTCCCCTAGTAGAAAGCAACAAATTGATTTAAAAATACTAACTATCTTCTTGCCTTACATAGTGCAGAGCTCAAAATTCTTCACTTCAATCAAAAATGAAGACTTACTAAATTTAAGTCTTCATTTTTGATTGAAGAATGATGGCAAATTGACTACAATCATGAGCACATATAGGGCAATGTTCAGTCTAAGTAACAACAAAACAAAATTACACTCACTAATGGGTAAACATAGAAGTTTTCTTTTAAATGGTCCACATGACACCAATCTAGTGAGACAAGTATTGGACAAAGTGTGTTGTCTGAAAGTCTGAAATGACTGGTTCAAACCAACCTTGAATATAATCTGAAAAAGAGATCCTTATTCCTTAAGGAGGAGGAAGGACTTGAAGTCACCAGGAGTATTACACAAACTTCCAACATTGTCCATACAAAATGACTACAACACTGATTATGAGACGAATCCTAACGTTTTCAAACCAATGATCAAAATGGGCACAAAGATCTTTATTTCATCAAGACCACTTATCGGAGAATTTGCATTCAAAACATACTTCATGGTATTTCTTCATGTGATCAGTTAGGCCTGCAGATGTTGCTGAACTGTAATCGCATATATTTAAACAATTCACACAGAAATGTAGGCACTTGTGTGGTTTATGTCTCATCTCATGGTCTCTCAAAGCTTGTTTCTGTGGGAAATTGGCACCACACTCTTCACATCTGCAAATAGTAAATAAGACATAAATGTAGAACTGGTAAGACTGCAAAATAAACTACATATCTGTTGAAATCAATCTCACATATATGGCCTGTAGTTAGATGATGAGCATGTAGGTAGATTTTCCTCTTGACTAGTATGTGGAGACTTAGAGTGATTATTTACTCTCTCTCTTTCCTTTTCAAACCAGTGTACTCTGTAGGAAGTTACAATTAAAGAACAGAGAAGAAATCGTACAGAGAACAAACAATGCACATTCATCACATAACATACTTAGATGGCATATGTTCTGAAGACGGACCAGCTTGAGAAATTTGCTGCTGTTGAATGATACATGAAGACCTATTTAGTTCATTTAGATAGATGTTAGTGGAGATATTACTTTCAGATTCATTTGACCTATTCCAAAAACACAAACAAAAATGCAAGAAATTAGAAGAACAGTACCAAAAGTGATGGGTACTAATACAAACTACATAATAGTGCCATACATAATCGGTCTATTTCCAGAAAATGAACTGGTTTGGGCTAAATTGGCAGACGTTTTATGATCATTTACTTTTTCTTTATTGGAGAAATACATTTCAACCGTTTTCCATCTGCAAAATAAGAAAAATGAAATTCAGTTACCAAGAAACAAAACAAATAAACGTTTTTTGGAGTAAACAGAGGCACAATACATAACTCACATGTATGGCTTATAATCAGAAGATGAGCCTATCTGTGAATTGATCCCCAGTTGACCAGTATGCAAGGTCTTAGGATGATCCGTTAAATTTTCTTTGGGGGTAAAACTTGTGTCAGCATTTGCATATCTGCAGCAAATTTAAGGAAAGTTCAATAGCAACAGAAAATATTACTAAAAAAACAAATTTTCAACAACCTTACTTGGAAGGTGCAAGACTCAATAATGGACCAGCTGGCGGGGACATAGGTGCTGGTTTATTGCATTCGTTCAATTTTTCTTTGGATGAGAAATACATTTCAACAGCCTTCCAACTATAAGAGAAAAACAAATAAGAAATCAAAACGGGCACAGAGAAGGGGAGGTCAGACAAAAGGATCATTCACAACATGTAACTTACATGAATGGTTTATAATCAGAAGGTGTGCCCAACTGTTGATCTGTTTGTAGTTGGCCGGTAGTGGCAACTTCACTAAGCTCACTGAAATTTTCTTTGCTGCAAGCACTGGTTTCAACCACATCACTTCTGCAACAAAGAGAGGATAAAACTATAACCCCATCTAAAGCAAGAAACTGAGGAAATTGAATATTGAAAACACAGCTTACATAAGTTTGTCTGAAGGTGACAAAGGATCAACTATTTGTTGATTTGCCTGAGCAGGCAATGTTAGATCATGAAATGGAATCTTAGGAGAGCAATCCATTTCAGACAATTTAACTCTGAAAACCAATTTTTTGTTGTTGTTTAATTAAAGAACATGTTCCAAACAAGAAAAAATTACATTTTAATTTTTAAAAAATAACTTACTTGAGAGGGTCATGGTCCGATGATGTGCCTGTCAGCACATCTTTGTTCAGTTGACCTATATGAGACTCCTTATGACCTTCCAGCAATTCCTCTGAAGAAAACACTGATTCACAGTTATCACACCTAAGAGAATACAACATTACAAGGTAACTAGATAAACAAATACAAATAAGAATTAATTACAATTTATATTAAGAACATTACACATACTTAAAGCATTCAAAATCTGGGAGTGTGCTTGTCTGTAGATGATTTTCCTCCATTTGAAAGGTTGAAGGGGTATTGTTTTCCTCTTCATCAGAAAATTCCATATCAGAGGCTTCACTTTAAAAATATTACAAAATTAAGACAATGGAAAAAGAAAAAAGTAAGCGATGATAATTTGTAATTTTCAACTTACTGCTGTGATTCATTGTCAGATGACTTCTTAATTATTTGAGCTACCTCCTCTCGGGCCACATGATCAGATATTTTGTGATCGTTCAACATATCTTTATTGGAGAAATTCATTCCACAATCATAACATCTGCATCAAAAACAAGTTTGTTATAAGTAGACAGGAAGCACCACCCCAACCTATGATTGTGACAGTGAAAATAACACTTGGAAAAGTGTCTGAGAGTTTGGAAAATCTAGCTAATGAGTACAATTAACATTTATCTGATAATTGTCATGCACCGTAGGTTTCTTGGCTAGTGCCTGACAACTGTAATTTATGAAATATAATTGCATGTGAATTTATGAAATATAATTGCATGTGACATACTTAAATGTTTCATGATTCAAAAACCATGGAAATTGGTTGGCTTGATCTTCTTGGTCTGTGAGTGTAGTGGTGTCTGGTTCACCAACTTTTTTATCAGAGAAGTATGTTTTAGACACTTCAATCCTGTTGATAAAAAATCAAGTTTGGGAACACTACAAATTATGATTAATGTAAATCTTTATATGGTAAGATATAACTCACTTGAACGGTTCATCATCACAATGGGCTGCTGTCTTTTGATCATTCTTCAGTTGACCTATTTCTGTAGATATTTTAGGTGAATCAAATTCATAATGAAAATGATCTTTGATAGAGAAATATGACTTCGAAACCTCAATTCTGTGTGAAGAAGAAGGGGTAGCAAGGTTGCTTTAGAAACAAAGCCTAAAATTAAAAAATTCGAGCTAAACTAATATTATAAGACTTATACAACTCACTTGAATGGCTCGTCATCAGAATCTGCCTCTGTCTGTGGATCTTTCTGATTTTGGTATTTATGGACCTTCACATTATGTTCATTTAGCATCTCTTCAGAATATAAATCAATTCCACACTTATCACAGCTACAACAAAAACAGGATGAAAACAAAGCCAGTAACAATATACAAGAAGTTTAACAAAAAATTTAACATTCTTCTCACAGGTATGCTTTGTGGTCCAAGAGGGGTGGAAATTCAGGAGGTTGATCGTGTTTATTTGAACGCCCAGAGTTGTTTGGCTCATCAAATTGTGTTTTGGTGGAAAAATTCATTTTGGAGATTCCAGATCTGATGTAAGATAAGAGTGTGTAAAATGAACATAAATACAAATAAGCCAAATATATAGATATGTTACCGGCCATGTCCGAGGGCCCGGCCGTCCTAAGATGGCCTAGGCCATGTTAGGATGGCCGAGGTCACTCCAGGCCGTGTTGAAATTAAATATGGTATTCCTATCATGGACTAGTCCATCTCAGGATAGACTAGGCAATGATGTCCGAATTTCAACATGGCCCAAAGGCAGTCAGGCCATGTTGAAATTCGGACATGGACTGCAGACATTTCCTGGAAAGAGGAAGGGAGGGAGGGAGGGGTTGACACTTGCTGGCGGGGTGTGGGGACCGGTGGTAATGACACTTGTCGCCATTGTTTAACGCCGTGGTAATTACTGGACCGGGACCCGACCAGACCCGACGGACTCGACTCGACTGACCCTTTCTTTTTCCCCTTTTTTTCTGACTTGACAAAATGACGGAACGGGACGCGGCCACCGAACATTTGCCGGACAGGTACACCTTTAATGAAAGACTTCAGACACTCATTCAAAATAAACGGACGGACAACAGTAATTTCATGGACCAAGGACAGTACGAACAATACGTCCAGGAAACTAAGGACGCAAAGACGGACAAATCTACAAAGTCGTTCCGGCGCCTGAAGAGGTTTGCTGTTGTGGAAGTGGATGGGGAAGAAAAGCTGATCGTGCCTGTGAGAGAGGGGGACACCGCGATGAGGATGTACGTCCAGAACGAAGATCTGTACGATGTACTGCTGGAGGCGCACTTGGCGGTGGGGCACGGCGCACGTGATAAAATGATGCACTACCTGAAGAACAAATATCAAAACGTCGGCAAAGAAACTATCGTCATCTTCAAAGACCTCTGCGGCGTGTGCCTGGGAAAAACCCCTCCCTCCCTCTTTCCAGGAAATGTCTGCAGTCCATGTCCGAATTTCAACATGGCCTGACTGCCTTTGGGCCATGTTGAAATTCGGACATCATTGCCTAGTCTATCCTGAGATGGACTAGTCCATGATAGGAATACCATATTTAATTTCAACACGGCCTGGAGTGACCTTGGCCATCCTAACATGGCCTAGGCCATCTTAGGATGGCCGGACCTTCGGACATGGCCGGTAACAGATATAACAATGCAAAATACCTGATTTTGTCATTGAATGAGGAATTTCTTGCCTCTGAATCATTTTTATAATCATTTACATGAGTAGATACTTTATGTTCATGTAACTTCTCCTCGGTGGAGAAATCAATTCCACAATCATCACATCTGTAGGAACAATAATTTACGTCAATGCATGTTTAGTAATAATTTACTCATTGAGGGCTGAATGCAGCAGCAATCAACGTTATAAAAGTAAATAATTCAACCAAATGCACACAGTATTTTGGAAATATGACTCACGGGAATGGGTTGTAATCACATGATGTATCCCTGTGTGGAAATCTTTTTTGGTAACTTCCATGCTCTGACTTAATGCGATCCAAATTCTCACAAGAGGAAAAATCCATCTCCAAAATATCTGATCTAAAGCAAGACAACAAAAAAGGCAAATTAAGAAGAATAAGGCTGTATTTTTAAAAAAAATATACCGTATTTACATCCGTATAACCAGCTCTGAATTTGAGTGCCGAAAGCCCTGATGTGAGTTATATGCGCGCGCAAGATCTAGGGATTTTTCCTATTTTTGGACCCTTAAAAGTAGGGTGTGGGTTATATGCGAGTGCCGGTTATATGCATGTAAATACAGTACATATTGCAACTGAATGACTAAAATTCTATTTACCTGTATGGCCCATTATTAGGTGCCAATATTTGTCTCTTTTTCTCATGTTTGTGTTCAAACTTACTGTGGTAATGTAACTTCTCTTTGGTTGGAAAGTAAACTCCGCATTCGTCACATCTGCAGACAAAGTAGGACTAACTGAGAAGTGAGAACTGTTGTTAGAGTACAATGCTGCAAACAAAATCTGAATGTGGCTGTGATTTAGGATCTGCCTTCCTTCCGTGCCCACTCTCCACTTCTAAACCAAGGATTTGATGGCATTGCTCAGCCTGTTACCAAAAACTGAAACAATGCTGATGAATGCTCAAATCATCATAAAAAGTACAACTTACTTGAATGGCTCACAGTTAGATGAGGCACTCAAGCAATGCGGACTTCTAGGTGATGTATTATTAAGGGATAATTTTTTTCGGGAGCTCAAGTAGGTCTCAAGAGATTTTAATCTCCTAGAAATAGAAAAAAACTAAATGAAAAAAAGAAAATGATGCAAGTCTTAAAAGTGCCAGATAATGAACATGTAACTTACGTCTCAGATGTATTATCAGAAGCTGCAATCTGGGAACTTTTCTCTTGCTTAGCTACATGAGCGGATGAATTGTGATCACCCAGCTCCTCCTCAGTTAAGAAATCTGTGCCACACTCATCACATCTGCAGGAAACAAATACATTAAAAAAACCTCACTGCATATACAGAAAATGTAGTATCAAGTCACCAAAACCCACTTGTGCAGCTTGTCAAAAATTGAGCATGCCCTTGGATTTTCTTCTTCTGGACTTGTAAATGAAGGCATACTGGGGTCATATAACTGATCATCATCAGAGAAATCTCTGTCGGACCCACCACTAAGTAGAAACAGAAAAACAGAGGAGGAGATTGCATATATCTATGATAAATGCCAAAAGAATGGATTGAAAATCGTGAAGAGTTATAACATGCAACTGACTTGAAAGGCTCGTAGTCGGAATCTGCACCTGCCAGCGGACTTTCCTCTTGTACAGCAGTATGTGACGTAATACTGGGTTCACATAACTTCTCCTCCGTTGGGAAATCAAGGCCACAATCTTGAGGTCTAATAAAAGTGATAACAAAATTCAAATTCAATATAAATCAATTAGAAGCAATGCAAATCCAACCTAAAATAGCATATCTAACTCACCTTTGTGGTTCATGGCTGGAGAAAGTGGTTGAAGCCAAGTTTTGTTCCTCAGCCGTAGCATTAAATTGATTTAAATTAATTTCATCAGTATGTCTCTTGGAGGTGCCAAACATGTCAGCCACACCAGCCCTATAGTGCATAAAATAAAAGGTAAGCAAAATGATGAAGATAGTGAGGAAAACTGATGTCAAAACAAAACATACTTATGAGACATATAACCAAGAAATGTGTTTGTTTGAGGGTACTTCTCTTCCAGATCCATGTGTGCAGACGTACTATGCTCTTTTAACTTCTCCTCCGTGGGGAAATCCATTACACACTTTTCACACCTGCAGCAAGTATGTTATTGCAAATAAACTGAAAACAAGCAAAATACGACTTCAAATCCACAACACTACTCACTTAAATGGTTTGCATTCATATAATTCTAGTCCAGGATCTCTCTTTTGCTGACTCGTATGAACAGAAATATTGTGTTCTTTTAGCTTTCTTCTAGTGGGGAAATCCTTAGCACACTTTTTACACCTGAGTCAAAATGGAACAAGATACAGAGTAAAATTACCAACCAAGTCAGATTGATATGATGGTTATTAATTAAACATGTTACATACTTGAATTGTTTTGTGTTAGATATAACTGTCTCTGGAATGGTCTCCTGTTGACTTGTATGTACCAGCTGCTGGTGTTCAATTAAATTCCCAATAGTCAAGAAATCCATTTTACATGATTTACATCTGTGGAAAGAGATAACATGTAGATATGTGAGGCAAGCAGATGACAATATACAAACTTATATTATGTGACTGACTCACTTGTACTGCTTGGAGGAAGTAGCAGTGCCTGCCTGTGACTTTTTCTCTTGTAGGCTGGTATGAGCAGCCTTCTTGTGTTCAGCTAGCTTCTCTTTACATGAAAAATCCAAATCACACTTGGAACATGATATTTTTTTTGATTCCACAGCTGTGCTATAAAACAAACATTTCATTTATGAGTGTCATTAGAAGTAGCCATATTCACCATTGCCTCTTTCACTATTCATACATTACAAACCTCGGATCAACTTTCTCTTTGGATTTCTTAACATGTTGTGATGACCTTGATGATGACAATGCTGGTTGTTCTTCATTGTGTGTTTGCTTGTGAGTAGAAAGACTTTCCCGACTCTTAAAGTCTTTCCCACAGACCTTGCATGTATACGATTTGCTCCGCCTGTGGCGTTTTTGTTGATGCTGAGTAAGTTCTTCACTCGTAGCATACTTCTTTCCGCAGACCTTACAAGGTAATGTCTTTTTCCGAGAATGTACTCTTAGCCTATGCTCCGCTATGACAATAGCTGCATGAAATGCTTCTCCACATATATCACATTCTAGACCCATTTGATGATGACGTTCATGCTGTTTCATATCAGGGAATCTCCTAGAAAATTAATATGTTGTAGCATACTTGTCCCTGCTCAAATTTTAACAAATGATATATTTCACTTTTTCACAGATACATACCTGCCTGGGCACTTTGGACACCTAAATGGATGCTTTCCAGTGAACTCTGCTATGTGGTCATACAAATGCTGTAGCAGATCATCTCTTTCTACAAAACGTCTTCGGCACTCTGTACACAAATATGGCTTCTTCCCTTTCGGTTGAATACGCTGAGAATCAGAGGGATGGTGAGATTTGCTGACCGATTCCGATATGAGCCCTAAATCTTTGCCTGAATCAGGCTCTGGCTGGGAAATGGCTGATATTTTCACAGAGGTGCTTGCTACATCAACAGTAGCTGTCAACCCCTTTGGGTCCTCACAGTTGGCCGGTGATGGTTGAACAGGAGAATTTCCTTCCAAGCAAAGGATGCTAGTACTGACACTAGGCAATGTTTCCTTAACTATGCTATCTGTAAGAGCCACTCTCTGTTCATCCTGGTCAGGGAAAACTTTCGTCACCTCATCATGCGAGAGATCACCCGACTGTGGTATTTGGATCTCTGTTTTGTTTGGTTGACATCCATTTTCACAAGAGAGGATGGAGGCAGCAGGTATAGAGGGTGGAGAAGGAGGTAAGGGTATGTCCTCTAAAGCAATATCAGGGAAACCCTCAGGAAGAGCGTCTACTCGAGGGGGTTGCCCATCACACAGACGAGGGGCATCTTCATTAGCATGCTGCTCGCTGCTTCGCACCTCAGATGAAGATGAACTTCCTTTATGAAACTCTGAACCAGCAGATAAAGCCTATAATGAAACAAAATAAGCTATAATATACTCTTAATTTTGGTCCAAACAGAGGAAATGTTCGACCATAACAGTATAATGCACGGGTCTCATGGTATGAGTCAACGTTTAATATGAAGAAAATAATCAAAAACTAAATGAAAATAATGTAGAAATTGAGTCCTTAAAAAACAGTTATTCACCATTTTAATACAATGCTGACAGCTCCAAGGCGAAAGCCACTGGTCAACTCAGAAGTCACGCAGGACTGCAGTGATACGACGATAGTGAGTGAAACAAAAACGATATAAACAGAGAAGGTAAGAGCCATATTAAGGGAGGAATATGTACGACATAACCACACCAAGGGTGGCAAGACTTATATGCACTCGTACATGAATTAAGTTTAAACTAACATTTGAGACAGTAAAACTTGTCATTGTCCGATTGTAGCAACGATAAAGGGCAGTCCCAAATCAAGCTATAGAACATAAACGACGCCCGAGTGCTTTTTAAGTCCCGTGGCATCGTCCATCTCTCTCCGTCGGTAAAGGCTTAATGAATGTACAGCTCAGTCCAGTTAGGTGGTTGGATAGGTCAGTCGCTGCTTGGGCCATATGAGAAATAAATCAATACGTTTCAAGTGTTAGTGTTAGTCCTCGGTCTTGGTCTTAAGTCGTTCTATTTTGCAAATGCTGTTCTGTTCCGGCTTGAGGACTTGACGACTGCACGTTAGTCATAGAAAGACTGATGTGCGCTAGCCTCAGGTCATGACCGAGTTACTATGCAGGAGTTTTTCTATTTTAAGATGCTACATATTTTCTCACACCACATTACCGGGATACACAACCAACTCCCCTAACCGAATCGACCATGGGACCAACAACATCAACAGGCTTATTCCCACGTATTTTCTTGTGCGGTTTGAAGGGGGAAAGGTCTATTACGACATTTCCCAGCGATTTTCGCGTAAACTGAAATTAGTTTCCATGATAATGTAGTCCAAAACATAAACATAAATCAAAGCGTAAATCTCCGTTGCCGGAGCTGCCTGTACTTCCTCCATCTGCGAATAACGGACATGGTACTATCGGCATGAGGTTGCGAGGTTATGTTTGGGTTTTGGAGTTGTCGCTGATCTTGCGGTTTACCGCCGCTAGTTGCACTGGCTCTGGCGGATTTTTTTCTGAACTAATTTTCCCCTTTGTTGTTCACACCTTTTCACGTTTTCTGTCTTCATGAACCTACACGTGTCTGTTTTAGCGTGACTCGAGCGCGCAATAATCGAATCATAATGAAGGGGAAGGAATCCGACGATTTATGTCGTATCTGCTCCGGGGAAGGGGTCCTTCTTGACTTGTTTGGACAAAAAGTATCTATAGCGGATGATGTTCATAGATGCCTCTCAATCAAGGTTTGTAATCCTTTTTGTCTCTTTGTGAGGTTCCTGTTTTGTTGATGTACAGTAAGATTACCATCATTTAAGCTTACGTTTCGTGACTCTTTCCGTTGGTTAGAATGTTTGTGGTCCCTAGTTTTAGTTGCTTCATAAGTTTATCCAATTTGTTTTTACTGTTTGAACAGATTGAAAAAGATGATTGCCTGCCAAGCAAAATATGTGTCAAATGTGTTGGCCTCATTAGCGAATGTGGTCCTTTTGTGGAAAATGCCCTTAAATTGAAGGCTGAGTGGAACACTAGCCGTGAAAGTGATGAATGTTGTTACTACTGCACTAGTTCAAGCAATCATTTATTTCCCTTACCACCGAAATCTCATCAACAAACAAAAGAATCATTTGATATTGAAGTGCCTGTAAGTTCCGTGAGCTTCACCAAGTATGGCATATTAGTTTTTCCAGCTTTGTGCTAGCCAACACCTGGAAATGATTTGCTCCTATATTTTTCTTTTCCAGAAAGATGTGTCGATCTGTCATAGGTGCCAATATCATCTGGACGTGATTGATGATCTGAAAAAGAAGGCTTCTGCTTCCCTCAAAAACTTTTCTTGTAAAACCCTTTCTTCTGAAGAGGTAAGCCAATTGATTTAAGGCTTAAATACGATCATTGTCATTTTGATTCTCTCACTTAATTTCCATCTTTTTCTGTAACTCTAGAAAGTGTTACCTGCGGTGGAGGATACAGTGCAAGAAGTAGTGGGAAAATTGAATAAAAAGTAAGTGTCTTTTGTCTTAATGTTATAAGCAAGTCGTAGGATTATGTTTCCACACGCTGATAATTTTTTCTTTATCATTTTCTAACAGATTTAGAATGGAAAAAAATAAAGAAAAGCCCTCAAATTCCAATACTGCCGTTAATCTTAAAGAAGTTAAAGTAGAGCTTGTTGATATTGCACTTTATCTTAGCGGTTTTCCCGAAGGAACAATAAATTTGAAAGACTACTGCAAGAGGCTAGATGGCTCGCACCTTATTGATAGTGTTTCAAATAATGTGAGGAAGAAACCGGGGCGGAAAACAACTGTGGTTGAAAAATCTCGACAGTTGGGGTCACCTGTCAGGTCAAGAAGATCATCATTGGATGAGCCTTCAGAAACTGTGTTATCTCCTAAAAAAGTTGATGGGAGGAAACGATCAAGAGAGGGTGATTCGGAGAGTGATGTTGCACTTAAAATATCTCGGCGGGGTAGTGAAATGGAGGAAACTGTAAAAATCTCACCTGCCCCAAAGGTCATCAAGAAAACAGCCAAGCCAAAGTCAAAGAAAATCTCACCTGCTCAGAGTAAAAAAAATCAGATTAGTTTAGAAGTTAGTGGTGTGGCCACGGAAGAGATACCTGTTGAAAATGCCTCTTCCCCATGTACCCTTGAAGAAACTGGAAGTTCTGCCAAGAGCAAACAACAACCAAGTCATTCAAAAAGTGACACTTCAAAACTGACTGATGATACTGGCGATAAAGAAAGACCTGAAAGTTCCATGGCTGTTCCTGTTTCTTCCAAAGTCAACAAAAAGGCAGATAAAATCAGAAAGCCTAGTAAATTGTTGTCTAAAGAAGAAGTGAAGCCCATCTCAGTCGATTGTGTCAGCTCAACTGAAGGAGGGGACGAATGTAGTAAGGAAAATGATGGTGGAAAGTCAGGTGCCACAGATGGAGAAAGAAAATCCAAAAGAAAGAGGAAAAGCCATGTTGTTTTTTTCTCTGAAGATGAGGACGACCCTCTCCCTTCAATTGTCAGAGGCAAGAAAGTCAATGATGATAAAGATTTCTTTGGTCGTGCAGGTCGAAGAGGTAGATTGCGACCTGAGCCTCTTCAGAATGATGATGACAGTGACTTAGATGAGTCAACTGTCTCTGGCAATGAACACATTGATGATCAGCCTGATTACCTTAAGAATTTGGATATACTGATGGAAAGCACTCCAAAAAGTACATATACACCCTTCATTTGCTCTGTGTGCCATGAGGGATACGTCAGTACTGTAAAGGGAAAGCTGCACAAACTTGTTACCCATGATCCCCATTCCAATCTTGTACTAAGGTTAAAACGTTGTGATAATGAGTTCAAACGTTTGCTAGCTGAGCGAATAGATATACCCAAGAATTTAGACAGGGTTTCTCCGGAAAGTACAAATGATTCAGTAGATACGTCAAGTCCGAATCTGAATGGTGAGATTGACTGTGAGAACCGAACAAGTGTTCTACCTGGAAAAGAGTGTGATTCTGTAAACAGGACAAAATCGTTCTCTGAAGATAATTCTAATGGACCTTTCTTTACTGTAAAGGAAGTAGAAAAGTTAAGTACGGTAGGGATGGAGGATGAACCTGATGACTTGTTTTGTAATACAAACTCATTAAAGCCAGTAAGCTCGGAAAAGGCCTTTGATGATCTATTTGGCAGTTCATCTGAGAAGGATTCAGTTGAAGAGACCAATAGGAGTCTTGAAATTTGTATTTCATCAGAAAGGTTTGGAGGAACAGATGATGGAAGAGAGGAGATGTTATTTAATAAAAAGGAAGCTGACAAGGATGTTGAAGAGGCTGAACAGAAAAGAGAGGAAGATAATATAGCATCAACAAGTGCAGATGCAACAAGCTCAGAAGACAACAAAGAAGGTAATCTTGGAGATGTTTGTGGAGACTTTTTGAAACCTGTGGGAAATAAGGAAGACAAAGGTGAAGAAAGTAAGAAAGAAGGCGGTAAGCATACGGAAAATAAGGAAGAAGGTGAACTTGCAGACAGTAACGAAGAGGAAGGTACACATGTGGAAAATAAGGAAGAAGAAGGTGAACTTGCAGACAGTAACGAAGAGGAAGGTACACATGTGGAAAATAAGGAAGAAGAAGGTGAACTTGCAGACAGTAAGGAAGGGGAAGGTACGCATGAGGAAAGTGAAGATGAAGGTAAACTTGTTGAGGGTGAAGAAGGTAAGCATGTGGAAAATGAAGAAATAATTCAACTTGTGGATTTTGAACAAGAAGGTGCACTTGTGGAAGATGAGAAAGAAAATGAACTTGTGGAAAATGGAGAGGAAGGCAAACTTGTGGAAAATGAAGAAAAAAGCGAATTGACGGTAGTGAAAGAGAAGACGGATACTGATGAAGTAAACCAGGAGGAAATCGATTCTAACACTAAGGAATTGGTTAGTTCTGATGAGAAGACTGAGGATCAGTTCAAAACTGATGAAAGAAATGATAAGGAAGGGCAAACAGCAGTTGATGTTGTTGGAACCAATGTTGTTAATGACCCTGAATCTGAAAGGAGCAGCAAGGGAGCAGCCACTAATTTACTTATAGAAGAGGACAAAGAAACAGTGCTCATTGAAAATAGATGTGCCTCGCCAAAGGTGCAAGATAGCTCTTGTGGTAGGTACTTCTGAAATATTATTTGCTGAAAACATTTATCCTACGGTATTATCAATCATTGGTGTATGTTTTTCCAGCAGCAGATGACCAGCTTTAAAATAGTGGCAGCTGTGTGGACATCTTTCCACAAACCTCTGGGCCTTCCTGTGTGAATAATGTTTAAGTTGATTAGAGGTCACCAATTAAGAAGTTTTGTGCTAATATTTTGTAGGTATCAGAAGCTCTTCTTATCATTTTTATTTAATAAATTGGAAAGAGATAAGTGCTCTTTTGGTTTTATTTGTTTCTGTGTTATTTAGAGCTCTTTTCCATGGATCCTGATTTTTCTTCTTTTCTTGGGGAGGGGGGGGGGGGGGGGGTACAGGGTGGTTTTAAAGTGACCATGCTGTGATTATGGGTTCATGTCCTCTCAATTATCTTGTTATATCTTGAGTAAGTTGAGTCGGGGCATACTCAAAATTGTTTTTCTTCCCTCTTTGAACACTTTGTTACTGTGGGGCGTCAGTTGTATAGAACAAATGATCTTACCTCGGATAATGATTGTAGCTACATGAAATGAAGTACTGACAAATGTATTGTGTTTTATCATAATGTTTCAGCTTGCTGAGTCACTCCTGAGTTAGGGTTTCTGTCAGCTTTTAGCACCATGACAAACTTATTGGAAACATCCTGTGTGATTTGTTCTTAGGCCACCACATTAATAGTTTATCATTATATTTATTGTCATATGTTATTTATTGTAGAAGTTGTCTCTAAGAAATAAAAATGGAATGAGCTATTCTACAATGAATGGAATGATGGAGATTTAACTGGTATTTATTTCCCACCGAAACCCTGGTCAGATTAGGCATAACACTGCAACAATTCCATGTGAGCTCCTGTCATATCCTCGGACCAAGGGATTAGAAATTGCTTTTTAAAGTAACGACCTGGAGTAGAGCCGATGCACTTCGCGTGGATCCGAAGGCCGGAAGCTGCATAAACGGCATGAAGCTCGTAGTGGCCCCATCGCTTTCATTTCGTTGATGTTGGTTATACTGCACTGTTTGTTGACAAAGACATGTGAATATGGCCGACTGAGCGTTTGTGGTTATGTTGTGTGCTGTTTTGCTTTCGGTTTTTATAATTTCAACGAATGAGCAAATGTATATTTTTAAAAAATGTGCGAGTGAACGTGGTTAACTTTTCTACACCAGATTCATTTTGGTGTTTTTGCGAAATTGCTGTCTAAAACTCTGCATCGGATTGAACTTGTTGTCGGTGTTGGCTTTGGGATCACATAACCTAAATGGCGAAGGTAAAATGGTTTGTTGTACAATTCTCCGATTGTTATTGAGCAGTTTGATACGATTTTTGGCCCTTATGCCATGTTTCCTTAATAACGCTACTCCAGTCTCAAAGTTCTCCCAAGTTAACATTACGTGCACCTATATTTTATCATCCCCTACCCACATTGATTTTTTTAAAGGGATAGTTCTGTTTATACATTTATAACATTAGTGTCCATTAGACGCTTGTCACATCTTTTTCGTGCCTTTCTTCTTAACATGGATCTGGTTCAGCAGTAGAAAGATCTTTTTTCTTCTTGTATTAAGGAATTGCCTATCATAATTGCTAAACACTTCATTTATTTTGTGTTGCTGTTTTAGATTAAACTTTATGTCATATTTGTGAACCAACTGTGCTTGTTTGACACGAGCACACTAACGTTATATGTATTAAATTCTTCCCTAGATCACTTTATAGGTACCGAATTATCACACTTCACGCTATACCTTCACAGTCTAAATCCACCCTTACATCCTTCCTTGCAGCACATAGCAGAACAGAAACTAAAGGCCTTCTCCATTGGTTCCATGGGGAAAAGGCCTTTGTCTAAGAAAGAACAGGAAGAACAGAGAAAAAAGGAACAAGAGGAAGCTGCAGCGCAAGTAAGGTTTTATTGATCCTCTAACATGACCCACCACCAGTCTGGATTCTTATCAGTGACACTTTTCTACTGTTCCAGGCTTTTCAAGAGTTTGTTGCAACATTTCAAGAAACCCCTAATAATAAATCTTCAAGGGTTTGGGTGAAGGCGGGCACATATGATGCTGGAAAAAGACGTGAGTTTTTATTTACATTGAAAGTATTGTGTGCTTTAGTTAATGTTTGTTTTGACGGAAAATATATTTGTTTTAATTCTAACAGAGGAAGATACAAAGGAGAAAGGGAAGCTGTACAAACCTACTTCCAGACTGGAAGAAAAATCATCTGCTGATCAAGCTCAAGAATATGCCAGACTATTGGGTGAACGGGGTAAACCAGAACGACCAGGAAAGAAAAAAGAACGTGAGAAACGTAAAAGTAATTTAGAACTCTTCAAAGAAGAACTAAAAACGTTTGTATCCTGAAACTTAATTTTTATTTGTTTACTGATATTTTAGGAGGTCCTAATTACTGTTTTTTCATTGTGGATTACATTGTTTTCAGAATTCAAGAAGAACGGGAAGAAAGACATAAGTACAAAGGCATGATGAAAACATCTGTCAGTGGCAGTTTCTATGAAAATGAAGATTCTTCTAACAAGTGTAAGTATATGCACCTCTTGTCCATCACATTTCTTTGAAAATTTCAGCAATGAGGTGTCAATCAAGTGTTTTCATTGTTTCTCTTCTTCCGTAGTAGGTTCTTTTGATAATGGAGACCCGACAACTACAAATCTGTATCTTGGAAATTTAAACCCCAAAGTTAGTAATGTTTACGTTTCTATGTACTCACAATTGTTCAATTTTTTCCATGCAACTTTTGTAATGCTAAGTTGTTTTTTTTTTTTTTTTTTTTTTAGATAACAGAACAACAGCTTATGCAAGTCTTTGGCAAATATGGACCACTAGCCAGCATCAAAATTATGTGGCCCAGGTCAGATGAAGAGAAGGCAAGAGGTCGTAATTGTGGATTTGTTGCATTCATGAATAGAAAAGATGGAGAACGAGCTCTGAAGCACATTAATGGTACTTTAAGTTACCCCAACAGGTTCCCCCCTCCTCCTTTCCTTAAGCACATTACATTTTTATGTTTATACCTTCTTGATTATTTCAGGCAAAGATGTTATGCAGTATGAAATGAAGTTGGGATGGGGAAAGGGTGTGCCAATCCCACCACACCCTATCTATATTCCCCCTGCGATGCTGCAACTTACCTTGCCTCCACCTCAGTCTGGACTACCTTTCAATGCCCAGCCTAGTCGAAGGGATAAAGATAAGGTTCCCAGACTTAAACCGAGTGATCCGTACCCAACAGATCCTGAACAGAAGGCATCATTAGACAAGATTCTTTATAACGCAGTGGTAAAAGTTGTTATACCAACAGAGAGAAACGTATTGATGCTTATTCATCGCATGATAGAGTTTGTCATCAGAGAAGGTCCCATGTTTGAAGCCATGATAATGAACAGAGAAATTAACAACCCCATGTTTAGATTTCTGTTTGAAAACCAGAATCCAATGCATATTTATTACCGGTGGAAACTGTTCTCACTTCTTCAAGGTGATCTTCAAGCAAAGTGGAGGACTGATGAGTTCAGGATGTTTAAAGGTGGTTCAGTTTGGAAACCTCCTCCTATGAACCCATATACTCAAGGAATGCCAGAAGAATTGGTTGAATATGATGAAGTAGATGCGCGTAAAGGTTCATTATCCAATTCTCAACGAGAGAGGCTGGAAGATTTGCTTAGAAATATTTCTCCTGAGCGTATGAAAGTGGCTGAAGCCATGGTGTTCTGTATTGAGCACAGTGAAGCTGCGGAAGAAATTTGTGACTGTATTCAAGAGGCGTTGTCAAACTCTACTACTCTTATGACCAAGAAGATCGCAAGGTTTTATCTTATATCTGACATTCTTCACAATTGTGGTGTTAGTGTCAACAACGCATCATATTACAGGAGAGCCTTTGAAAGCCGTCTGATGGGTATCATGGTTGAAATGCATTCTGCTTTCTCGAAACAAGAGAGTAGACTAAAGGCAGAAGGTTTTCGAATGAGAGTGCTTGCAGTGTTTAAGGCATGGCAAGAATGGGCAGTGTACCCTCGCAACTTCCTTATTGCGTTGCAGAACACATTTTTAGGACTTAGTGGTGAGGTGTCCCGAAACAGCGATGTAGAGAGTGATGATAATATGGAACCTGACCCAGACATAGATGGTGCTCCTTTGTCTCCTACTGGACGCTCCAACAGAATGGATGACATAGACGGTGTACCCTTATTAAAAGGGGCTCTAAAAGGCATTGGTGAATACAGTGATGATATTGATGGAATTCCTATGGATGACGATATTGATGGTGTACCTTTGGATGAGGATAAAAAATCTGGTGCCAGCAAGAAGGGAATGCCTGCTGGCTTTGTGCCCTCCCGCTGGGAAACGGTTGATCCAGAGCAAGTTGAAGCTCAAGCCATGACAACAAGTAAATGGGACCAGCTAGAGGGACAAGGTTTGGAAATTGTTTGTCCGTTCAACTCTTAATATCTCTGTGCAATGCTTGCCATAGCTTTTTAAAACACTGTCCTTATGTTTTCCAGATGGGCAGTATGATGATGATTATGATGATGATGACAGCGTCAGCAATGGAGATAACTCGTTGGACAGCAATCCAATGCAAACTGGGTAAGTTATGAGTTGTCAGTTCTTCCTCCTAAGTGTGCAGTTCATTAATTTTGGAGAAATTATTTAAAATGATCTGCTCACTTCTCTTCAATAATTTCCCTTTTTTTTAATAGTTCCAGGGATGAAGAAAAAAGGGCACGTCTGCGTGACATTGAAGTGAAAGCAATGCAGTATCAGGATGAGTTAGAGTGTGGGCAAAAACCATTAAAGTCTGGATGGAATATCTCTCAGCAAGTAGAACACTACAGAAGAAAACTGCTGCGTAAGGTAAGGTAGCTCGGCATGGAAACATCATTGAATTACAATTTACATTCATCAAGCAATGCTCATTCATTAATTTATTCATTCCAATGTACAGGCTGAGAAAGAGGCTCAAATAGCACGTGAAGAAAAACTTGACAAGAAAGATAAAAAAAAGGATAAAAAGGATAGATCAGATAGGAGTAGGAGAAGTCTTTCACCAGATGATGACATACACTACAGGGATAGCTCGTGAGTGTTAGTTTCTATTTGGTCATATGGTTTATTTCTCTCAGACTTACGTTGTTGATGGGATGTTTCAGAGTGGGCTCTAGGTCTAGATCTAAGCGCTCTAGAAGCTGGTCTGGCAGTCCAGGTCCATCAAAGCGGTCTCACAGGTAATAGTTAAAGTGCTGTTGTTGCTTTTGGTTTGTATGTGCTACGGTTCAGGTCCAGAGGCTGGACGTGGACACACCTAAGATGGACCGGACCACATTAGGTGTGGCCGGTCCGGATCGGCCCATGTTGCTTACACCTATCCCAGGCCTATGCTCGACCGGGCAAGGAGCGGTGCGCGCAACATGGCCCGGTAAGAGTCGGGCGAGGTCGGAAGTATGAAAAATTGGACGGAATGGAGCAATTAGCAGCAACAGTGAGCAGTTCCATAGCGACTACTTTGCTCGATGGCGCGCCGATCACGGTTCTAAATTTCAAGTTCGAAGTTTCAAGTATTCAAAATCATGGCTTCACCTTCACCTGAAACTTAGATAACTTGAAATTTAGAACCGTGATCGGCGCGGCATCGAGCGAAGTAGTTGCTATGGAACTGCTCACTGTTGATGATACTTGCTCCATTCCGTCCAATTTTTCATACTTTTGACCTCGCCCGACTCTTACAGGGCCATGTTGCGCGCACCTGTCCTTGCCCGTTCGAGCATAGGCCTGGGATAGGTGTAAGCGACATGGGCCGATCCGGACCTGGACCATAACACATGGATATTTGGAAGTGCTGTTTTACTTCTTTGTCATCTCTGTTTAGATCAAGAAGCAGAAGTCCTCAGAGCTCACGGAGTAGGAGACGATCGAGGTCTCCATATCTTTCAGGCAGCAAGCGGAGAGGGGCTTCTCCTCTGTCACCAAGTCCCTCTAGAATAAAACGAAGAGGATCACCATCACCTCAGCGCTCAAAACATAGAGGGGTGTCCCCACAGTCACCACGTAGTTCAAGACGTAGAAATTCTATTTCTCCTTCACCTCCACCTAGAAGTAAACATCATGCATTGTCACCCAGTCCTCCACCACGAAAGCACAAACATAAGCATAAGTATTAAATATTTTAATATAACAACCCTGAGTGATTTTGTTGGGCTTTGTGTCATAGCAATTATAGTTTTCCTAAGTTCAAGCTATTTTGAAAAGTAATTGTCAAAAATTTTGCTGTTTCAATATTATTTTATTAAATTTTTCCTCAATGACATGGAATGATTGACCCCTTGCTGCACTCTGCTAGACATCAACCAATATTTCTTCGGCATATATCCTTGTCTTTGTAAAGGTCTCTTGTTATTTCTTATTTTGGACTGATATGTTAAGATTTGAGGATTGCACAGATTAAAATATTCTGAATCAATGGCAATATTATAAATTCTGGATGAACCTCTGCTGTACCTCTCACTGTGAAAATCACTGAACCTACACTTTGTACTGCAACTGAAATCTGTGATATGTGTGGAGTTGCATGAGCTCTCATTTTTCTCACGGAAGTTATTGGTAACTGATATGGTCTAATGTTTTTCATGTTGCCTTTCTATTGCCTGCTGTAATTTCATTTCTGAATTTTGTGCACTGGTTATCTAAATTTTGAACCTACCTGAATACCTTGGTTTCCAAGAAAATCTTTGTATCATACCACAGTCTAGTTTAAATTGTAATGGGATACTAGATTCCTAAAAGCTACTGAGGTATGAACTTATTTGTCACCCCATACAGTTGTATACAGTTTAAATATTTATACATTTGTGTATATTTAATTATAATAAACAGGTTGAAGATATAGAAATGTTTTCTATTTAATAAATCTCCAAAGGATTTTGTCCACTACCATGGCAACATAAAATTGAAAAATTCCAAAACATTTTTTTTCTTTTTTATGTTGGTTACTATAATGAAAAACTGTGTGATTGCTGTAATCTCAGCGTATCGCTCCCCAGTTCACCACATTTAGGCGTTGGAATTTTATGATTTCGGTCATACTCGGCCCCGAAAACGATTGGAGCGCGTCGTAAAGATAGGCAACACGTCCAGCACCCGCTAGGCCAGGCTGTCGCCGGTTTTATCGGTATGGGCTCGCCCGTCCTCGGGTCGGGAAGGGCCGGGTGAGGAGCCGCAGCCGGGCTGGCTTCTTATGTCTCGCCGACGCGCCCGATGCAGAACTCTAGTTAACCTTGCATTTACATTCATTTACATCGCCTGTTACGTTTGCTGTGACGCCAACTCGACCTTCAAGCAATGCAATTTTGACTCGTTATTGGATAGCTGGCGTCTAGATTACGGAAATCCGCATGCGGATCTCTAGTTTACATTGCATTTACATTCATTTGTAGATACTTCGCCTGTTGCGCCTGCTGTGACGTCAAGTGGACATTCACACAATTCAACTTTGACTCGTCAATGAATATTGCTGGCGTGCATGTATTACGGAGCTCCCGCCGCTCAGCACCTCTCCGGAGGGCTTACAAGGGGATGCCCCGAGGTGTCAGACTCAGAATTCGATGAAACTTTTTTGCGATGTATACTGCCCACAAGAACCCCAGATACAAAATTTTAGCTGCCCTTATATCGCCTAGTTCTGGATATATTAATTTTTAAAGCATTAAAACGGGCTTAAATTGAATGAAACTGGTGTGAGCGAGGAATTTTCAAAAAATTCAAAATACCCTCCAAAGGTCAGTATATACTGCAAAAAAAAAGTTTCATCGAATTCTGAGTCTGACACCTCGGGGCATCCCCTTGTTAGCGCATACCGTAGCGCGTTCCACCCGAGGCCCGAGGGCCTCATGGCGCTTGAGGCGCCATCTCTCGGATTTGGAAGGCGGACGGCGAACGCGTCCGCATCGCAGCCAAGTGTTGGTGCTGCCTGCCTGCCTGCATGCCACCGCAGTGCCACCGGCTACGCCGCGCCGCCGGGCGCCGGGAGCTCCGAACGCACCCGCCCCTCCGCTTGGTCCCCGCCGACGCGCTTTTGGCGCCCGTACTGTGGGCTCTCGTACTCAAATACAGAAAATAGGGATTTTGCCGGTCCTTAGAAGCCACTCAGGACTCAGGGTGCACCAACCCTGAACATTCGGTTCGATTTGAGGAGTTGCAGCTGCGGGCGGGAGGAGGGAACACTCGTTTGTTGCGCTTGTTGGCGGGCGGCCGCAGCCGCAGCCCGCGGGGTCGTTGCCGGGCGACGGCAGACGCGGAGCACTCCGTGTGCCTCCGTGGGCTGGGCAGGGCGGCACGGCGGCACGGCGGCACGGCGGCACAGCCGAACGACGGACCCGTTGCATTGCGGGGGAGTCACAAGTCGGCCGAGGTGAAAACATACAAGTGATGCAATGCCTGACATGCGTCCGGACAGGTATGACGCTTAAGCGGGGGGGGGGGGGGGGGGGCGAAGCGGGGAAGGAAAGGGGTGAATGAGTGGGGCTGGGCTCGCGGGGCTCGCGGCTCGTCCAACTGGTTTGTGCCTCCCTACCTACCGCAACGGCTGCCGCTGGGCCGCGGCGCGGAGCGGAGCAGCGCAGAGCCGGCGGACCCGCGTCGCCGTGCCGCGAGCAGCGAGGGGAAGCCCAGACGCCCGTCCCAAGTTGACGCTCCTCGAACGGAAGGCGCTGGCCGAGAGCCGCGAGTTGCCACCTCCGGGTCAGAGAGTGCAGCCGTCAGCCACCACAGTGTGCGCTGTGCGCAGTGCGCCGTGCGCTGTGCGCCGTGCGCTGTGCGCTGCGCTGCGCTGCGCTGTGCGCTGTGCGCTGTGCGCTGTGCACAGTGCCGACGGCCGGCACCGTCGGAGGGGAGGGGAGGGCGCGGGGTGTGCGGGTTGCCAGCCGGGGCTACAACCGAGGAGGGTATGAGGCGCGGCAGCGATATCACACGAGGATGAGAAAAGCAAAGAACGCGCGTAAACTTTATGATCGTTATCGCCCCGCCGCGGAGAGGATCTGCTCGTAATTGTTGATTACATTTAAATTCCGAATTATTGTTGTGGACTATCGTGCACGGTACTCGTGGAAAAGCAAGCGAGCACGGGACGGGTGCGTTTACACTGGCGCCCCCGGGCGGCGCGGATCAGCGTACCCACTCAATTACCGAGACGGAGAGTTTTTGAAGATAGAATGAGGTTTTGGTGGTGGCCGCATCTGCCGACAGTAAACACCCCCTCCCCCCCCCTCCCTCTATCTCTATCTCCCTTCCTCTTACTCTCTCCCTCCCTCTCTCTCCCCTTCCCCTCTCTCTCTCCCTCCCCAATATGCTTCTCGGACAGGCGGAAGCAGCTCGCCTCAGACCTCCCACATCCCATCACCTCTGCGGTTCGGCTCGCTCAGGTGCTCTGATGGGTCTCCCCGTTTGTCTCCTCAAGATAAGGGGCCAGGCCAGGCCCTGCCTTGACCTTCAGCACGCAGGCAGCGAGATCGCCCTGAGTTTCGGCCGGAAATCTCTGTCGGCTGCGCACGGCACAGCAGCCCCGCTGCACGCCTCGCGCGCCTCACTGCAGTGTTCCGCGGCGGTGTTCAACCCGGGCGGAAAGCTTCGAGCCGAGCCGAGCAGTCAATGTCCTCAGATCCCTCCTGCACAGGCCCGGCCGGGTCTTCACCTGGGCCAGCGCAAGCCGAGATTTCTTAAACACGTTTATTTTATCTTGCTTTATACAACAGTGAATATAATAAAAATTCGGATTGCCTCATTGAGAGTTTGCCTCGGACGCAGTGGATAAGAGGACTGTGCTGCTGGCTGGAGTGACGCGCCGCGGGGCGGCCAGGACTCCAGGCCGGGCCCCAGGACCCCGCAGGACCCCGCAGGACCCCAGGACCCCAGGACCCCAGGACCCGGACCCCAGGGGACCTCGAGCGTGCGGGCGTCACCTCGCCGACGTGCGTCCGCACACCGCGGCCGTCGTGTCGTTTCCGACATTCCAATTAAAAGTCGCCTTCATGAGGCTGTGCGCTGCGCCGGCCTGCCGTGCTGCCTGCCTCCTCTCTGGCTCGGTTGACGCACGGCGACGCACGGCGTGCGCGGGAGACGACTGTCGTGTCGTGGGCATCTCTCTCGCACTGCCGCGGCCAAAATGTCAGAGAGTCTCTCGCGCGGCCTGGACGCGGACGGGCACTGTCAAGACAGACGTGAAAGCTAAATCAAGCGTGGCCTATCTCAGATCGAGGGAAGTTACCCAGGGTTTCCGAGGCCGCGGGCACATCCCGCTCGTCCCGCGACGCACCGCAGCGTTCGGGTTGCCTACCCGCGGGGAGGGCTGCCTTGCCAGAGACGTAGCCGGGGGGAGGGGGGGGGGGGGGTAGGCCCCCCGAAACCAGAGACCGGGTTAGGCAAACCGCTAAACAAATGCCTGAATGTAGGTAATAAGCGCGGCATATCGCCCCCCCCCCCTTCTGTTAAAATAATGTCTGGGAAATCACGAAGGATCAGTTGGTCATTTTATTTCCAGCCCTCCTTTTGGAATTTCCAGAGAACCTTCAGGAATGCGCCAGATAAAATCACTTATCACAAGGAGTATGCGTTACTTTGAGGTATGATACTGTGGCTATTATAGAAGGTAATGTGTCCTCTATCGAATCTGCTTCAGAGTTTTGCCTTCAGCAGAGTGAATCTCAAAATAACATACGTTGGGAAAAAACGAAGGATCAGTTGGTAAAAAAGTTTCCGGAGGGCTTCAAGAATTCCCAATACATTTTTAACAGTGCCGAAACCAAAGTCTGGCTACGCCCCTGGGCCGTTGCCCCCCCCCCCCCCCCCCAGCCCCCTGCGATATTTGGACGGGGCAGCGGGCAGCCCCTTCCGCGCAGGCAGCAGCCTGCAGCAGCCCGCGGCGGCCCAGACGGATCTGCCTGCTTTGCTCTGCCTTTTAGCGAGAGGACGCCTCACGCTCTCCGTCGTCTCCGCAGCCCAACTACATCGTCGCGAGCGTGTGTGTGTGTTAGTACATAGATACGTGTATATACGTGTGTCTTCCACGCGCATTTTTGCGAGACTCTGTCATGTCATATATGTTCATCGAACACGACTCTCCCCCCTCGGGAGGAACGTCCCAATGCGGGGGTGAGCTGTGTGTGTGTATGTGTGTAAGGGGGAAGGGGGGAGGGCATGCCGGCGAAAGGTGTGTCTGTCTAACGCGCCGACCATGACCGTGGCACGCGATGCCCGCGCAAAGCACGTGTGTGAGTGTGTGTGCCGGCCGCTCTACTGGCCCATAGGCGCGGGATGTTGTTATTGCACTCCCAGAAATATAAGCTCACGGTTCTCCAGCCAGTTTCCTCCCTCCTCCCCCTCCAGATCGTGTAAGTCTACTTGGAGTTTAAGAAAATCTGAACCTTTGCGGCCAAAATCGAAATGGACTTTAATTCATCCCAGGTTCGCAAAAATTTTGGACACGATTGAAAATAGATATAATCTATTCGGCGCAAGCCCAAATTCGACTTGAACCAGGGACTTCGGCACTGATTAGGAAGATGTATTTCTGGCTGCTGCTGCTGCTGCTGCTGCTGTGGTGGCGGGGTGGGGGTCCGGTTAGGTCCGGCAGCCGCTGGGCCGCGGCACCGGCAGCACCGCAGTCGCAGCCGCACGGCATTGCACGGCACGAATCACCGGGCGACAGACGGCCAGCTGCACGGCCGCCCATCCAGCCCAGTCAGTCAGTCCAGCGAGGCGCGCGGCGGGGTTCGGACGTGCTCAGGGCCACCAGGAAGACCTCCAGGACGAGGTGCGGGACAGGCGCGGCTGGGCGCGGTGCGGGGCGGAGGAGACGCGCGCAGCGGCCGCTCGTCGGCCCAGGCCCCACCAAGCCCCCCTCCGAGACCCCTCCGGGACCCCTCCGGGACACGGGCAGCCGCCTGCCGCCCGCCCCTCGCCGGCTCCATGCCCGCGCGGCTTGCTGAACGGGTTGCAGCAACCCTTTGGTGGATCCGGCGATCGATTGACCGACCAAAGACCATTGTCCCTGCCGTACTCTAAGCCGCCGGTTGCCTATTTGAAAGGATAGAGGAGGGGCGCTTTCCACTGCTCGTTTATAGTTATAATTATTTAGAGTCCGTTCCTATTCCTCTCCGTGTGGCAAGTGCGGCCCGCCGGAATCCACGAGTGGTGCCGCGGGTCACGCAGTGCATTTCCTCCGCTGGCCCGTTACAGTTTTCCAGCTTTGTCAACTTGAAATTTCACTCGTTTCATTGCAGAATCACCATGTCACGGTCCACGATGGTGCTCCCGGACAGCACGCACTGGGTGGAGCGTTTGGTCAAGTACCCTGCAGGTGAGTGGAGTTGCGAGGGTGGACGTGACAGTCCTGGGGGTGGACATTACAGTCCTGGGGGTGGACGTGACAGTCCGGGGGTGGACATTACAGTCCTGGGGGTGGACGTGACAGTCCGGGGGGTGGACACGACAGTCCTGGGGGTGAACATGGCAGTCCTGGGGGTGGACATGGCAGTCCTAAGCGACTAAGCGCGCGCAAGCTTGTATGTTAAGTGGCTCATACTAATGTTAAGTCTCCGTAATGTGAACAAATGAGCTCGTCAGCTCGTCTGCCTTTGGGAACAACGTTCTCTGCAAGCCTGCGGGGGCTGCGGGGGCTGCAGACAGTCCCTGGCGCGGCGCCTCACTTTCTTCGGGCGAGTTGCTGTTCCGCTCGCCGCCGGACAGCCTCGCCCGCCCGCCCGCCCGCCGGGACTCGAACCCGCGGTGGGTGGCTCGCTCTGTTGTTGCAGACCCTCGCGTGCAGGACTGGCCCATGATGGGCTCGGCCGCCTGGCCGCTCACCGTGGCGGCCGCATACCTGTACTTCGTGCTCTCGTACGGGCCCAAGCTGATGAAGACCAAGGAGGCCTACTCCTTCAAGACCTTCATCTACTGCTACAACGTGTACCAAGTTATCGCCAATAGCCTCATGTTTTACACGGTGAGTGTGGCTCACGTACGCGGGGGTGGCCTCTCATGGAGTGCACACTAAACTCTTAGGGAGAATTTCTGTCCATCAGCAAGTAGGTTTCTGTGCATACAGAAGTTATGAATAATTTGTACACAGTTATGCATGATATTGTGCATATTAATGCATTAAATTATGCATAACCTTCTGTATGCACAGGAACGTCCATAACTTATGGAGAAATACTGCATAAGAATTTACTGTGTGCTGTGTACACATTTTGTGAAAGCCATTCTTAGAGGTCACGAGAATGCACTTCATTCAACGTTCCGACCGGAAAGATGAAGCAATTATGTACGGACATTGGACCAAGAAACGGCCGTAAAAGCTCATAAAACTTGAGCAGAAATCCCTTGAAATCCTGACAAATTTCGGCCGAGTTACCCCCCTCGCTTACTCCACTTACGCGTCCGTGTCCGATGGCCGGGAACACGTTGGAGCGTGAGCCGCCCGAGTCAGTCGAGCGGTTTTACATTCACGCCCTCCCGTTCGGACGCACAGCGTTGTACTTTTTCGAGCACACGGAATTGAGGGCGCCTCCGTTGTCTTGTCTTACACCGCGTTTTATTGACGGTGCGGCCGGAGGTGATTGTGCCGAGGCGGCCCGGTTATCAGGAGATAAGCTAACGACTGTCTGAAGAAGGGGCTGCGGCAGCTGCGGCAGCTGCGGCAGCTGCGGTACACACGGCAGCTCCGATGGGTATCGCTCTGATTGTAATCACCCACACCCCTTCCTGTGCGGACAGCCTCCGCGGAGGGCGGGTTTTCCACTCGTTCAACCCGTTGAGCCCCGGCCGGGCCCGGTCCACGCCGCGGGACCCATCCGCCGGGCCGCCGGGTCCGCGGCTGGGAGCGCCGACTGGACCCGCGGATTGGTCACAGTACCGACGGGCGGCTGCGTCCCGTTGCCACTCCATACACTCGCGCTTTGCCCGCGGGCGCCTCGTCCCCCGCGGGGACAGAGCCGCGCCGTGCCCACGCCGGCATGCCGGCCGCCTGGCACTGTAAGAAAAGAACGATACCTACTAGCGAATATTGTATGACATTTATCGTCAAAATCTTTTTCATCGATCGTGCACGAGAGTTGTGTTTTACCTTTTAAAAAAAGCAGATATGGGTGCGGTTTTCTCTTACGTGCATTGACAGTCCTCGTGAAAAAAAGATTCCCTCGTTTGTTACTGAGTGTAATGAACGCTAAATGTCAAAGGACAATTTTGTCCTTGGCCTGGGGCCAGATTTGGTCTAAATCTAGAGACAATTTTATATCCGTAAAGTACAAAATTGTTCTAAAGTAGATGAGCTATTGTCCCCAGATTTAGATGTGCTCAAATCGGGCCGCAGCTCAAGGACAAAATTGTCCTTAGACATTTAGAGTGTGGGTGTTGTCACTGTGTGACTACTCTACAAACGCTGCACACCCTTCTAAGAGAATGGTTATGCCACACTCTTCGCACTGTTCCCATGCTTTTACATGGAGCATAAGAGCTTGGTACCCCCCATCGCACTCTTCCAAGAGAGTGGTGCCCGCCACACTTTTCCCAAAGTGTGATGGCCCATCGCACTCTTCCTTTAGTCACGCTGTAGGAAAATCGTGGTACCACACTCTTGCGTTTGTAGAGTAAACGTGTATGTACCATTTGCACTAAGAAATACGGGAAACGTGTTCGGGAATAGTAATGCCTGCTAAAGAGATGAAAAACCTAAGTTACAAAAACGTGACTGACTCGTGATTCAACGGCAGCGCCGCCCGTTCAAGTCTCCCGTCCTCCACACCGCCCCCCCCCCCCCCCCCCGCCCGGTGCCCCGGTGGCGCCCGCTGCCCGTGTCCGCTGGCAGCCGAGGCTCGGCGGGGCTGAGGCGTGTTCCATAAGCCCCCCACACTCGCGGGGACGCCATGCCCCGAGGTGTCAGACTCAGAATTTGACGAAACCTTTTTTTTGAGGGATCTATTGCCCATCAAACTCTCGGAAACCAAATTTTAGCTGCCCTTATCGGCTAGTTCCTGAGATATAAATTTTTTTAAGCATTTGGGTACAATTGGAAAGAAACGACGATTTTTTTAAAAAAATCACATCACTTCTCTATGGCGAATTTGACCAAAGTAGGACCCTGAAGAACTGAAATTTCCAGGAAAACGCCATTACTCTGGCGCTTTTTGAGATTTCGACGTATTGTGTGCGGCAAGTCGCCTTCGTTCGGCGCCTTCGTCTTGAGGTCACTCACCTTTCTTCCCGGATGATAAGGACGACGGCGTATTGAGGACGGCTTACTTCAAAATCATTCTTCAGCCCGGGCACGTCACCTAAATCCTATTACTCTACAAGCCCAAAAGTGTGGTAACAAGCTTTTTCTAAAGCGTGATGGTCACCACACTGAAGGAAAAGCGTGATGGGCCACCACACATCAGGAAAAGCGTGGTGAGGCACCACACTCCTGTCAGAGTGTGATGGTGCCACACTCTTGACTGCGGTCCTATGCGTTTACATAGGCATCATAGCAAGAGCTTGGTACCCATCACACTCTTACAAGAGTGTGGTGCCTCGCCACGCTTTTCCTAAAGCGTAGTAGCCCATCAGACTCTTCCTTCAGTGTGGCGCCCATCACACTTTAGGAAAAGCATGTTGGGAGTACCCGCACCAGGCCCACTAAGACTGCATGCCTGCCTTCCAGGTTGGCCCCGTGTTCTCCCCCCGCTGACCCAGGCTCACCCCGTGTTTCCCTTCTGGCTGTACGCAGGTGCTGACGAGCGGCTGGACCACGACGTACACGCTGGGCTGCCAGTACGTGGATCGGTCCGACAGCCCGGAGGCGATGAGGGTGAGTGGCGGGCGGGGCGCCTGCTGGGTAGGCAACACTGGCGGCCGAGCGCGCGCGTGCCATGCGGGCTGGCCGACCCTGAGACCCGCAGGCGCTCCCTCTCCTCGCAATGCCAGCGGCCCATGAGGGGAAAATGTGGGGGGAAAAAAAAGAAAAACGAATGGAGAAGAAGCTGAAGGCATTTTCTGTTATTGAGTATAGCCCCGGAGCTTTTGAAATTCGGCACGCTCAGTGTGGTCGCAGCGGGCTGTGAGCGAACTGCCGACGTGCAACAGAGAGCACTGGCCGGGGGCTCCGGGGCAAGTTTCCCGCGCCTGACGCGGGATTTGAATCCAAATGACAATCTTCGTGCGGGCGAGGGGCTCCGAGAGTGTTGCCGGTTGTGTGCGAGAAGTTGCTTAATTCTGTCTTTTTGCAGATGGCCTCCGCAATGTGGTATTGGTTCCTGCTGAAACAGACCGAGCTCATCGAAACGGTGAGTGGCGGCGGCATCCGAGCGAACTGAAGCCGCGCCGTGCCGATGCCGGGTGGCTGCCGGGTGGAGGCGGGCGCCGCGAGTGCGACAAATAACTCCAAAAACAACACGGAGACGCCAAAGCAATGAGGGACGCGGGGCAGAGCATGACGTGACGTGACGCACGCTGTGTGCCGAAAATGGGGATACTTCTGCGTCCGGCGTGTGACGCTACACGCGGGGAGTGCGTCCGCCCGCGGCCGGGTGCGTGCGCCGCCCGGGCGGCAGCGGCGGCAGCGGCAGCAGCGGCCCGGACGCTTCCCACAGCTCCGCCAGGATGACAATTCAGACCGCGCGGACGTCGTCAAACAAAAAACTCTCATAGTCAATGACAATCATTGACAATCATCGCAAACTGGTTCGCCTCGCTTGTGTTAGTTTGGCATCCGCCGTCCTTCCGCACTGTACAGCGATTTTCTTTTGGGAGGGGGGGGGGGGGGGGGGGTCGAAAGGGTTCGGAGTCCAGCGGAGGTCACCGGAGTCCACCGAAATAAAAAAAAGAGAAAAAGGAAAGAGAAATATATAAATCAACTGTCCCGTTACAGGTGCTGTTTGTGCTTCGCAAGAAGAAGCGTCAGATTTCCTTCCTGCACGTCTACCACCACGTCTCGACGTTCTTCATTGCGTGGATCGCCTGCAACTTCGCCCCAGGCAAGATTTTGAAATTCCAAAAAATCGCAGCAACAGCGGTCGTTCACCTATAAAAAGAAGAACTTTTTTAAAAAGCTAGTGCCTTGACCCATTTGTTTTTTAACAACAGGTGGACTGACGACATTCTCTGTGATGCCCAACTCCGCCGTGCACGTCATGCTTTATTCGTACTACCTGCTGTCCGCCATCGACAACGAAGCCCTCCGGAAGCGGCTGAACACCTTCAAGAAGTACCTCACCACCATTCAGATCGTGAGTCAACTGCTCAAATTTTATTTTGTTATTTTTTAAAAAATCTTTGCAACTTGGCAGGGAATTCGTTTAATCGACAACGGTCAACGGGTTTCTGGTTCGGAATGGTCACGGTGTAACAGTTATCAGCCGGTAGTTGTGGTGTGGGCGCTGCTCGCACACCCAGCCGTCTGCTCGCGTCTGCCGCACCGCTGCACCGCACCGGAGACGGGTGGGGCGGGGCGGGGCGGGGCGGGGCGGGGCGGGGCGGGGCGGGGCGGAACGGGGCGGGGCGGGGCCGGCGCGCAGCGCACGCCCATTTGGCTTTCTCCAGCCGCCTTGCCTTTTCACAGATTCCAATGCCCGGTGCTACCCGGCCCGGCCATCCCTCCAACTCGGTGCTTTAGGGGCTGCGGCCGGGGCCGTTTTCCGATAGAAATGTGCGTGTGTGCAGTCTAGTAGTGGTGAATCCAGAACGATCTATCCGGCGTCGTACGGTTCTATCCGGCGGCCTTGAACCCGACGTCAGAGTTCCCAAAACCGGCTTCCCGGGTCCCTTATCGGCCGGGGCCGGGCGGGCGGGCTGACGTATTTTGCATGTTAGAGTCCTAGAGCTGCTAGAGCCTAGAGCGCTGACCACTCCCTGACCTGCGTGCCCCGCAGATCCAGCTCGCCGTCATCGTGGCGCACTCCTCGCAGGCGCTGCTGCCGTCCTGCAACGCCGCCCCCAAGACGCTGGCCTACAGCTACGTGCCCAACGTGCTGCTCGTCATCTACCTCTTCTACAACTTCTACCGCGTCAACTACCGGGCGGCGGCCAAGAGGACGGCCGCCGCCGCCGTCACCCCCGTCACGGCCGCCGCGGCCCGGGACTTGTCCTTCACAACGCCGACCTCCGAGAGGAGGGCGAAGGAGGAGTAGAGGCGGGCGCAGAGAGATGGATAGTAGAGAGAGACAGAGACAGAAAGGGGGAGAGAGGGAAGGGGGGGAGCGGTCAACGTCCTCGCTCTTCCTTCCGTCCGTTAGCTGGACGGTTCTGCGAAAGAGTCGGCGGGCCGGGCACTTGTTTACTATTTTGGGACCTAAAAGTTCAAGCGCGCCCAGGGTCCGCCACATAAATTAGCGAACCGAGCGCGTCAAGCCTAGGAAATCTACCTCCGGCTCCGGCGGCGGCTCCTCGCAGCATCCCGGCCCTGCCGCCGCCCCGCGTCACGCGGCCCGGCCCGGGCGTGCGGCGCTTGTCTCGTGATGGGCTTTATCAGCCGCATTCCCCCCCCCCCCCTCCCCTCTTCGCCCCTACTTTCTCCCGCATTGTCACGTGTGGCGGGTGCAGCCGCACCCCTCTCGGTACGGTGTGGTTGTGTGACGGCTGCCCCCCCCCCCCTGCCGCCGCCTGGCCCGCCCCCGCAAACGTGCGAACTTTGCAGTTCAAAACTATGAGATTGCGTGCGAGATGGTGGCGCTGGCGCCGCTTCCGGCGCCCGACGGCACCCGCGGCACCGCGCGGCCGAGGCCGAGGGCAGCCGAGGCCCCCGGTTCGCTGCTGCCGCCGCTGCCGCCGCCGCTGCCGCCGCGCTGCACCAGATCGGGGCGGGGCGATAGCGGCTCAGCGGCGGCCACCACGTGTCCTCTCTGCGGGTGCGGGCTGAGAGTCCCGACACTTGTTTTCGCAGCAGCTTCTCTCCCGCATCGCTACGGCGCGCCCCGGGCGTGCGACAGAGACAGCGCTGCGGAGGCAGTGTTCGGACGCAGCCCGCCGGGGTGCGGACCCGGAGCCGGCGAACGGTAACGAGCGGCGTCTGCTCATCAGCAGAGCGCCGCACCGCCGGAGACGGCTAAATTATTCGTCAAAAAGAAATGTGATCGGTGTTTGATTCTCGATAGTCTTGGCGGTGCGTCAGTGCAGCTTCTGCTGCGAAGCTCCGAACGATGTGATCCATAGACATGTAAGCCCCTTAGCGTTTAGAGTTGACGAGGCGAGGTGAGGCGCCGAGCGGGCAGGCGGCAGGCCAGCCATCGGGCAGCCGTGTGTGGCCGGCTGCCTAGCTCAGCGACCGCAGGCGCTCCTCGGGAGCGGGAGATCTTCTTCCTGTGGCGCGGTCTACTTATTTACATTACAGTACTATAGTTTTAATTGATTTAAATTAATATTTGTATAGATGAATGTAATGTCAGGGAAAACTGTGTCTCCGTAGAGGTGTGAGGGGTGTCTCCTGTTTTTTTTTATATGTATATACTTACTAGGGAGAGCAATCGTGTTTGCACATGTGATTTGAAAGTGCATTGCTTTGGATACAAAACAGAAAAAGTGGCCAAAGGTTGCAAAAGTGCAGCACACTATTAATAGAGGTTTTTTGTTTGTAGCAATTAGTACTATTTATTGTAATTAACTCCAATTATCTACTTAGCAGTACGCCTTGCTGATCTTACCATCTGCTAATGCAAAACAATACTCCACATTCTTGGAGAATATAGAAAGTTTGCATGAAACATTTCTATAAAGTAATAAATTGCACACAGTGAACCGCCCAGCAAGCAGAGTTCAATATTGCAAGCCAAGGCTTGCTTAAGAGTACGGCAATAAAAACATCTCCTCTTATAATGACTTACATGTTTTCATCTCATGTTTTGGAATTCACAGGAACATACTTAGTCTAAAGAGATACAAATTGACAGATATGTCAAATACCTGACTAGAGTGTCAAACATAAAAAAGCTTTGGCAAGGCTGACTAGAACAACTAGAATGTCGTAAACTTAAGGAATGACTAGAGTGTACAAAGAACGAAAATCACAAAAAGCTAATTTTTATGAGCAAAAGGAGGACGAGACACACACATAATCTCCAGTACAAAGTAATGTGGAATGAATTGGATTGGTGCTAATGATAGCCATAACATCACAAGAAGACTACAATAAGTCAATCATTGACTTTTCTTACCACACCAGCAGTGACATTTTGTAGATTTGTAAAATCTTGGATGGTTTGTGAGAGTAGTAAAAATCTCAGGCAAATACAAATACTGTCTTTTAAAAAAAAGATAAGGTAAAATTTTATCAACAAACATGTTGCCCACTGATCCATGCGACGGATTCAGTCTATCCAATCAACATTAAGTCAAAGGAAAAGAAAAGAATATTTTCCACATACTGGAAGGAAGTTTGGCAAGAGACATGAGACTACAAAACATACAAAGGATTTAAACCAAGCTTAGTTAAAATCAACATTCTGGAACAATTTTTGGACCTCTTTGGAGTTCTGTTAACAGATAACTAACATCAAGGCCAGAGTTTACTCATATATTTTTCATGAGCCAAGAAAGTGTTCTTGGTGCTTTCCACCAACTCCATCCCCATATTCATATCTTTTGCAAAAGATTTGGCATCTGAGGGAACAACCTGTACTTCTTGGGAGTGTACCTCCTCCAAGGACAGTACCTGTAAACTTTCTTCAATTGCTGACGCCCTCTCAGTCTCAGAGTTTGCTGGACCCTGATTTTGTACAGGTAATGCTGTTGATTGCAGCTCACATGTCTGTATTCTTGCAGTCCCTACCAAAGTAGATGTTGGAGTTGCAGCAGGGACAACCTGGTTGCTTCCGCTGTCACCTTCACATTGGTTCAACCAATTACACGATGTGGATGGAACCACCTGATTCGGGTGTTCCTCCATTTTCAATTACCAATTTAATTTCATTAATTATTAAGAAGTTACTACAGGTTGTGAAGGAAGATCACCAAAGTTAATACCTCAATGACCCCACAAGTAAATGATAAACTGCAAGTAATAATAATAATTCTTAAAAAAAAGAAACAAATGTGTGCTTACTCAATGGAAAATCAATTAAACCCGTACACGCATTATCCTTCAAATTACACTTGAGAAAATCAAAGTAGGCTGTCAACCTTCAGTTCAAGATTAAAAAAACATTGATGATCAGGGCAGTGAAGTTTAAGACTAGAAACTAGATGGAGAATTATGTGGAACAACCAAGGTGATAATTGATGCTGAATACAAGAGAAAAGTTTGAAGACACAGTAGTGCTCCAAAACGCTAACAATTCCTCACTCTTTTGGGAATCCACCTGGGTAGAAAATCAAGCACCAATCAAAATGACAATTTTTCTTACATGATTGTACATCTGGCACTAAAAGAAATTCCACAACATCCCCATTTACGATGGTTTTTTTGAGGGGGTAGCAAGTCAAGATCATCTTCGTCCTCTTCACCCCCAGATAGGGGCAGGTTCTCAATGCTGAATGTGTCGGTCAATTCCTGGCGGCCATCTCGAACTTTCACAGGGAAGAAATTAATGTCCTCCTCACTGTGGAGAACAGAAAATAACCCAATGTAATTCTTCACAAGATCAACATATTTCCAGCCACAGATAATTCAAAAGAAAAAAAGAGTGTAACAAGAAGGTAACTCGCCTGTCATCTGTGTCCCAGTCTACCAATGGATGGTGCTCCTTACTTGTCGGAGGAGCCGGAGATTTGCTAGGGATGGGCAGCCTCTGAATGGGGATTAATCCCGAGCTCTTCTTATATTCTTGGAGTCGCTGGACTTTCTTAGCCTGTTCGATTCTCCGTTCTGCAAAGCAATATTGAAAAATCAGTCAATGACACGACAAAAATAAGATTTCATTCAGTTCCAACTGTTCAGTGTGCCCACCAAGTTTACGATGAAGTTGCTTGAGGTTGGTTTTCTGTGGGCTGGGAACTGAAGTACTGCTGCAGGAACTATCGCTAGTCTGAGGAAAACAGATTTTATATCAAGACAAGAAGAAATGCACGAAACCTCGCTGTGGTTTAGCAGCAGCACATCAACGATATTCGCAACAACAGCTCGCGCTAGCGCTCACCTGAATGAAGGAAGCACTAGGGACCCCGCATCCTAACCTTTCGTCTTGAATGGGCTTGGGGTCGCTGTCGATGCCACTATCTTCCATAGTGACAGGACCGGTATGGAGACGGGGCTAAGTGCACAAGAACAACCATTCGTGTTCCTCTTCCAGATGCATTTCAGCGACGGAGATAACATGAATGGAGCAGCTGTCACGGAGTGCTCTACGGAGAAATAGAAATGCTGCTACCTTCTACGTCTGTCGAGACCGCTCAGCCTCTGCATTCTGACCTGGCAGGACAACATTCTCCTGCATTCGGTTTTTTTCAGCCATCAGAGCCTCGCATGTTGCACATTAGTCGCTATTTGAACTTTATTGCCCCCTCCTGAGAGTCGTCTGTCGTCTGCTACAAATCTGTCAACCACTACCTACCACTGTCTGCTTCTCCGGAAGTACTTCAGACATTTCTAATTTTTTGTACAGATTAGAAATTAATTCAACATTTCCCGTCACGGCTTGTTTCCTGTAATTTTAGTTAACTAATTCAAACTATTCGCATCAGAAAAGACGAGTTTTTTCCTTCTAGACTAGAACCCATAGTAAACAAAAGCTGACTAGTGTCGTACTTGTGTATTCGTGTGCGAGGTGCTCCTTTTCCTCTGCGCTTTTGAGAACATGTCTGCAAAGAAAAAGACGTTGTTTGATGACGATGACGGCGATGGTGACCTAAATTTAACTATCAACAAAAGTTATGCTGAAAGTTACAGTAAATGGCGGCCTCTCGAACTAAAACAGAATTGTAAGTACTTTTAAATGCGCCTTTGCCGTGATCAGGCGTGAGCTAACCTCCTAAACCGTGTGGGTTATCATGAATACCACAACGTCGTTTTCTTGTTGTTTTGGAGTTAAAATTTTTGTTCTTATTAATACGATTGTCCGGTTGTGGAACGTATCACTTAATAATATATACAAGTCCACGCGTTTCAGTGTTTTTCTTTTTGTAATCCCATTGGTCCCTTTTTAATTTTCTTTACTGATTAATTTTTCTTGCTTTCAGTAATCAACAAGTATGGTGACCAGGGTGAAGATGGGCTTGATTCAAGCACTTCTGAAGATGAAGATGATTCTGAGGTATGCTGGTTTGCCATAGACTAAAATACTGTGACCCATCCGGATGATACAATATGCACTTACTGTTATTTTTCACCTATTTTATCAGGCACTGAAAAAAGCTATTGACAAGGATTTCTTAGAAGCAATCACCAGTCTTAAAACAGGAGATCCTAGGTTATATGACAAAAAAGTTGAGTTCTTTAAATCGGAAAAGACATCAAATCCTGAACCTGGATCAGAAAAGAAGACTGAGAAAAAACAGAAAGACAAACCTGTGTATCTACGTGACTATGAACGCAAACTCATAACCGAACGAGGAGGTGAACTTAGTGATGATGGTAAGGACATTATAATAGAACAAGAGCCAGATGACTCGGAACCATGATGTGTATATTACTCATATTTACTTCAACAAAAAAAAATTTGTTCCAGACAGTGACAATGAACATATTCATCAGAGGTCCCTGAGTCCATCATATATAGAACAACAAAAGCTTTTGAAAGAAAGCTTTAAAAAAGTCCTCCAGGATGATGACAGTGAGGATGAAGGTGACCTCCTTCAAAAGAAAACTAAGACTAAGGAGGAAGTGGTAATGATGAATGAAACAAAGTTGTTATCCTAAGCTTGTGTTCTTGTAGTTTGCATGTTGCTGATCTGTATATCCTATTATGCTCTAGGAAAAGGATGAAGAGGATTATATTCAATGGTTAAAGGGAGAAAGAGAAGCTCTCCCTGATAAAGAGACGGAAGAGAAGCTAAAACCTTTGCAAAACATTTGGAATGATCCATCCTTAGAAGAGGGTGATAAATTCCTCAGAGACTATTTTCTAAATAAGAGGTAACTGCTCATTGCATTCCTTATGTCAAATAGTTTGTCAGATTCATGGAACTCTAATTTTGATTTATGTTTATCTTTTGCTGTGTAGATACCTAGAAAGTGATAACTATGATGGAAATGTGTCTGAAGATGATGATGAAGACAACCGTTTGGCTGAGTTTGAGCATAAATTTAATTTCCGGTTTGAAGAACCAGACAAAGAATTCGTAAGTACAACCTAAAATTTCCTAGTTTGCTTTATGTGTTCAGTCTGACAGAAATAATTTTTGTGTTCACAATATTCCCTTTTTCCCTTTTAACATGCTGAGTTTTTGTTTGTACCAGCTTAAGCGGTATCCCAGGACCATTGAAAACTCGCTTCGTAAGAAGGATACTCGACGTAAAGAAAAACGAGATGCAGTCAAGCAGAGAAAGGAAGAGGAGAAGCTGAAAAAGAAAGAGGAACTAAAACTTCTCAAATCTTTGAAGCGAAAAGAAATAATTGATAAAATTGAGAAGATAAAGCAAATTACTGGAAATGATCAGTTAGGTCTTGATGTGAGTAATGGGATACAGTTTTTAATATTGTTATTGTATATTATATTATCACACTGTAACGGGTGTCTGTATGCACAGCCAGAAGAGTTGGAAGCAGACTTTGACCCAGAAGAACATGATCGCAAGATGAGAGAACTTTTTAATGATGACTACTATGGTGGTGCTGATGATGCTGAAGATGAAGATGAGCTTAATTTACCTCCACTCGAAGAAGAGCTTTTAGATGATGATAATAGTGCGTATTTTCATTTTATCCAGATATAATTTAAACTGTGCATTTTTAAAAAAAATATTGATTTTTGTTTTAGTGAATTGGGATGAATGGGATGGCACTGATAAAGTTAAAGAGTTCGCTAAAGAAGAAAACGAAGCAAATGGAGAAGGTTACACTGACGGCCCACACTGTGAAGACCCAGATTTTATTGTAAGAGTCTATTGGTTGTTTGATATAATTTAGAAGTTGCTCAAGATTACGTTGTTGATTCTACTTTCTTTCTTCAAACTCTACAGATGGACTGTGACTATGATCCCAACGCAGAATCCCAGCGACGGGAAGTAAAGGCGGGTGGTCGTCAGTCGGCTAGAGAAAAACGAAAGTTGAAGAGGCAGTCTCGTTTTGGGCGCTTGGTCCGCAAAGAAAAGCCTGTTTTTGATCCTAAGGACAAAACTTTTCAGCAGTATGTTGATGAGTACTATGGCATGGACTACGAAGATTTGATTGGTGATATTCCTTGTAGATTCAAGTATAGAAGTGTAGTGCCGAACAACTTTGGTCTGACGATAGAAGAGGTTTGTAAGAAGGGCTATAACTTGTCTTCACACTTGAAATATGAAATTTAAGACTTTATGAAACTCTGATTTTTAACTTATTATAGATACTTGCTGCTGATGATAAAGAGCTGAACCAGTGGGCCTCAATAAAGAAAACCTACACAATACGCCCTGAACATGTTGAGAAAAACGAGGCCAAAATTTATGCTCAGAAAGCCTTAAATGAGGAGTTAAAGAGGAAAATTTTACCTAGCCTTTACAGACAAGAGTAAGTGCCTGCCATTATATGTTAGTTTTAGTTCTGTTACGAAGCACGATACCTGCTCACAGGTTCATACATTGTCAATCTCTTTACAGAAATGAAAATATGGAAAATGATGGTGAGAAAACAAAGAAAAAGAAGAATAAACATGGACAGGACTCTAATAATGAAGAAAAGACTGGAATTCGTTTTCACTGTGACGACCTTACAGACCAGACCATTGCGGAAAATGGTTCTAGTGTATCCAAGAAAGAGGAAAAGAAAAAGAGAAAGGCTGATGCAGTTGACACTGGTGAAAGTTATAGCAATGGTGCTGCAGATACGTCGTTGAATTCAGGTGAATCCAAGAAGGCAAAGAAGCGGAAGAGAAAGGCTGTTGCGGTTGAGGTTGGTGAGTGCAATGGTACTACAAGTGTGACATTAAATGAGAATATTGAAGATGTGAAGGAGTCTTCAGAGACCAAAAAGAAGAAGAAGAAAAGGAAGACTGATCAAAATGAAACTTCTGAAGATAATAATGTCAAAGAAAGTAATCAAGCCAGTCCAGAGAATACAAGCCAGCCAAAGGGGAAGAAGGAGAAGAAGCAGAGGGCGCACGAAGAAAACAATCAAGGAAATAAGAAATCAAAGAAGAGTTTTAATGATAAGAACAAGTATAAGAAAAATTTCAATAAGTGGAAAAAGAATAAGAATGGTGAAGACAACCAAGAAACTGATCTGTCTGATGCACGTCTAAAGGCTTATGGATTTAATCCTAAACAGTATAGAAATAAATTGAAGTATGGTCCTCAGCATTAGGATTATATTGTATTTGTATATTTTGTTGAACGTCTATTAATAAAAATTAAGGGCTACCAAGTTCGATTGTTTTGTTGCTTCTGTCAGTTAGTTGTCCTTTTCCTTTCATGTTTTGGGCTCTTCAAGCAAAGAAACAATAATTTCTTTCAATTGTTAGGAGTTTATTCATTGGCAAGTCTTAGCAAAAGAAGCACTTACAGTTGCTTATACATCCAAGTGGGTTTCAGTAGAGTAAATTTTGAGATTTTACAAGAAACCAAACATAATATGTGGAGCATTTCCTGTAATGCCTGGAATGAAACAACAATTATTTGGCACTGAAAAGAAACTGTTGAATATATGGCTTTTAACTAAATAAGTCAATAATAACAGATAATTCAGAAAACATGGCTCTCTGAAGGATGCTGGATGGTTCTGTTCGGTCTAGACTCCCGTCTGTGCATCAGCTATTCTCAAGCTGAGTCAAAAATATTTTTGATGAGTGCTCTACAACCACAACTGGTGTTCTCTAAAGATCAGCTACACCATAAATATGCACAATTATCATTACTTATCAGTCATAGGCGTTTTCATCATTGAGATTCAAGAATTATTCTGCTCACGATGGGTGGACATGTTATGTATTTATCGTCTGTTATGTCTGATCTGGCTAGCTCATTTGCATTTCACATTTACCCTTGAATTTTAACAATTCCCTAGGGTAGAGTCCCCACTCTAGAACTAGCGAGCCTATGAGAGATACAATACTGGTGTCTTTAAAATGAAGACCCACTTTCTTCTGGAATACATGCTAAGATGTCTTACAATTGAAGGCACTGCTGTTTTGCACATAAAATTTATAAATAAAGAAAAACAAACAAATGGTACCATGACAAAAATATAATAAGTGTTTGACAAATGTGTGACCTACAGAAGATGTTTCAAGAAAATTACATATGCACAATGACTAAATAAATACATTCCAATGAATATTATACATACATGATTTTACAGTGGCTGCCGTAAATGCCGTTTGCATTGAAAACCTGCTAATTTTATACAAACGTAAAATGGCACAAATTTGTGTTTTCCTGGCTAGTCCATTGATTCCTTCTGGATAAGTTATGAGGCCATCAGTAGATCTTCATAGGAGATCATGGCGTTGCTATAATTCTTCAATGTCTTGAACCTAAGTACAGGGAATGGCATCGATGCATCAGCACACTGTATTCAGCTTCTTATGGGCATTACTCAGATATGAGGGGAACATGTTGGCGTTCGCTTGGTCAGCTTTGTGGAAAGCGAAAGCAATTTCAAATGCCAAGAGGCAGGGGCCGGCGGGGGCCACAGAGAGGCACGCGGAGGGGAAGTCACCAAGTGTGCAGAAGCTG
The DNA here is from genome assembly GCA_026979955.1 of Megalurothrips usitatus. Taxonomy (NCBI): domain Eukaryota; kingdom Metazoa; phylum Arthropoda; class Insecta; order Thysanoptera; family Thripidae; genus Megalurothrips; species Megalurothrips usitatus. Next base: position 3,575,938 of record CM049593.1, read on the forward strand.
TCAGATCTTCAAGAGGAATGGGCGATAGGATATCAAGCGGGTCCGGCACAGGGCCGGCGACACTCTGTTCTGTTCTGTCTGGTCCGGCAGTGTTCACACCTGCAGCTGCGCGGACTTCCGCACGGAGAGCGCGGCACAAGGCGGCAGGCATCACGGTCACTGCCGTCATCAGGCTGACTAGAATAAGTAACAAATGCAGTCAGTGGGCCGCCGCTGTCGCAGGTGGGAGGTTGGTCCAGGCCCTCCGGGCGCGAGGCCTGCAGGCGGCGGCGACGGCTGCCTTTCCTCCCTCCTCTCCGGACTAGGCCGTGGTGCACATCGAGTCCCCCCCGCCGCCCGCCGCCCCCTGGGGGCCGTGGCCGGAGGCGTGCGGGGGCGGCCCGCAAGGACGGTACGCCCCTGTCAGAGGCCCCACCCCTGGCGCCAGGAGGGCGGCGCGAGGCTCATGGCGAGGCGACTGGCGGGGCGACTGGCGGGGGACGGGGAGGTGATGTGGGGAGGACCACGACGCCGCCGAGGTCGCGGGCGAGGCTGGGGAGGCCGGCGGCCACGGGTAGTGCTGCGTCACGGAGGCGCGGCCTCTCCGCGGGCTGGGCGGCGGCCGGCCGTGTCCCTGCCCGTGCCCCGGGAGGGACGACGCTGAAGGCGGCGGCGGCGACGCCCTTCGCGCGCTCGGCGCGTACGGCCGCGGGTACCCCGGCCCCCGCACGGGGCTGGAGGTGGCCGACGACGTCATGCGCAGCCCCATCTGCGCGTGCAGGTCGTCAAAGTCGGACGCGGAGCCCGGGCCCGGCCACAGCAACACGTCCGACCCGGGCCACCCGGGTGGGGTGGGCGCGGGCATCGGTGGCGGCGGCGGCAGCGGCGGTGGCGGTGGCGGCGACGTGCTGCCGAGGGAGGAGCGGCGGCGCCGCTGCAGCTGGCGGCTGGCCGGCGCCGGCGCCCCCGCGCCCCACTGCTAGGTGTCCCCGCCGTACCAGTTGGCGTGGCAGGCAACGGTCGGCGGCTGCGGCCGCAGGGTCCGCGGCGTGTACTCGCGCTCCGACATGGTGCTCGTGGACTCGGTCGTGTCCGAGTCGGACGAGGACGGCACCAGGGCCATGGCGCTGAGGGCGGGCGTGGCTGGCGTGGCGGGCGTGCGCGCTGTGAGCAGCATGTCGCCGGTGCCCCCCGCCCCCCGCCATCAGTCCACGGCGTCCTCGAAGGCGCGCAGCTTGATGTAGAGCGCGCACGACAGCAGCATGCCGAACACCTGGATCACGCTCAGGCCCAGCCCCACCGCACCCAGCACCTCCAGCTGCCGGCGCAGCTCGTCCAGCAGCCGGTGGAAGCACCCCTGCAAGGAGAGCACAGCTGCGGTCAGGTGGTGCGCCCGGGAGGGGGCGCGTGCGTGCAGTGACGTCATCACAGGTCTTGCTGGTACCGTACCGTGTGGGGGATGTTGCTAGGGTGGTCCGAGGCCCCGCACGGCGCCCCGTTGGTGGACACCTCCGTCTTGCAGCAGCTGTCCGGCACCTTGGAGCGCTTGTCCCTGGAGGCGCTCAGCATCCACCGGGACCGGCGCCACTCCTCGTAGGTCTGCGCTCCGCAGCACTTGTACTGCCGACAGGGACACACCCCCGGTCACGAGCTGCGTCGCGTGCCCCCCCCCCCCCCCGCACACCCGCCCGTCTCCGAGTGCGTACCTCTCTCTGCATGCGGTCGATGGCCGCCGTCCTCTCCGCGTCCACGCTGTAGTAGTCGATGAACGTCCTGTTGAGGTTGAGCGACAGCTCCGTCTCCACGTTCTCCTTGTACACGTAGGCCAGCACGCCCACCATGGCCTCCAGCAGGAAGATGAACAGCAACAGGAACGTGTACTGGAACACAGAGTGCGGAGGGCGGGGTCGTCAGAGGGCTGCTGAGCCGGGCGGAACGAGCCAAGTCCCGGGGTGCCGAAGCGCGCCGAGGCGTGGCGCCCGCGGGAGCGCGGCCCGGCTGGCGCGGCCTTCAGCCGGTACGGCGCGCCGCGGAGGGGCGAGTCGCGAACAGTGGCCGTGGACGGCCAGGTCACCCCTTCATGATGGAGCGGTCGGAAAACACACACACATACACACACACACACACACACACACACACACACGAGCCACCGAAGCACGGTCCGAAACAAGCGGCAAGGGGCGGCCAGGGCCGGGCTGGACCGTAATGGAAGCCATCAGGGGGTGGGGAGAGGGGGTGCGACAGAGAGGGGGGGGGGGCGGCAGCAGCGGCGGCAGCCGAGCCTTCTAACGCTAAGACAACACTCATCGTCACGGCGCGAAATACGAAGAGAAACGGTGAAAACAAAAACAAAGAGAAGAGAGCGTCAGAGAGAAAAAAATTCGCGCTTGTCATGCCTGCCTATGGAGGCGGCGGGGCCCGCGGGGCCCGCGGCATTGTGCCGGTGAGGCTGCAGGGGGTGCGCTGGGCCTGCCCCTTAAAGATTGGAGGGCGACAAGGCTGAGGGCCTCGCAGGGGCGGGCCGGCCGGGCTCACCTGGCCCACCTGGCCCACCTGGCTCACCTGCACCTCCGCCCGCCTCGGCCTAATTGGTGCGACGGTGTCAATGCCGGTGGCCGCCATGGGGCGGACGCCAGGTAAACAGCGCCGCGCCGGACGGGGAGTAAGCGGGGCAGGGCAGGATCACCGGGGCCCGGGGGGCGCCGGGGCCGGGGGCGCCTGCGCAGCGCGGGGTAGGCCGGCCGCCGCCCCGCGGCGCACGCCCTCGCACTCGGGTGCCTACCCGGCAGGCGCCCCCAGAGCCGAGAAACGGGCGGGCAGCGAATACCCGGACGCATCCGGGTCAGGTAAATGTATCTTCTGTCTCTGTCGTCTTGCCGAGACAGACACGGGCAGGAGACGTATTCGGATGCGTCCGGGCAGTCGCTGCCCGCCCGATCCCGGGCTCTGGGCGCCCCGCGCACCCCTCGGCCCGCAGGCTCGAGTCGGATACTTACGGCGAGGAGGAGGCAGCGGTTCCGCCGCCAGACGCCGACGCAGCCGAGGACGGCGGTGGCCACGACCAGGAGGCCGGCGGCGGCCAGCACCCAGGCGCACAGGGCGTAGGTGACCGTGCTGAGCAGCGGCGAGTACGCCAGGTGGTCCGCCACCGTCCACGCGCCCACGCCCAGCACCGCCAGCCCGCCGAGCTGCAACAGAGTGAAACGCTCAGCGAACAGTGCACAAATTTCCGAAGGATCTGCAGGAAGGACTTGGAGCTCCGGTAAATGTTTCTCGCAGCCGGTAGCCGGCAGCCGGCCGGCCCCGGGGCTCGGCCGGCACACTCCCCCGCTACAGACTGGGCTCTTGAAACTACGACGCGTCCTTAAGTCCGCGGCCGGAGGGTCTTAAACCGTGAGGCAGCTGGGTCCTCGGCGGCGGCCAAGCGGCGGCCCGGCGGCCTCCTGGAGCCCTCCTGGCGCTGCCCAAGTCCAGAGAGAGTCCCCGGGGCCCCCGACCCCCCGGGCTCTAAGGGGTTCGGCAGAAGCAAACAGCTCGCAACAGCCGTCGGACCTCCATGGAAGAGCCTACGAACAGCGGAGAGCGGAGGCACGAACACGGACGGTGCCCCCGGGCCCGCCCCGCCCGCCCCGCCCGCCCCGCCCCCGCCCCCCCGCCTCGCCCGCCCCGCCCCCCCCCCGCCCCGCCCGCCCCTTCCCTCGGCGAGACGGTCACTTTCCTCCCCTCTGTAGTACCTGTAAAATGTGCAACATTTCACATATAGCGATAGACTCCACGAATCTGCGGCGTGAAAATTAAATGTGTCCCATGTCTTGTTCGCACACGGCCCCGGCGGAGTCGGCCCCGCCTTCCCGTCCCGGGAGGTCTCCGGGGCTGCTTCGCCATTCATTTATTTAAGCTCGTCTCTGGCCTCTAGTTCACGCCAATTACACTAGTCTCACGAGCAAGCACGGCGCACACGCGTACACGACCGTCTACACTTTCGCAGGCGCTCTGCTCCGCAGCCCCTCAATGCGAGTCCCCCCCCCCCCCTCCCTCCCTGCTAGAGGGTGTTGTCTCTGCCTGCTTTTCCGGGACCCTCTTTCTCCTCACGGCCGATTCCCCCTTCGTGCTGCACTTTCACCCCGTGAGCCTCTCCTCCCGTCCTGCGAGACCCCCCCCCCCCCCCCCCCCCCAAGGTCTGCGATCACGTCTCCTGTCGCTCGACAGCAGCGACAGCGCGTTGTCTACCTCGCAGACAGCGCTGCTCCGCCCGCGCAGCCCGCGCGACGACTTGACTCGGTTAGCCAATCAGGGGGTCGCGAAATACGTTTACCGCTGTCGGTGTCCCGCTCCCCACCCGGACCCGCCTCCACCCCCCCCCCCCTACCCCCCGGGGGTGTGGAGGAGGCGGCCGCACCGCCGCCACACGCGCTACCACCTCCCCCCTTCCCCGCCCCGACCCCGGAACCTTGGCGAGCGACTCGGGTGGCCTTCTATATCCTTCCGGGCCGGGAGGAGCGGCGTAGAGAGCAGCCAAGTGTACTTTGATTCGCGATCAAAAGCGGCGGCGGTGGTGGTGGCGGCGGCGAGCGCTGAGCGTGACAGCAAGCGCCACTCCCCCCCCCCCCCACCCATCCCCGTTACAAACACGGCACAAATGAAGTGAAAGGGAGAAGGACACACACACACACACACTCCCCCCTCCTCCCCAACGCGGCGGCGATGGCAGAGTTCCTCCCCCTGGACACGGCAGGGAGCGCAAGATCACCGCCCTTCTAGTCTTCTTCTCCTTCGTTCCCTCGCCGCTCGACTCGTGTGCGAGGGGTGCCCCAGCGCTTCCAGTCAGTGTACGCCTTCCAGTCCAGTCACTCTCCAGTCAAAGTCCAGCCAATTTCCAGTCGGACACGTCGTGCGGCTACAGTACCGGGAGCACACATCCAGCCTGTGTCGAAGCTCGGTAGCCGCGTGGTTAGCGAGTTCAGCCGGCGGGCGGCTGGTCGGAGATTCAACTCTTTGCCGGTTCGTGCATTTTTTCTGTCGGCTCGGCTATGAAGACGGTGTGTAAAGTATGCTCTGTGTCTACCAAGGAAACTTGGTTCGGAGACTCGGGTGTATGCTATGGGGGTACCTAGGGTTCGGTTCGTTTTCGCTCCCTGTGAATCTGGCAGTTGAAGACACGCCGTCGCGACAAGGGTTCGTCGTGAAGTACAGCAGCTTCGGCTGTGTACGATATAGGAAAGCCTACCTCCCCCTCAATCCGCGCGGGAGTGGCCGCAGTGCCACACACCGACCAGCCAGTCGAAGGGAGTTGATTCCGGAAATCTGGCTGGCGGAGGCGGCTACATTGACCGTTGCGGAAGCGTGCCCCTGAAAAAGGCCGCTCCGTTGTGCCTGTGTCTTAGCGGCGGTCGGTGGGTACACCAGTTCCCATTCGAACACCGAAGCAGGAGGGTTCCAGGCGGAGGCCTGGGACGAGGTAATGCCCACCCATTTTTGAATTTTTTTCAAACAAAAATATTTTTGTTTTGAGTTTTGGTCACGGTAAGAATGACTTTCTAACCTATTTCGGGACAGCTCAGAACACAGAAACCATAAATGATCGTGAAATTTTCGTTCCAGTCAATGGATTCCGGTTCAGTCACTAGTCAGTGGTCACCCGTCCGTGAGGTGAGGCGCCCCCCGCTCGTGCGTGTTGTTGCCTTTCACCATTAAATGAAACGCTCCCGAACGCGCATCTCTCCCCTTGCTCCCGTCCATCCTCTCCCCTCTCCGTGTCGGTCTCTCTCTCTCTCTCTCTCTCTCTCTCTCTCTCTCTCTCTCTCTGTATCTCTCTCTCTCTCTCTCTCTCTCTCTCTCTCTCTCTCACTGTTAATAGAAATCGTAATTTTACGAAAAAGTTCATCACGATAAGTATCGAAAATTTACGAACGTAAGACGTAAAAGTACGAAAAGTGTCGTAAAGCTACAAACCTGCGACGTATAAACACGAAAAGTGTTGTATATTTTCGACGGCTATCGTAAAATTACGAAACTTTTCTCGTGATTTCAGAGTGTGGCGCGAAGATTTAACTGATTATATTCCGTTTAACGAACTTTTTCGTTAATTTACGACAAAAGTTCGGTTAATTTTTCAACACATTTTTCAACAAAATGTTCGTGAAATTACGAGTTTTTCTAGGCTATCAAAATTACGAACGTTTTCGTAAAAAAATTGAAGTTTTCTGATCTTTCAGTATAGATGTCCCCTTTTCGACTGTCGTGAGCAATAGAGCAGTAAGAGTGGGAACGTGTACAGAGCTGTGCATGAAAAATTTACGACCCATCTCGTAATTTTACGGCCCAATTCGTAATTTTTTCGTACGACTTTTTTCGTTATTTTAGGTGAAGTTCGTGTTGAAAATTTAACAGAACATTTGTCGTAAAATTACGATAAATTTTTTAACAGTGCTGTTGTGCCCTATTCCACTACTGTAAAGAATCTTGGTGTCATGTTTGATGATAGCCTTAGTTGGAATGCACACTGTGTACTTGTTGCCCAGAAAGTATTTGGTGTTATAGCTCAACTGAGGAGAAATTTCTCTTTTATACCACTCAAAATTAGAAAACTACTAGTGTCATCTATTGTTTTTCCCCACATTGATTATGCCTCTGTTGTATTTACTGACATGTCAGCAGGTAATAACATGAAACTCCAGAGAATTCACAATGCCCGTGTTAGATTTGTCACTGGCGTTAATATATTTGAACATTTATCACCGTACTATAAAGATCTCGGTTTTCTTGAAGTGGTGGAAAGACGAACGCTTGCTGTAGCCATGCTTATTTGGAAAATTATAAAATTTGAGCATCCTCCCTATCTGTTTCAAACATATGTTTTCATCTCAACTACTAATTCAAGGTCTACCAGATCCAATAAAAAAAGACTCCAAGTACCTAACGATAGGCTTGCTAAGTATCAAAAATCATTTCATGTGCAATCTATCAAAAAATGGAACTACTTTCTGCCTCTATAATTATTTAAATTTGTCTCCAGCTACTGTAAGGAAAAAGGTCTTCAGATCTCTTTTTGATCAAATGTGATTTTCCAATATTTAGTAGTGATTGTGCAGTTCTCAATGTTTGGTAATTTATATACTAGTACTGTACAAGTCTCTCATGCCGTCCTTAGTGTCATTGTAGTGTGGTTTATAGTCAATTAGGTTACCATATTAATAATAATTAGTTACTTAATCTTCAACTCTGTAAATAGTTTTGTATCGTAAGAGGTCATGGTTTTAAAGGGACTTTTTAGTCTCGTTACCTAGACCCAATAAAACTAATTTCAATTTCAATTTCTCTCTCTCTCTCTCTCTCTCTCTCTCTCTCTCTCTCTCTCTCTCCTCTGCGACGGGCGGCGCGCGGGGCACAGAACGCGATCAGACACATTCGCCTAAATATGCCACCGCTGCCCGGGGCGGGGCAGGCCAGCCGAGGCCAGAGGGAAGTCGAAAAGTTCGAAACACGGAGCGATCGGCTGTTTTTTTCCTGCTCGTTAGTAAACTCTGTATCTCTCCCGACCGACCCCTATCTCTCTCTCGCTCCCTCTTCCCCCCCCCCCCCCCCCCTCTCTCTCTCTCTCTCTCTCTCTCTCTCTCTCTCTCTCTCTCTCTCTCTCGCGGTGTTCTTCACCTCATCAAGGGGAACTCCCGCAGAGCGCGCACAGTCCTTGACGACTCTGCCGGGTCGCCCAGATCGACAGACAGACGGACAGACAGACAGACAGACAGGCAGACAGACAGACAGGCAGGCAGACAGACAGACAGACAGGCGTGCACATGCAGAAGGGTGGACTCTACTCTACTCCTTTTGCCGCGCGGCATGCAGATCAGGTTGTGCCGGGGGAGGCGGTGAGGCGGGCCGCTCCCTCTGGAGTCTAGTCTGCTGCAGGGCGCAGCGCAGCGCGGCGCGCGGCTCTCTGGCCCTGGCCGCCCTGGCCGTGACTCGCTTAAAGGAGCATAACCGACCCAAACGCCGCGAGCCGCAGCGAGCGCCCCGTGCCGCACCTGGCCCCTTTCCCGCGGGCCGGATGCCTCTGGAGTCCGCTGGAGTCCGCTGGAATAATAAGAATCCCACTCAGCTGCGCCTCATATTCGCCGCGTTCCCCGGGCTAATTTCTCCTTCGGTATCCGCGCCGAGTTAATTTAAACTTGGCCGCGGGTGGTCGGGGAGGGGCGGGGAGGAGGACGGCTGCCCGCTGCCCCGCGCCACTCCCGTGCCACTCCCGCGCGGTAGAGTTTTCGATACTCTCCGCCTCCTTTGTGGCGCACCGCGCCGGCCAACTCACCCAGAAGCCCTTGAAAAAGATGAAGTGATAATATCTGTGTGTGGCGCAGGGCCGTCCGGGCCGGGGGGCTCGTCAAAAGGGATGAGGGGGGGGGGGGGGCGGAGGGGAGGAGCGGGTGGGAGGGAGAGAGAGAGAGAAATAGAGAGACGGGGAGGGAGAGAGACGGAGCGCGGACCTGCCCTCCCGCGTATCACCCGCGTCGACAAACCTAACTTCTCGTCAAATGACTTCCAAACTGTTGGCAGGGATTGGGATTGGCGTTCGTTAGGCGGGGAGCCTCCGTCAGAAGAGAGGAGGGAGGGGAGGAGGGGAGGGGAGGGAACGGAGGAGCGGGGGAGGGGGGGGGGGGGGAGCCGCACCGCGTTACAGAATTGCACCCCTATCTCCCTACCGCACTTCTCGTCTCGCGTCGCGTTCGCGTCCCTGAAGCCCTCTCCGCCCGGAAAATAGGTTCGGCGTAAAGGGGCGACCGTTTACGGAGGCGGGCAGGCGTGGCCCTTCGGCCCTTCCCTCCCTCGGTGCAGCGCCCAGCGCCCAGCGCCCGGGCCCTGGACGCGCATGCGAGCGGACGGCGGCGCGGACCATTACAGGGAGGGCGGGCGCCGGCGAACAGAGTACAACTCCGGAAGTAGCAAGTCGCCGTACAAACAAAGAGCAGCGCATGCAGCGCACGAGACGCACGGGACATGTTCGGGTCTAACAGCTAAAAAACAAACATGGAAAAACATGCGATTTTTATCCATTCCGAGCGCTCTCTACTTCTTGGTGACGACTTTTTTCCCCTTCTTCCGTTTTCGGGATCGTACAGAGAGTACTCTATTCGGAAGGGGAGGTGTGACGGTACTAAACCCAAGCGAGGCTCCTTTACCCCTCCGCCCCGCCCCTTGATCCGCACCTTGGCTGACCGTCGTAGCGCCGCCACAACATGATGGGCGCACGGCACGCGCACCGGCAGGCCCCGCCGGGTCCTGCGCGTGGCACGAACTGCTCCTGTGGGGTCCTCACGGCTCCTGACGGGCCCGACGGGTCCACCCGGTCCTCACAGTCCTCACGGGGGCTCCAGGAGGAAGCAGGACGCCCTCTCATGCCGCGGCTCTGCGTGTCCGATAAATACCCCGCGTATCCCGCCCATAATTAAGTGCTCCGGTACCGACAAACGCGTGACTGCCTGCCCCTTTTCTATATTTGCTCTCTCTCTCTCTCTCTCTCTCTCTCTCTCTCTCTCTCTCTCTCCCCCCTCTCTTCCTCTCTTTCTCTCTCACTCACACGCTCGCCGCGCGCTCCTCCATTTCCTCTCTCTCTCTCTCTCTCTCTCTCTCTCTCTCTCTCTCTCTCTCTCTCTCTCTAGACTTTCCTTCCTCCCCTTCTGTCTCTCTTCCGCTCCCGCGGCCCCGCCACTGCCTCTCTGTCCGACCAACAGACGTCTCCGGGGTGGTCTTACAACGCGACGTACGTCTCACGATGTCCACGGCTCGACGGCGCAGCAGCGCAGCAGCGGGGTGGCGTGGCGTAGCTGGGCGTAGCGCAGCCTTGCGAGGCGTGGCGTAGCGTGGCGTAGCGTGGCGTGGCGTGGCGTGGCGTGGCCCCCCAGCGTGGCTCAGCGCGCAGCCGTCTGGACGCCACGCGATCCGTTTGCAGAGCGGCGCACATAGCGTTAGGACCGTATACGGCATGGGATTTTATTTACAAAGAGTGAAATAGAGCTAGAGATAAAGCAGGACAGAGCGAACGCGCGAGGGAGGGGGGCGTTAGGGAGAGGGAGAGAGAGAGAGAGAGAGAGAGGGGGGGGGAGAGAGAGAGAGAGGGGGGGGGAGAGAGAGAGAGAGAGAGGGGGGGGGGGGAGAGAGAGAGAGAAAGAGGAGGCAGAGATGGGGTGAGAGAGAGAGAGAGAAAGAGAAAGAGGAGGCAGAGGAGATGGGGTGAGAGAGAGAGAGAGAGAGAAGAGAAAGAGGAGGCAGAGGAGATGGGGTGAGAGAGAGAGAGAGAGAGAGAGAGAAAGAGAAAGAGGAGGCAGAGGAGATGGGGTGAGAGACAGACGGAGAGAGAGAGAGAGAGATGGGATGATGCTGCGTATTTGGAGACATGATGGATTGGTGGTTGGCAGCTCGCCCGTGCTGCACACACACACACACGCACGCACGCACGCACGCACGCACGACACAGCACACACTGGGACGTGCCGATGTGGTGGCGGGTGGCGGCCGCTGACGGCCAGAACCAATCACTGTCTCCGCCGTCTGTGCGTCGAATGAACCCTTCCTGTCCGGCTGCCCGCCCCGCCCCGCCCCGCCCCGCAGCGCCGCACACCGCGGCGGCCCCGTTACCTTACCATGCGGCTGACGGCATGCGGGGACTCACCAGGAAGACGAGGTTGAACATGTGGAAGAACTCGGCCAGGAAGGAGGCGCCGCAGCAGGCCGTGTCGACGGGCTTGCGGGGCTGGTGGCCCGTCTGCGAGCGCGGCATCATCTTGGCGTGCTCCGAGCCAGCCATCACCTGCGGGGACGGAAGAGCGCAGCCGTTACACCGATCCACAGCACGCACTGTATTTCAGAGCCAGCAACGTTTCGCGCACAAAACCTTGCAATTTTTATTTGCAAGCCTGGTCCGTCGAAACACATTGTGACCTTCATTGCAATTTTTTTGTGACGTTCATCACGAAATGCTAGTAACGATCATGATCTCGACAAACTTCGTGATGAATGAAAGAAAATCTTTTTTTTTTTTGAGCGTTTAACCTAAATGTGACGAAAATTTTGTCATCAAAATATTTCGTCACGTGACGAGAAAATCGTAAAGTGACGGATCTTCGCCATCAATATTTCTTGTCACATGACGAAATATTTTTACAGTGCTCTTTAGCGACCCGTGCCAAGTCTCGGGACCGCCATCCCCCGACCGAAAACGAATACACACAGTTGCATTGGGGTTTGATATGAATTCGCAGACCGGACGGCCGCGTGACTAATTGAGCAATAAATCCGAACCCCCTCCCTTCCGATATGCTCGGGAACTCTGGGAATTCGGTGAACGCGCTATGCAGCACCACAGCACCAGCAGCTTGCAGGCCACCGTGCCGGGGCAGCCCCCCGGCGTGCGGGACGTGGGCGGTAAGGAGTAGGGGGAGGGGGGGGGGGGAGGGGGGCACTGTGCAAACAGAGCGTGCCTCCAAACAGCGCCGACCCTCCGCCGCGTCCCGGGAGATAAAGTCCCCCTACCTGTACACGCAGGGCCGGGGGACGAGCACGGCACGGGACCCTCCGCGGCGTCCGTCGGGCGCGGCGCGGCAGTGGCGGCGGTGCACGGCGCACACGCGCTGCCGCTGCTGCACTGCGGCCAGCGCGCCCTCACCCTCAGTGGCGGTCTGGGTGAGTGCGAGGGAGACGAGACGCCGCACTGGACTACGGTAGTGCGAGTGAGAGATGCCCGATCGGGGATGCCCGGTCGGGCGTCTCTCTCGCACCGCCGTGGTCAAATGAGGTGTCTCGTCTCCCTTGCACTCAGCCCGACCGCCACTGCTCACCCTCACGGTGACCGCCGCCGCCGACGTGTGCGCAGACACCGCGCCTCTGCGCTCCCGGGGGAATAGGAATACCCCCGGTGTCCATCGGGAGTGTTAACGAGCCGGGGGGGGGGGGGGGGGGGGCAGCGGCACGGCTGGAATAATCATATCTAGAAGTTAAGGCGCTGGAGCCACTCCGCCCGGGCGGCCGTGCCGCGGGTCGTGGCTATCAAAGCGCGTAACGAACGGATTGGACCGCGCCCAGCAGCACCGGGTGTCACCTCCCCGCGGGAGCCAAAAGTTTTCAGCGCCCTGCCGTCCCGCCCCCCGCCGCCGCACCCCGCTGCCTTCTCCGATTCAGAAAGGACCCATTGTGTAGTTCTCTCTTTGTGGACGCCAAAAAAGATATGCGGAAAGTAAAGGCAACCCGAGGAGCCGGGCGGCGGAGCCGGGCGAGAGAGGTGTGAAGGCAGATGCAGCGGGCCGTAGCTGCGGCAGCGGCCTGGGGGGGAGGGGGGGGGGAGGCGCGCTTGCACTGCCGTCTGCTTTGCCAGGCCGGGCACGCGGGGCGCCTTGCCGGGTAGGCAGCCGCGGCGCTCCGCTCGCGCGCGTGTCGCGCGGGCCGGCCTACCCCGGCACGCGCAGGCGCCCCGCTGGCTCCGCGCCGCCGTGCCGCCGCTCGGACGCACTCGACTCGACGACAGGGCGGCCGGCGGGGAGGTGCAGCGGACTTGCGGACTTGCCGGGGTCGGCGGGGGCGCCGCCGGTCTGAGGGGCGCTGATAAACCTCCGCACAAAGAATGACAAATAGCGCTTTGTTTGGATGCAAATGGGACGGGACAACGAGTCTGCTGACGAGTCGGCGGGGGCCGCGCGCCCAGGCGGAATGGAGGTGCTGGAGGCTTCTGGAGGCTTCTGGAGGCTTCTGAAGCGTGAGGCTACTGGAGGCTGCTAAAGGCTACTGGAGGCTGCTGGAGGCTGCTGGAAGCTACTGGAAGCTACTGGAAGCTGCTGGAGGCTGCTGGAGGCTACTGGAGGCTACTGGAGGCTGCTAAAGGCTACTGGAGGCTACTGGAGGCTACTGGAGGCTGCTGGGGGCTGCTGGAGGTTACTGGAGGCTGCTGGAGGCTACTGGAGGCTACTGGAGGCTGCTGGAGGCTACTGGAGGCTGCTGGGGGCTGCTAAAGGCTACTGGAGGCTACTGGAGGCTGCTGGAGGCTGCTGGAGGCTACTGGACGCTGCTGGAGGCTGGGACGGAGTTGGCCGGGATCCGCGCTGTGGAGGGCAGCACGCGGCGCAGCGCGCACCGCTCGCGACGCGTGGCACCGTTTGGTAGTTTTGCGAGATTCGGCCAGCCAGTAAATGGAGTTGTGCGAGGCTCCGAGCACAACACTCAACACCACGCCGCGCCACGCCCCGCCACGCGCCATCAGACTTGGGCTCAGGTGGCTGCGAGTTGTGCGCGCGGTGCTCTACGCACTACAGTACGTGTCTCCGCCACATTAGCGCGCCCCTCGCAGACCCCCCCCCCCCCCCCCTCCCTGAGCGCCCGCGAGAGTTTGCCGCACCACCGCGGTCGTGGGGCGACGAGGCGGGCGCTACAAAAACATAATAGAGGTTTCTGGTTTCTTTTTTCGAAATTTGAAATTGGCGTTGGTTTAAGAGGGATGCCAAAGATATTTTAACACAATTTTTTTAAAATTATTTTTTAGTTTTGGCTAAAAAGTGAAAATGCCTCAGACACATGTCTCTAAAAAAACGCAACTTAATTAAGTCAAGTTTAAATCAAGAGATAACGTGATAGTTAAGCCAATAAATGAGAGGCATATTAGAGTGCGTTAAATTCCCTTCCCTTCCCCACACCCTCGAGGTATAAAAAGGGGGATCAAGACCAAAGGGCAGCACAACAATTATTAATATTAATAAAAAGGGCCAGGTATATATAGGTAGTCTTCTCCACAAGCACCTTCACCTATCAATAACCCCGACCTCATAAAAACTTTCCTAAGCGCCCCGGCCATCATAATCACGATTTCTCCCTTTTGTCGTCTCCTCAGTTTACGGGCCGCGGTATCACTCGGGGCGCGGGAGTCTCGGCCGCGGCGCTGGCGGCGCCCCGCTGGAGGTGCGGGCCGCTGCGGGACTCACCTGGGCAAGCAAGGGTGGGGGAGAGGCTATCTACCGCAAACACAGCCGAGGGGGGCGGGGCCAGCAGGGGCCAGCAGGGGCCAGCAGGGGCCAGCAGGGGCCAGCAGGGGCCAGCAGGGGCCAGCAGGGGCCAGGCGGAGCACGGGAGGGGACACAGAGCGCTCTGATATCGACGACTAAAACAAGCTCTCGAAAAAAAATGTTCATAAAAAAATACTATCACGTGAGAAGCCCGGAGTTTCACGAGACTGGGAGGGGAAAGAGTAACAAGTTCCGGCCCCGCGGGCCTCTGCTCAATAGGGTATTCTGTTGAGATTCAAAACGGCAGTGAAGATGACAACCCACTAATAACTGCAGCACACTCACATGTACACAGCCTACGCCGCTGTTACAGTAGGGTATTTCGGAGGAATTTAAAGCGGAAGTGAGAAAGAAACCACGGATCATTACAGAACCATACTCAAAATTGTATAGTACATGTATACGGACTTGATATCCACCGACTCTCTCTCTCTCTCTCTCTCTCTCTCTCTCTTTCTCTCTCTTTTTCTCACCCAGGCTTGCCACAGACCCAAACAATATGTAGCGGCCTGCAGAGGCATCGTTGGAAACAGGGGGTCCGCGTTCGGGACGATCGTCATCGCCTTGATCATCATCCGTCTTTGTCTCTTGGAGTTCAAGAGAGAGAGAGAGAGAGAGAGAGAGAGAGAGAGAGAGAGAGAGAGAGGAGAGGGGGGGAGAGAGGGAGACCCGGGGAGCTGAGATCTAATAATGCCGCATAGCGTGGCTGGAGGACACGTGAGGACACAATGCCGTCGGGGCTTGCGGGACATCTCAATTGTGCTTCCCCCCCCCCCCCCCACCGGATTAGCCCCCCCCCCCATCCACCGCCGGGTTACCCACCCGCCCCCTGTTCTTCCATGTCCAGGACGCCGGACAAAATAACAGTGCATCAACAGTGAGCGCGAGCCCAACGCAGAGGAAGAAATGCGATCCCCTTCCTCACAGGTGTAAACGTTTCCGGCGGGGGAGGCGCTTCCTCGGCGTGGGTGGGCCGGCACCGGCCGGCACCGTGAGGAGCGTGGGCCAGCCATTCCTCTTCATCCGTACGTCACGGTGTACTTCTCGGGCCCGGAGCTCCGGGCGAGCGGGGCGCGGCGGCCGGATGACGTGAGGGAGACAGATGGAGAGGGAGACGTCTGGCGAACCCCGGCGAGAGGAATAAGGGGACGCGGCCGCAGAGTGTTTCACGGAATCACAACTAGCGTCCCTCAGAGCTCCCTTGCAGGGTAAGGTCCTCGGCGGCAGCGACGAAACTAGCGGAGCGCGCTCCAGCAACCCCTGCTCGAAAGGGTCCCCTTCTCCAGCATCCCCTGCTCCAAAGGATCTCCTCCTCCATGATCCCCTTCTCCTGCCACAGTAAATTTTTTTTCGTCAAATTGACGATTCAACCTTGGTTAATTTTTAGTCTGATTAAGTTCGTCAAGTCCATTTGACGATGAAATGGTCAGTTGAAAAAACAATCGTCAAGTGACGAAAAATGGCTAAAGAGACTTAACAAATAAATCGTCACAACTTTATTTTAAAGCCCAAGGGAATAAAAAAGAAAGATCCCTCAATAAAAGTCCTCTCCGGAGTGAACTTGGAGAGAACTAGGCTGATTAGGCCAAAGTTCTACCTTAATGCGTAGGGATGTGCTTGGTCGACCTAACCAAATGGTCATGACATATCATCAGCAAGAGCTAACTTTATTGACGATTTTAATTGTCAAATAACAATTTTGTCGTTACTTCTGGATGCTTACTGTAACAGAGTCTTTACCATGGTGTCAACGATTAATTCGTCAGTTGACGATTTGTCTTGTCTTAGATTGTCTCGTCAACTAATGATTATTTCAACCCATTGACAAACTTTCTTGTAAGGACGGTCTGACGATTATTTTATCAACAATTTTTTCGTCAATTTACAAACAAATCTTACAGTGCCTGATAACCAATCTGCTCTAAGAATTTTTAGTCCTGTCAAGTACCAAAGGAGAAATAAATAAATCAAATCAAATCCAGCATCCCCTGCTCCAGCATACCTGCTCCAGCATCCTCAGCTCCAAAGGATCCCCTACTCCAGCATCCTCAGCTCCAAAGGATCCCCTGCTCCAGCATCCCCCTGCTCCAGCATTCCCTACTCCAGCATCCCCTGCTCCAGCATTCCCTACTCCAGCATCCCCTGCTCCAGCATCCCCTACTCCAGCATTCCCCGCTCCAGCATCCCCTGCTTCAGCATACCTGCTCCAGCATCTTCTACTCCAGCATCTCGTGTCCCAACACCTCGTGCCCCGGCAGGATCCCCTGCTCCAGCATCTCGTACTTCAGCATCTCCAGCTCCAGACGCTCATCTCACTAAGCGCTCGCCCCGCGGGGCCCCCCACCTAACGACTGCACCTCGCACCCCAGAGCCAGCCAGCCGCCGCCGCAAAAGCAACAAAGTTCCAGACGAAACAAACTTTTGACCCGGCGCTGCGCACGGCGTGAGGCGGGCCGCCCCTCCTCCCCCCTAACGCGCCCCTCCCTACACTGACTGAGCCGTCCCCGCTCCTCTGTTCCACCACCTGTTTGTTTGCGAGGGGGACGTTGGCGGCGCTCGAGCGCGTCCCCAGCCTCCTCTCTGACACGCGGCTCCGCGGCCGGAGCGTGCCCGACGCGGGGCCCGCCGTGGCGGCACGTGCCGCGGTGTGTGTGCCTGCGTGTCACGTGGCGGGGGGCGCGCGAGCGCAGACGGGGGCAAAGATTTTGATTGGCGCACAACGTTCCGATGGCAGCAAGTGACGCCGTCACGGCGTTGGGAGCTGCGCGGGCAACGGCGGAGCGGCGCCAGGCGGCAGCTGCGCAAGCGTGACGGACAACCTTCAACCATCAAGGCTTAGATTATGTGTGCTGCGAAGGAAAGCCTTGCTTCGGCATTTGTTCGGCGTCTGACGTGTTTTGCCACATGACTGTGCGCAGCGCAGCACGTGCTAGGTCCGGTACGCACTCCCCGACACCTCCCCGGCTCTGCGCGCCCCCGCGCCCCCAGCGCCGCCCCCGCCTCCCTTCTTTGCTGCACCCTCATCCCGCGGCGCTGTTTGTGCGCAGTTACCACCCCCCCCCCCCCCCCACCGGCCCCCCTCCTCCCTCCTCCCCGCCCGCTTTTGTCACCCCCTCTTTTGCCATGGGTACACATCATTTTCCCTCCATGCATTATTTCTCGGCCGAGGGCCCAGCGTGCGTCACGCCTCGTCAAGACACGGCAGGTCACAGTAGCGCGTCACGTCACGATAGCACGTCACGGTACGTAACATTGTGGCAAGTGACCAGACATACTCCAATAAAAACTAGGTCGCACCTAATGTTTGTAGTGTAAATTTCGGACAGATTTTCATCAGTAAAGTTTGCTTGTTTTACGAGGGAAACGTCAGCTGCTACTCCCACACGGAAGACCGTTGTGATATCGGCAGAAAATCGGAGAAGCGGAAAAACTAGTAGCAAACCCATTCTCCTTCAAGGGGTTTTGAAAATCACAATTTACTGCCCTTGAAAATCAACCTTTAAAAATTAGTTGCGAAAACTGGGATCTCTGACAATTTTTGTATGTCAGCAGAACAAGGGCAAAACAACAGGAAGGCCTTTGTGAAAATAGCAACCAAAGCAGGTTCAAGCTCTTTTTTAATTAACAGATTTTACAACGGTTGTCACTTGGTAGCTGAGCGCCCATTCCCCAGGCAGCAGCGGGCAGGAGCCCCGGGGCCTTGACGAGACAAGGGGAGCTCAGCGAGAGCTCTGTCGCCCCCTCCCCCCCCCCCCCCAAAGGACTTGCTTCCCAGCGCCGTCAAAAACAAGATTTTATACGAGGGCAGAAAACAAGGGAGCCGGGCGGGCGGCCTGGGGCGCCACTGGCTTGCCTATTGGCGACTCTGGCTGGCCTATTGGCATTACGGCCAGCCAATTAGATTCCGGGGCTCGAAGTGGCAGGCGACCGCAGGCGGCGGCAGCCTCTCTCACTCAATTACTGACCTCGCCGCTCGCGATTTTCGCCTTTCTTTTTGCCGCACCGAACCTCTCCACATCACAACATCTTCTCTCCCTCTTCCTCCCCCCATTTCCATCTCTCTCATCCTCCTCCTCCTCCTCCTCCTCCTCGTTTGTACGAGGAGGTACGTTTGTACGGAACCGTGTACTGTTTGTACGTTAATGACATATCAAAGATTTTTACCAACTCCAGTTTTCACCTGTATGCAGACGACCTACAAAACTACTTGTCTTTTAAGTTGCAGGATATTGATAATGCTGTTTCAATTATTAATGATGAAGCCTCTAAGTTATCTTTGTACTCTGCCAGCCATAATCTTGCAATAAACCCTGTTAAAATTCAGGCTACAATTCTAGGCAACTATAAGTTACTAAAGAAATTGCCTACTAATATCCCTTCCATCTTTGTCAATGGGTTTGCTGTTCCTTATTCTGATACTGTAAAGGATCTTGGTGTAATTATAGACAAACATCTTTCTTGGGAGGCTCAAGCCACCGCAGTCTGTAAGAGTGCATATGCTGCTATACATGGTATTAAGAGAAACTGTCACCTGCTACCAGTCGATCTTCGTAAAAAACTTGTCGAAGCCCTCGTGTTTCCAGTGCTGGATTATGGAAGCTCTGTTTCCTCTCAAATGCTGGTAAAATCTTCTATTAAGCTGCAACGGATACAAAATGCCTGCGCAAGGCTAATTTTTGACCTGAGGAGGGATTGTCATATATCTTCTTATATTTCTAACCTGAAGTGGCTTAATGTGTCTAACCGTTTTGTTTATTCAACTATTGTCCTGCTCAAGAAGGCCCTTGAATGTAACTCCCCTTATTACCTGATCGACCAAATCCAGCGGTCGCTTGATGTCAGACAACGTTCAGTGAGATGTAATGAGTTGCACCTCAGAGTTCCGCTTCATCGGACTGAGAAAGGTAGAGGGGCGTTCTGGGTGACAGCACCTCTCCTTTGGAATAATATTCCTTTTCACATCCAAAATACTAGAAATGTTAACACCTTTAAAACTAGGCTCAAGGATTATTTATTACAACGCCAGTGATTTCCTTCCCTGTTTCTAGCTAGCTGCGTCTAGTCTTATACAAATAACTCGTCTCTTTCTGCTTCTATTTATTTGCATTAGCACTTTGTATTTTTAATATTTTCTTTTTCTACTGAACTGTATCGTGTTTAAATGTATGTTTTAATGGTACTCTCGTGGGACTTATTAGTCTCTTTGTGCCAACCTTGAATAAAAAATCAATCAATCAATCAAATCCTCCTCCTCCTCCTCCTCCTCCCTCCCTCTCTCTCTCTCTCTCTCTCTCTCTCTCTCCTCTTTGCCACCTCCTCTTATTTTGTTCTTCATGGAGTTGCATCGTCTATATCAGTGATTCAATTTTGAAGTGACCCTGCGGGGGGTGGGGAATGAGGTAAGAGGCTGTGGGGGTGGGCGGGGACCGGCGGGGGCCGCGGTCAGCCAGTCGGCCGCGGTCTGGAGGGCAGCCTCGTGCCCCCTTCCCCGTCGTGCTAGAAAATCCTGTCCTCCTCCTCTTACCTCATCTTCATGTACGGACTCTACCCCTGGCAACCGATGGGAGGTAGGGACCGGGGGGGGGGGGGGGGGGCAGTGAAGTAGCACGGACGTAGGGGGGCGGAAGGTAGAGAGAGGAGAGGGGATGTGTTTGATACCAATCCAGAGGAGGAGGGGCCGGTAACTCTGTTGTGAGATGAGTTCTGCGCTCGAGTTGGAGGCCCACGGGGGAAAGAGAGAGAGAGAGAGAGAGAGGGGGGGGGAGGGATAGGGGGGAGGGGGGGAGACAGCGCGGATGCGTCGCGGAAGCCCCGTGTACCACTGCTGTGCTTGTACGCGGTACTGCCCGTTGCCCCCCCCCCCTCCGCCATTTCCTCTTGCTTTCTTATCACCACTACCACCATCCCCTTGGAAACTTGCTCAACTCTTCGCCCGCTCTCTCTGCCTGCTCTGCAGCCGCCGGCCGCCGCCGGCCGCCGCCCAGCTTTGGCAACTGTTGTGCGTCATCCCAAAAGTGTCCGGTGCGGCCGGTGCGCCGAGCCCCGGCCCGCTCCACACCAAAGTGCGCCGAGGAACATTCATGCAGCAGCGCTGCGCCATTGTTGGATCGGTGATTTTATTCTTTGCTGACGTTTGCAAAGCAGATCGAAAGCCCGTGAAATCGAGCACTCTTCTTGATTTATCAAACCCTCGCCCGCGCACTGCAAATACAAATGCGTGACTCACCGCATTACGGTATCTACCTACATTATGTACTTACAGCGTGTTCTTAGACCACGCATTAGCTGATGCACGGCTCTAGACCACGCTGTAACTAATGTGTGGTCGCACACCGTGCACTAGGAAATGCATGTTCGGACACCATGCAGTAAGAAACGCGTAAAGTTATGCATTTGGATTGCAGCGCGGGGTACGTCCGGCAGGGGGCGTCGGCGGCGGCGGGGCCGAACTGTCGCCGGCGGGCCTGCGGCAGGCCTGCGGGCTCCACTCCCGGCCACTCTCGCGACCAAATAACCACAGTTGCAAACGTTACTTGTCACGTGGTTCCTGGGCGGCCGCTCAGAGATGCCGCTGCTGCTGATGCGTGCTTGCTTACCAGCGGCTTATATCTGCAACAGAAGCGGGCGCATTGTTAGAGGGAGACACCGCGTGTGCTGACAGCGTTATTGAAAGGAGCGCCCGCGGTGACGGCCGGGGTGGGCCTGCACTGGCCTGCACAGCCCGCACCTGCAGCCTACAGCAGCCTGCAGTGACCGCGGCCGGCACATGCGCCACTTCCCATCTCGATTGTCGGCAGTACTTTAAATGCCGCCCATCAGCGCGGCACGGCGACGCCCGGCGGGGCCGCGGGGCCGCAGGGCCGCAGGGCCGCAGGGCCGCTGGGCCGCTGGGCCGGCGCTCGCTTTGTCTAGGGCCGGGGCGTGGCAGCGTCAGCGGCCGGCCGCTGCGGTTTGTGTGAAACAGACCGGCGGGCGGCGCCGCGGCATTAACAGTGCCGCACTACCAGCGTGTGGCCGCCGGCGTCCACCGCCCAGCGGCTGCCCAGCGGGTGTCCAGCGGCTGCCCCCCCGGATTTGCTGCCGAAGGAGAGGGGAGGGGGCCACTTCAGGTATTCAGTGGCACAAGACGGAGGTATTCACATTCACCGACACAGACTACCAGCACCACTGGCGCGCCGCGGGTAGAGACAACACGGCACTGATCAGGCCACCAGCCCCCCCCCCCCCCTACCCCCGCCCCTTTCACTCCGACCCTCCGGCCCGCAATCAGAAACTCATCACTCGCTAACTTATTTACCGATCGTCCGTTTGGCGGCCCCGTCTCCCCCCGCAGCCCTGTGCCCCTCTATTGGGTCCCCAATTTGCCCGGGCAGCGGCGATGCTGCCCCGCGGGTCCCGGGGCCCCCGCGGGGCCTGCGCGGCGCCAAGGTCCGTCCAGAAATGACGTAACAGCGCCGCGCAGCGGCAGGTAAACACGGAGCCTTCGTGCCGCCAGCTGCGGCAGCTGCGACAACATCCGCGCCGCCGGCAGCCGCGGCGGCACGCAACAAGAACTAAACGTGAGCGAAAACAACAAGAACAACAACAGCAGCAGCAAATCTGGTGCAGCCGGGGCGCGAGCAGGAACAGCGGCTTATATGCGCTATTGTTATAGGCTAGCGCACGGCTTACATTACAGCGCTGGTAGCCGCCCGACGCCACGCCCTACAACAACAAAATAGAGAAATAAAAAAAAAGCTGAGCCGGCGCTGCCAGGGCACACACCGACACAAACACCGACACACACACACACACACACACTGTAGCAGAGCGGCGTGTGGTGCAGAGGGAGTGAGACGATCATAGATCTGGAGCGGCCATATAGGAGTGAGCGAGATGAAGGTTTATCTGGAGCGGGTAAGACAGTGGCGTATCTGGAACGACGCGGGCGCCGACAGAAGAGGTTAGTCATCCGGGAGGGTCAGCACTTTTGACGCAGCAACTATTTATCACTATTGGAATCAAATCATAGAGTCGACGACGTGTTTAACTTTCTTCTTTTCAACATACATGTCAACATGTATGCCACATGTATGCCAAAGTTTTCACGGGTTTTCCCCTTGAATGTTTCTAAACGGAAGGTTTGAATGCCGCGGCGTGCAGCGCACGGACGGAGACACCTCGCCGCGTGGGCCGCGCGCCCCGGCCGCCCCCGCCGTGCTCCACGCCCCGGCCCGCCGCTGCCGCCGCCCACCTCTCCGCCTCGGCCCCCCTGCCTGCCTACCTGGCCAGGTCTGGCCAGGTCCCACAGGCCCCCGCCACGCCTGTCCATGCAGCTCGTGACCAGATAAGGAGGTCATTGGCTGCGACGGCCCGGACGGCCCGGGACGGACGGGGACACCCACTCCTTTGTGGTGCACGCCGTCGTGCTGGGCCCCGTGGCCGCAACCCCCCCCCCCCCCCCCCCCCCCCCGCCAGCACGCTCCCCACGACTAATGAGGTACCCGACAGGTATTTATAAGGTCGGAGGGAGCGGCCTGGACTCCACAGCCCGCAGTCCGCACCACGCCTTCACCCTTCCCTTTCTCCTCATCCACTTCGTCGAGGACCGCGTCGCTCGTCGCTCTTCTCTCTCTCTCTCTCTCTCTCTCTCTCTCTCTCTCTCTCTCTTATATCGCTTACTTCCCCCTGGATGAGAAGCCCGTCTCTCTCTCTCTCTCTCTCTCTCTCTCTCTCTCTCTCTCTCTCTCTCTCTCTCCCACGCCTCCGCTGGAGCGGGGAAATCGTCTCGTTTACCGCGATTCCTCCCTTGTTCTCATCGGCTCCCGTCGGGGCCCCGGCAGCTCCGGCAGCTCGCCCAGGTGCCTCGGCCGCCACTAATGATCTCCATTTCATCACGCGCCGCGGCCGCCCCGCTGCCCCGCTGCCCCGCTGCCCCGCTGCCCCGCTGCCCCGGAGCTCCGGGCCGCATCCCGCTGGACGGATAGGGGTTGTTAAGAGCGGGGTATTCCGCTGACCGCGCGCGGCCAGCCCGCCCGCACCTCTCGGAGGGAATGCAGTGGGATCGGAGGGCGGCCCCCGCCGCAGACCCCCGCCGCCGGCTCCCCCCGCGGAGCGCCGCCGCACCTTAAACACGTCATTCGGACGTTCATATCGCGCACACACGGGAACATGTGCGCGCGCACGGCGGGACGCCGGGACGCTTCCGTGCGACTCATCGCAACAGTGTAGTGTACGCGGCGCGTGGCCTGTCTGTGACAACGCCCGGCTCGGGTGCCGGAGCCGCGAGCCGCTGCCCCCCCCCCCCCCCCCCCGGGGGGGGGGGGTCCTGTCAGCGCGTTGGGGCCACGCCGGGGTGCCTGCGGGGCGCGTGGGGGGCTCGTGGAGGGTGGGGGGGGGGGCGTGCACAGGGTGATACCAGGTCACCTACTGCCATTTCGGTCGAGACGTGCTAAACTATGGGCCCCCGCCCGCCCTTCCTCTCGCCTTCATCAGGGCCGCCGACCACGGCGGGGGCGGAGGGCTGGCCGGAGGGCCGGAGGGCCGGCGGAGGGCTGGCCGGCGCCACCCCGGTCATGGGTCCCGCAGCGGCCCCGCCGGGCCCCGCCGGGGAGCCCCGAGGGCCCCGCTGCGGGCGCCGCCCGTCAAATGCTAGGCGGCAACCTTTCAAGGGGAGAGGGAGCAGCAGGGCGGGGCAGGCGTTGACGGTAGATCGCCCCGGCGGATGGGGGCAAAGGGCGAGCGAAGGCAAAAAGCGGGCGGGGGGCGGGGAAGGAGAGAGAAAGAACACGTGGCCGGGGAGATGAGGACGGCGAGGGAAGAGTGAATAAGGTAAAAGCCTTCACCCGCTCTGCATACACCTTGCCCCCTCTCCCTTTCTGTCTCTCTCTGTCTCCCTATGTCTCTATCACTCCCTCTCTCTCACTCCCCCTCCTGCTCCTACCCCCTCCTCTCGTACAGCGTTCGGACGCATCACGGGCCGTCTGGTGTTTGCGAACCTCTTTCCCCCAAATAACGCATCCTGTAAACCGGCCAAAACAGAACACGACGTCTGGCGCGTTCGGGGGGTCTGCTGTGCTGCTGCTGGCCGGGTCCGCCGCGCCCTGCGCCGGTCCCAGCGGGGCGACCGCTGCCCGGCAGCAGCGCCAGCAGCACCAGCAGCGCGTGAGCCGAGTTTGTTTCGTTTAAAATGCCAAACGGTCTTCACATTCGCTCTGGTTCTCTCGCTCCCCATGTTAATCCCACTGACTGATCTCTCTCCATCGCCGTCTCTCTCTCTCGCTCTCTCGTTCTCTCTCTCCGCAAACACATGACCTGTTCTACACTACGCCTCCTAATCAAAGTCTCGCTATTTTTTTTTTTTTTTTGGGGGGGGGGGGGCGGCTTGGAAAACGTTTCACTTGCGTTTCACTCGATGCTTTTCAAAGCTCCGCGCACCAGCTTGCCTCCATAAAAAATAAATATAAATCAGAACTGATTAGTAAGGCACCGTTACGCTTGGTTTAAGCATGCATATTAGCATATTATTGAGGGGGCGTCCGCTGGTCCCGTCGGAGCTGCACGCTGTCGTCGCAAGTGTGATGAAGTCAACACGTTTATAACTGTGATGAAGACCAAGTGTGATAAGCAAAAAATACTACATCTGGAGCTGCACTGACCAATGCAGTTGGACCTTAATCACAGGCAAACGTATTTGGCTCATCACACTTAGATGCAATGAACATCACAGATGGAGCTTCATCGCAGCTAAGTGTGATGAACAGTTAACTGTGATTAGTGAATAATACTACAGCCGCAGCTGATGTGGGGTTCTATCACGGCTGGAGTGTCATGTACATCACACTTGGGATTGCGCTGCAGTGGTGCCGCAGTAGGGTGTCGCCGCGGCCTTGCGGGCGGGTCGTGTGAGAGTTCCCTTATCAGGAGGAGAAATAGCGGCCTAACCTACAAGATTACGGTTGGAGATTGGACTGCAGATGCAGAGGCGGGCGGGGGGGGGGGGGGGGGGGGGGGGGGGGGGAGAATTGGTTCTGAGTTCCCGATGCAGTGTCGCGACCAAGCGGCCTCCCCGCAGCCGGCAGCGCGGCCACCTTCCGCCCCTGCCGACACCGTCCTGCTCACCCCGCCGCCGCTCTCGGTAATTCACGTCTCTGATTGGTCGGAAGTGGACCGGAAGTTCCTCACCGGGGCCGGAAGTCGAGCTGATAATGTGCTTCTGGCAGGAACACAGCGCCGGAGCGCCAGCCAGGGGACGCGGCGGCAGGAGTCCAGGCCAGCCCGCTCCAGGTGCTCCGGGCCGCCGGCGCCCAGGTTATGTTTCCGGCGCTGGTCCCCAGGGGAGCGCGAGGGCGACCGCGCAGCCACGCGGGGCAGACGCCCGAACACCGCACCGCAATCCCAGCCGAGGGGTCCACAACTGTGCCCCAATGTGTACAATGATTGTGTTGTTCCTGTCGATTGTTGTAGCAATGTTTTAAAATCTTTGAGTTGTGAGCTTGTTTATGGCGCTTTGCGACAGTTTTTTTTTTCACAATAATACGGTCAGAACCTACTTCTGGACCGCTTATCAAAATTTTTGATCGGTGACTGTGTTTGATTGCGTGTCCAAATGTGTGCAATGATTGTTTGAAGTTGCGCGTCCCTCGATTCCAGCGAAAGGGTACTCGGCGGCAGTGAGGTTCCCGACCAGTGGGGCACCCCACCAGTGGGACACTCCCCCACTGGTGCTGTCCACCCGGCACGGCAGGGTGGCCGGATGCGCGGGGCCAGCGGGGCGGGCCGCGGCCGTGCGGGCCGAGCTGCCTACCAGCGCCGCAGCCATCCATCCACTCCACTCGTGGTTTATGCCCCTTCCGGTACTGTTTGCCAGCGGCTGGTACAGCAGCCGTGCCGTGCAGGCGCTGGGCACGCGCCAGCCTATGTGCGCCAGCCTGTGTGCGCCAGCCTGTGTGCGCCAGCCTCTGCGCCAGCCTGTGTGCGCCAGCCTATGTGCGCCAGCCTGTGTGCGCCAGCCTCTGCGCCAGCCTCTGCGCCAACCTATGTGCGCCAGCCTATGTGCGCCAGCCTGTGTGCGCCAGCCTGTGTGCGCCAGCCTCTGTGCGCCAGCCTGTGTGCGCCAGCCTATGTGCGCCAGCCTGTGTGCGCCAGCCTATGCGCCAGCCTATGTGCGCCAGCCTGTGTGCGCCAGCCTGTGCGCCAGCTTCTGCGCCAGCCTGTGCGCCAGCCTGTGTGCGCCAGCCTATGTGCGCCAGCCTATGTGCGCCAGCCTGTGTGCGCCAGCATATGTGCACCAGCCTGTGCGCCAGCCGCACGGCAGCAGGCCGGGCACGGCCTAGCGGAAGACAAAGCACCCCCGTAAAATAAAATGGCGCTGCCACGACTCTAGGATTTGATACCTGGACCTGACGGTCGTGGATCTCGAACTCTGACCTCCAGACCACAGGGGCAACGACGGCAACGCTCGCATGACGATGTTCCAAATTGATATGACAAAACACGGAACGAAAATATTTTTTTGGTACTTAAATTAAGAACTAGCGCATTCTTTTTGTGAGAGCTTCAACGAATTCACTCGCCCCACCGCCGCCTCCGCAAGGACCGCATCCCCGCGGCTA
The DNA here is from genome assembly GCA_026979955.1 of Megalurothrips usitatus. NCBI lineage: Eukaryota > Metazoa > Arthropoda > Insecta > Thysanoptera > Thripidae > Megalurothrips > Megalurothrips usitatus. Next base: position 3,602,546 of record CM049593.1, read on the forward strand.
CAGCCGCTACCGCCGCCTCCGCAAGGACCGCATCCCCGCGGCTACAGCCGCTACCGCCGCTACCGCCACCGCAGCTTGGAAGCCGTGGCACGTGGCACCGGGCCAACTACAGACCGGCCGCCGCGCCGCACTCCTTTCTCTCTCTACCCCCCCCCCCCCCCCCCCCCCCCCCCCCTTTTCTCTCTCTCTTTCTCTCTCTCCGCCCCGGCCCTTCATTCTCAGCCCGCGTCCTCTGTCCCCTGCCAGCCCTCCGAGGGCCCGGCAGGCCCGCGGCAGGGCGGGGGCCGTGGAGGGGAGGGGGCTGCCGCCGCCTGCCGCTACAGTAGGTCCCGACCACTTGCCCGGCCGCTGCGCCGCACTTTTCAAAGCATTTATCTAGAAATGGGTCGGTCATTGGGAGGCCCGGCGGCGGCGGCGGCGCGGACCGCCATGATCGGTCATGCCAACGGCCAAACGCAAAAAAAGTGTAAAGAGTACTTCTGAAATACGTAAGTGCGGACTTACGTAATTAATACACGATACCTGTTCAAGAAGAGTAAAGGGGCGGAGGGGAAGGAGGGGGGGGGGGGGGGGAGGCGGCGGGATGACGGGCTGGCTGGAGGTCCCTGGGAAGTAACCAAACAGTGTCTGCGGCCCGCCGCGGCACCGCGGTCCCGGCTTTTCCGCTCCGCAGATCAAATATACGTCCGCAGAGCTCCTCTTTGTCGCGGCCGGAATGTCGATTTCGTAACTCGAGCCGCAGCGGCGCGGGGCTTATTTTGGTCCTACGTTCCATAGAGGGAGAAAGAGAGGGAGACAGAGCTAGCGAGAGAGAGAGAGAGAGAGAGAGAGGGGGGGGGGGGGCAGGGAGGGAGGGAATAAGGCGAGGGGGAGGAGGAGAAGATGGAGATGCGTGCCGAGAAGGAATTGGAAATCGGAGCGGAAAGTGAACGAAAAGTCGCTGCGGCGGCGAACGTGTGCGCATTGCTGCGATTAAGGCGCGCGCCGCGGCTGTAATCCAGGCGTGGCGTGGCGTGGCGTGGCGTGGCGTGGCGTGGCGTGGCGGCAGCAAAGCCTCCGCACGATTGCAAGTTACTGCCTCGGATGCTGCAGCTCCGCTGCCCCGCTGCTCCGCGGCCTCCAGCCCTTCGGCCCTGTCCGGCCGCCGCCGCTGCACTGCGCGCTGCCCTCCGCTGCATTAGGGAGCCGTGTACACAAACCCATAGGCGAACTGCCGCACAGGGCCGCGCGTCCGCTGCTGCTTACAGTATCGAGAATAAAGAGCCAGTAAGGCACGGTATGTGGCGCCGTAGGCAGAGCCGGGGCGCAGAGGCTGGCAGAGCCCGGCAGAGGCCGGCAGAGCGCGCTCGAGCGTGCGTCGGCAGTGTGGCCCTAACGCAGTGCAGAGGCAGAGGCGGTGCGGGGAGCAGCGCGGCCTGCGGGGGAGAGTGTATCGCGCCGAGCCCCGCTCCGCAACCGACCTAATGGGGTGCACACGCACGCACACACGCGCCGACACACACACTACACACCAACACACACACACACACACCGTCGGGGGTGCACCACCCCCCGCCGCCGCACCCGAGGAAGCGTCCCGATGCGCAGAGTTCTCGGAGATCACTCCGGCCAGCCAGCCAGCCAGGCAGGCTGCCTCGAGCTGCTTCCGAAGTACCGCCTCGCACCGCTCTGCCTCTCTGCCGCACCCACGGGGGCCGCCCCTCACCTGTGCGAGAGAGACAGTCGGGCAGCAGCGCGAGGAGGCGGGGGGAGAGCCACTCGATACTCTCGGCTAATTTTCCCATTTCACTTGGTTGCCGGTGAGGCGAGCGGAGGAGGAGGAGTTCCGCGGAGTGCGAGCGGTGCCTCCCGCCCGGCAGTATGGAGCGTCCCCCCCCCCCCCTCCATCTCTCTTTCTCTCACTCTCTATTCTCTGTCTGTCTCTCTCTCTCTCTCTCACACACACACACACACAGGCACAGCACGGCCAGCCGGCGGCAGAAAAAGATGAGAAGAGTGACGTCCGAGTTGGTGCATTAATTACAGGCGACGACTCTACACACGCGCGGCGCGGCGGCGGCGGCGGCGGCGGCGGCTCCCGTGCCGCGGCGGCGCCATACCCGGCGCCACCCGGCGCCACTCCACGCGGCGCGGAGCGGCGCCTCTGTCCTCTGTCCGCTGGCAGGGCTCCGGGCCTGGACGCCGGGGCGGCGCGCGCACCGAACACCCACAGGTGGACTCCGTTGCCTACCTGCCATTCGAAACTTCGCCTGGCGACTCGGACCACTTGTTTTTCCATTTATTTTAAAATAAAAATAATTTTGAGTCACCGCCTCTCTCGTTCACTTATTCCTCCCTCGCCCTCCCCGAGCCTCCCTCTCACCCTCCCTGCTGCCGCACCCTTCCCCACCCCCTCGCCCGCCGCTCTGCCGAGCTGGGGAGCGGCTCACCGCCCGTGACTGACCCAGACAACGCCACAAAGACCCCCCCCCCCTTTCTTGACAACCTCCAGAGGAGAATAAATAATGCGTCCCTCTGCCCGCGCGCGCGTGTGTGTACGCGTGTGTGTGTGTGTGTGTGTGTGTGTGTTCGCTGCGCGCGTGCTCCCTCTGCGTGGCACCGCGGCACACCCGGCGGGGCGCACGGCGGGCAGCTCGAGGGGGCGCCTCCGCTACTTATTGTCCGCGCCCAGGACCGCAGTCCCCGCGTATCCGCGGCGTGCGTATCGCTGTCGCCGCGGCGCGCGGGCGGCCGTCGGGGACCTGCTGCTGCGGGGGGGTCGCGGCCCGGCAGGCCCGGCAGGCCCGGCCTGCTCCCCCGTGATGGACGAGCGGCGGCCTGCATAGGCGGCGGGGCGCGGGGCGCGAGGCATGCATCACCGGCCCCCAACACCCCGCGGCGACCCGCAGAGCCGCACCGCGCCGCACCGCCACACACAGCAGGGCGGGCGGCGGGCGGCGCGGTGAGCGCGGCTGCTGGTGCTCCCCGCGCGGCCCGCGGTGTGTCTCCTCACTCTCTCGCACTCATTGCGGACCCTACGAGGTGAAAAGAGACAAAGAGGAGTCTCGGGTATTGAGTCTCCGTGCGCCGCTCCCATACTTCCCACACCCTCAATTCTACATACCAGTCCGATTCGGAGCACCCGTCTCTTTCTGTCTCACGCGTCCGGCCGAGCCAGTAAGAGACGGAGATAGTGCGTAGCGGGATTGCATATCACAGAAGAAATGCGGCGTTTCTGAATCACCTGGTACTTGAATCAAGCGGTTTTGCCAAGAAACATGGCGATTCTTGATACAAGAATCTCCTTAAACACTCTCTAAACACTCCAAATGTCACAGGACAATATTTTGTCCTTGAGCTGGGGCCAGATTTGAGAACATCTAAATCAGGGGACAATATCTCATTTACTTTGGAACAATTTTGTACTGTAAGGATACAAAATTGTCTCTAAATTTAAATGTGCTCAAATCTGGCTCCAGCCAAAGGACAAAATTGTCCTTTGACATTTAGCGTGGATGCTTTTCTCAAGTAGCCAAAAGAGCGTGTACACTTGTGACAAGTATCGTCTGTTTCTTGGCAAGAACGATTGAGTCAAGAATACAGAATTGAGGGTGCACGATACCACCTCAGCTCGCTGGGCTGCCGCGGGACACGTCTCGGAGGGAGTCCGACAGGTGGTACCCAAACACACGCACACACAAATAAAAGTTTACTGGGGCGGCGTCCGACTTTCCACACTTTCTGGAAGGTCTCACACACTGTTAATAGAAATCGTAATTTTACGAAAAAGTTCATCACGATAAGTATCGTAAATTTACGAACGTAAGACGTAAAAATACGAAAAGTGTCGTAAAGTTACAAACCTGCGACGAATAACACGAAAAATGTTGTATATTTTCGACAGCTATCGTAAAATTACGAAACTTGTCTCGTAATTACAGAGTGTAGCGCAAAGATTTAATTGATTATATTTCGTTTAACGAATTTTTTTTTAATTTACGACAAAAGTTCGGTTAATTTTTCAACACGAAATGTTCGTGAAATTACGAGTTTTTCTAGGCTATCAAAATTACGAACGTTTTCGTAAAAAAATTGAAGTTTTCTGATCTTTCACTATAGATGTCCCCTTTTCGACTGTCGTGAGCAATAGAGCAGTAAGAATGGGAACGTATACAGAGCTGTGCATGAAAAATTTACGACCCATCTCGTAATTTTACGGCCCAATTCGTAATTTTTTCGTAATTTTACGACTTTTTTCGTTATTTCACGGGAAGTTCGTGTTGAAAATTTAACAGGACATTTGTCGTAAAATTACGATAAATTTTTTAACAGTGCAGTGATCCGAGGATGTAGACTCTAAGCGGCAAGCCAAGCAACAGGCTGGCGTATACGCCGTTATACCACCAGTATGTCTCGCCCTTCCACACGACGACAAGGCGTGTGTAGACGCGCGTGTGTGTGTGTGTGTGTGTTGTGTGGACGTGTGTGTGGACTTGTGTGTGTGGACATGTGTGTGGACATGTGTGTGTGTGTGTGTGCGTGATGGCTCCGTGATTTACAGCGCATGTTAAGTGCACGGTCTCCTTGCAGGGCGTGGCGTCCAGTGACCATGCCGCGCCGTCCCGAGCGGCCCCGCCCCGGACGCCGGATGGCCGTGCTGCACCGGTGCGGGGCGGCGGCCGCTGTGACGCGCTGCCCACGCGCCGGGAGGAGAGGCGGGACACGCGGCCACCGCCGCGGCCCCGGGATGCGCCCTGCGTAAGCAGATACGCCGGCTCAAGTCAAGGGAGTGCGCCTACTGTTGGGGAAGCTCGCTGAGTCGGAAGCGAAAGCGAGGGGCGACTCACTGTTGTAAAACCCTCCCTGTACACGATGCCCTTTTTGTAATACTTCTGTAATATATTCAGGAGGTGATGGAAATGGTGTCTGGACCAGCGAAAGGTGGACCTAAAACTGCCCAAGACTTTTAGAGAATGACTGTGCACTGACTCTGCAATACCTACTACAGCTGAAGTGCCCTGTGCTCAGATTCTCAGAGTGAAACGCCCGATTAGCGAAGGCCCTATGAGCCGCATTTGTGAGAATCGCAGGCGATCAAGCTCCGCGAATCTCTTTTCCTGTTTACTACTGTTTGGGAAGTACTCTAACTGTCGATGAGAGCACTGCGAGTCCTCCTGCGGGACCCGCGGGGGCGGACAGGCGGGGCGCCGAGGCCGGGACCCGTTGTCGGCTGCCCCCTGCTGCCCCCTGCTGCCCCCTGCTGCCCCCTGCTGCCCCCTGCTGCCCCCTGCTGCCCCGGCTGAGCAGGTGGTTTGGCAGCCCTGCTAATGGGACGACACGACGCGGCGTCAGAGGCCGCCAACCCGGTGCGGAACAGCGTCAGCAGAGACGGAGAGAGGGGGAAGAGAGAGAGAGAGAGAGAGAGAGAGAGAGAGAGAGTGAGAGAGAGAGAGAAAGACATAGATACAGCGAGAGACAGAGAGGGAGAGAAAGAGAGAGAGAGAGAGCCTGCGCGGTGTGGTAAGGGGACGGAAGTATGAGACGACAGTGTGGCAGGTGGCGGCGTCAGGGGCCATTAACGCTGCAGGCCCCGCTGCAGGCCCCGCTGCATCCTCCCCATCCGGACCCCCGGACGGCGCCTGGCGGGTAGGCAGCCGCAGCTCGGCCGCGCACGCGTGTCGTGCGGGCCTGCCTATGCGCGCACTGGCAGGCGCTCCGCCCGCCCGGAACCGATAAACAAGATGATGAACCACGGCGCTGTTGGGCGTGACCGCGCAAGCACGCGGGTGTACACGCCGCACCTCTCTATAGTCTGATCAGTCTGGGAAGAACGCTGGACCTCGGAGCTTCCACGGCTCCGCCACCTCAGCAACTGCAGCAACGCTGAGGACTGGGGGTTGGGGGCTGGGTAGGTCGTGGGCGGGGACCTGTCACATACGCGCAGTGACGGGGTAGTGAAGGTGTGAAAGAGACAGGCTGCTCTTGCTAAGCATACGAGGAATAAGTCATCCAAATTTCAAGCAAATATCTTTTGAATTACAGTCTACAGAGCTATAAACGTGGTTTCAAAATTTTTTAAATGAGTCTGAGAACGGCTCGGTCGCTGTTGGGCGTTTTTAATACAGTTCACGCAAAAATGGATTCGCAATCGAGAATTTAAAGGTCTCCAGCGTTGACACAGACGGGCCCGGCCGGAGCAGGCAGCAGCCCCCTCCCCCACCTCCTCCCAAAACGCACTGCTACCGCAGCAACACCAGCGTTCTTCCCAGACTGATCAGACTATAGAGAGTGCTCGGTAGCGGGGCGGCGGGGCGGCGGGGCGGTGGGGCGGCGGGGCGGCGGCGGGGCGTGGCGGCGGGGCAAGGCGAGGGCAAGCGGCTCTCGTGTAACGCGCCGCGGGCCCGGGCCGGATTGTGCGAGGAATTCCCGTGCAGTGATTTGGCGCTCTGAGAATAAAGCGGCGCTGTGCGGGCGGCCGCCTGTGGCTGCGGGGCCCGCGCGGGGCCTGCGTGGTGGGAGGGGGCAGCGAGGGCAGCGGGGGCAGCGGGGGCCGGCCGCACACCGCCCGCCTCGCCTTCATCCTGCCGCCGGGATCAAACCACAAACAGTTTTGACACAGCCGGCGGCGGCCGCCGGCCGGCGCACGGCCTCTCCGACGCTGCCCTCTGTCGCGAGGGCCTCGTTGACAACACCCACCGCCGGCCGGGCCGCAGGCCGCATACCATTTCCGGTTCCGCGGCCAAAGGACGCAGCGGGCGCTAAGCGCCGCCTTCAAAGGGAAACACGGCGAGTCCCCTTAAGTAGCACTTTGCGCCTCGGTGGGGCGCACGCGCGCGGGCCTAGCTGCCTGCCTGCCTGCCTGCTGCCTGGCTGCCTGGCTGCCTGCCTGGCTGCCAGGTGCCAGCCTCCGCCGCCCTCCCAATACGGCTGCGGCCGCGCCCCGTCGCGCTCCGTTCTCCCCGAATTAAATGTTTCCGAAGTGAGGCGGCGCGCCGCCAGGTCTGCCACCGCCACCGCGCCGCTCTTTTTCAGCGCAAACCCTCATTATACGCAAACTTTGGTGCACCAGACTGCAGCCTCTTAATAACGGGCGGCGACAGCACGACATGCCTGCGGGCCTGCAGGGGGTTCGGGAAGGGAGGGGGGGGGGGGGGGGGGGGGAAAGCACCCTCCTCCGGGGGGGGGGGGGGGCACTTGATCAGCACACCTCGCCGGGGGGGGGGGGGGGGTGACGCAGCCGCGGCTACGGCCCAGAGCCAGCGCCGCAAGCGCAGCCCGCGCCGGGTAAGCGGAGGCATCCGTCTTCCATGGCGGGCTCCGCGGCTTTGGGCTGCCCTCTCGCTGCTATCCGACTTATATTTGAGCGCCCTTATGCGACTTTTCAGTTGTTTAAGCCGCTTTTCTTGCGGCCTTGCTGCACATAGCACCATCTCTCACTCTCTCTCTCTCTCTCTCTCTCTCTCTCTTTCTCTATTTCTCTCTCTCTATATATATATGTATATATATCTCGCACCCAGACCGGAACAAGGAAGCGAGGTCAAAAAGGCGGGGGGAGGGACAGTCGGAGACAGAAGGAGTTGAGGTGGGGAAGCGCAGGGAGTGGCGAGGGAGGCAAACAAACGCCCCCGCAGCTGCAAAGTTTTGCTTGACAATGTTAGATTCAATTACCGAGGTTGGATGTCAGGGACGGCCGCGCCGCGCCGCACAGTCCGAGACGCAGTGCAGGCCGCCGCCCCGCCACGTCTCCGCGGCGGCATCACTTTTCCGGGAGTAACTCTAGGAGTAACTGGAGCGACGGTTTTGTTAACGGACCCTCGGGCTTTACTTTACGGAGCCATTTCTCAGACTCTTTTGGACAGCAGAGGAGCGACGCACGTGCGGCGCGCGGTCAGGGCGGGACGCGGACGCGGAAAAGTTACTCAGTGTTCCCAGCCCGCTCCGATCCAGTCCAGGCGTATACTTCTTGTGGGAGGCGGCACCGTGCCGGCCGCAGCCGGGCCGCAGCCGGGCGCAACGGCCGCCGCGCGACGTGTTGTTTGTTGCTGCGCTGGCAGAAAGTCAAAGACTGTTGTGTCGAGTCTGCCGTGTATACTCACCCTGCAGCTCAGCCCGACACGAGGACGGGCGCGGAGGGGCGGGCCGGGCCGGGCGGATTTATTAGCATTTTCACCCAGATTAGACTATGTAGTGGCTACCGAGGCTTGGTGTTCTAAACTCCGACAGCGGCGGCGGCGCGCACTCACGACCGCGTGCGTGACTCTTCTCCCCCCTCCCCTCCCCTGCCTCTCCTCCCCTCCCTCCTCCTCTTCCCCTCCCCTCCGTGCGCCGCCGTGACCCCCCGCGAGTGTCGCCGTTTAATTTTCGCAGCGTCGGTGCTGGCGTACGACGGACGGAATCCCGCGCAAGCAAAACTAGAATTAGACGTCACGTGGAACAGACGGGTCGCCCCCCCCCCTCCCCGCATGGTCGCCGCGTCGCCCCGCGGCTGTTGCCGGCTGCCCCGGCTTGCCGCCAGCCCCCCCCCCCCCCCCCTTCCGTCCCCTGATGAACGCAGCGGTAGAGCCAGACCACGACACGGACCCGAAAGCCTGGCCGCCCCGCCCCGCGGCCGCCCTGCGCGCCCGGAGCCACTATTCATTAATTAGTCAGAGCAACAGGCCCCGGCAGCCTCCGACGCCCCACTGCCTCACTGCCCCACTGGGGGACGGCAGGCGGCAGGAGCAGCGACACGCGTGCCCGATACGGCCAGGCGCCACCGCACCCCCGTGATCACCAAGGCACCCGGGCGCGAAAGTAGTGTTCCCTCCGAGTGGACGGCGTGCCGGGGGAGGGGATCCTGGAGGAAGGGAGGATCCCAGAGGGACGGATCCCAGGGGCGGCCCCCGGAGCCCTGCCGTCGGGGGCCGGCATTTGCATATTGGTTACACAGGCCAGGCGGCCGGCCGGGCAGAGCTTTGATCGCCCCGGCAGCATATCGCCGCCGCTACACTCCTGACATTCCGGCAGTCTCCGACTGAAATTGTGTTTCGCCCGCGCGGTTCCCTCCGGCGGCCCCGGGGGCTGCGGGGGCTGCGGGGGCTGCGGGGGCCACCGGGCAATAAGCACTGCGAGACCGGAAGCGGCGCGACGAGGCATCATGCCATAGCGGAGGGACGGGCGTCTCCCGGCAGAGATTGCAACAAACATTCCTGCCGCTGCCTCCGGCCCTCCGAGCGCCCTCCGAGCGCCCGCCAGCGCCGCGCGCCTCCGTGCAGCCCGTGCCGCTGCCCCCCCCCCCCCCCTGACTCGGCTACTTTTCCCTCCAACCGAAGGTTTTGGGCCGCTGCCATCCACAGGAGGCCACGGCCTAACCTATACCGCAACCCGCATAGTCCTTAAGGAATCCGGGCCCTACTGTACGTCTGTGTCATCTTTTTAGTCACAATAAACCACATGAAAAAAATATTCCAGCGCCATGGCCGCTGAGTGGGCCTTGGGACTAAATGGATTAGGGCGAACGGAGTAGCGCCTTTAAAGCAGAGTCGGCCTGCTCTACAAACCCAAAAGTGTGGTAACAAGCTTTTCCTAAAGCGTGATGGTCACCACACTGAAGGAAAAGCGTGATGGGCCACCACACATCAGGAAAAGCGTGGGGAGGCACCACTCTCCTGTAAGAGTGTGATGGCGCCACACTCTTCACTGCGGTCCTATGCGTTACATAGGGATCATAGCAAGAGCTTGGTACCCATCACACTCTTACAAGAGTGTGGTGCCTCGCCACGCTTTTCCCGAAGCGTAGTGGCACATCACACTCTTCCTTCATGTGGCGCCCATCACACTTTAGGAGAAGCATGTTACCACACTCTTGGGTTTGTAGAGTGGCCAGGGCGGCCGGGCCCCGGGCCGGGGAGGGGCATTTTGGAGCCCCCCGGCGTGTGGGCCTCATGCCTCGCAGGCCCCGTGGGGCGCACTAATACCGCGGGCACAGCAGCGAGTGCCGCGTGTCAGCCGGGCCCACCGCGGCCGGTGATGTGTCTGGGACTCACTGAAACTGTTGAATGCTATTGTAACGCTTTTACATGACGAGCCCCCAAAAGCCAGCAGCGCCACAGCCGCGTATTGTTATTTGCGTTACGGATTCTGAAAACAAAGGCCACACGATCATAAACGTGGTCGCTGTAATGTTATAACATTTTAATTTTAAAACTTTTTGTTCTATGTTACGTGTACATGAATACCAGTATCGGGTAATGCACATGATTCGAAATTCATACTTAGTAATTATTCATAAAAATTTTAGAATGATTAATGCTAGATAATGTTATGGTATAATTATTGTAAATGAATACAGTTAACTTTCAAACTGTTGACGGAGATCACTGTTAAGTTAGTAATATGACAGGGAATGTTGAGGAGGCGAATGTATTTTAATTCTTGGATACAGTGGCGGCTCCGTGTATTAGTTAGAAATATCATGAAAATGGAGCCGTTGAAGTGGGAAGCGGCGGGGCTCGGCCGGCCGACTGTGAAAACTGATTGTTAGTGGCAACGGCTGGCCGGGAGGACGAGAGCAGAAGCGTAAAAGTCACAGCAAAGGGTTCTTTCGAATCTCTACAAGGCAATGGCAGAGTTGATCTCTTATACTTACCATGGCCACTGCCCATGGCCATCTAATGGCCATGGTGGGTACCCATGGCCAATAGACGGCCATGGGAAATATTGACTATGGCCATCGGCTGACCATGGCAAGCAGCCTGACTATGGCCATCGGCTGACCATGGCAAGCAGCCTCTTGGACATGGCCAGCGGGATGACCATGGTAACTGACCCAATGGTCATGGTAAGCGTGCTCGTGGCCATGGTAAAAGGGCCTTCTTGGCCATAGCCACCATGGTAATTTTAGTCTGGGTGAGGACCCTCAAGCCTCAAATTTCAAGGAAAACGCTGAAACTCTGGCCGTTTTTTGAGATATTGGTTATTTACATACATAAATCGGACGATAACCGCGCCCTCTCGTCGAAATCTCGAATACCTAATCAATTCGACCTTAGTAAAGTGTTTAAAATTTTTTGGGAAGCACTAATTTTTCTGCTGTAAGCGGCAGCAGGCTTCATTCAAGTGCCTGGCGGGGCGGGACCTTTTCCCATGGTCCGGTACCGAGTTCTCCGAGGTGTTACAGGGTCTTGTATTTTGAGAGAATGGTACATGTTAACATTTTAACACTTATTGAATAGCGCAACACTCTGGTGCACCATGTGCACAGCCAGCCGTCCGGGCACGGCCCGCAGACTCGAAGCTCCGGAGCGGCGCGGGGTCCGCTGTGCGGCCTCCGCCCCTCCGCCTCCCGCTGCGCCGGCCGGCGCTCAGCCCGGACCGGACCTTTATTTCATTCGGCCCGCGATACACGTCGGCTCATCAGGTGCGCCATCGTAAACACAGCCGTACGCGGGGCGGCGGGGGGCCCTGGCACGGGAACTAGCGCGGCGCGGCGTACCCACGTACCTGGCGTGCCCGCCCGCCGGCACCCGGCTGGCTGCCACCTGCAAAACGGAACCGCCGCCTCGCGCGCTGCCGGCCCCGGCCGAGGCCCCGGCCGCACTCACGTACCTCCACCTCTCCCGTATGCCGGCCGGGCTCCCACCGGACCAGTTTCTGTGTTGTGGTCCACATCACGCCCCTACTCCCCCCCTCCCTCTCCACACACGTACACACACACACGCACACGGCCCCACCCACACCCCCCGTCGCTCTAAAGCGTCCAATATTGTCCTGCGAATGAAAATGGAAGCGTTTGGCTGCCGGGGTCCGTGCCGGCCCCGTGCCGGCCCCGTGCCGGGTCCGTGGCGCCGGCAGGCAGTCCCGGCCGTGCCAGCAGGCCTCCAGCCCCCCCCCCCCCCCCCCCCCCCCTGGACCCCCTGCACTGTACTCCCTGATTGCAGTCCCCGCACTCGCAATCTCCGACGTTTTCTCTGCCGACGCCTCGTTCAAAGTCGAAAGCCCGGGGCCCCGCGGCCGGCGGGGCAGTTAGGCAGACAGCGACGCGTGTCGGGCCCCGGCAGTCCCGGCAGCCCCGCCTGGGGCCCCGGGTAAACCGTCCGGGTCCGGGTACACCGTCCGGGGCCCCGGGTGCCGGCAGCTGCGCGACAACCGCCCCGACTATTTGCAGGAGCTGCGCCCGGCTGCTCCCGGCCGCCGCCGCCGCCGCCGCCGCCGGGCGCACACCTTGACGGGGAGAACGCAGAGCCCCAGGAACACCGGCACTGTGGGCCTGCGGTTAACTTAACAAACTTTGCTCGGGTGAATAGCTACGCGCTGTCCCGTCTGAGCCGGTGTCTCCGCCCGGCGCCCTCCTGCGTCCTCCTGCGTGCTCCGACGTTCTCCTGCGAGGGCGCCCCCAGCAAGCTCATCACGCTGCAGGTGGCATCTATCGAGATCCGTCTCAAACAAACCGGCCGCTGATTGGGCGGCTGCCCCCGGAGCACTGCGCGCTCCCCCGCCTCGCCGGCCGCATCGGCCCCAACAACAACAAGGACCCCCTAACGACGGCGGAAAACAACAACAACAAGTTGCAGAGCGGTCAGCGTCGTGTACTTGTCCCGGGTTCGAACACCTTATATGGAACGGGCGGTGGCGGCGCGGCGCTCCGCAGAAACCGAACGCGGCCGGCCGGGGAGCGGCGGGGACCGCTGGGGACCCCCACCGTTCACACGGCTAACCTAACCGTCTCGTGCATCGTAGCGAGGTCAGCGACCCCCGAGTGTCCCCGAACTTCCACATCATTTCTTATCAGTCAGAACCGTTACGTGATGCGGACCCACTTTAAAGTATTAAAACACAATTCTCTTTCCTCCTCGCCCGAAACTGAGCGGCGGTTGGGACTTTTCAACATTTAAAAAAGAGCGAAGCAGGAGGGCTCTATGATCCGACCGTCAGCTCTGCCAGCTTTGCCGCACCCTCAAAAAAAATCTCTTTGAATTAAGCATATTTGAGATTCTTGCTGTCAGTGTCTTGAATCAAGCTTACGCATTTAGCTCGATGCTTGATTCAAGCATTGTTCTAAATGCGCATGCTTCAAGAAACTGACACCGAGAGTCTCAAATATGCTAAATTCAAACAGATTTTTTTGAGAGTGCGTCTCTCTCTTTCTCTCACGGCCAGCTACCACTCTGTGCGTGAGGGTTGGAGGGAAAGACACAAAAAGACAGAGAGAGAGAGAGAGAGAGAGAGAGAGGGGGGGGGGGGGAGATCGCGAGCGTGGGATGGCGCTCGCTGCATGCGAGAGACAACAACCAGCAGCGGGACAGAAGGGCGTGAAAACGAGCAGGCACATCGGGTCGCGGGCCGGCCGACCGGCCGGGCTGGGCTGGGCCGCGCCAGGCCGCGCCCGCAGCGCCGCCGGGGCCCGAGCGGATCACTTGAGCCCCCACTCCTCTCGCAAGAAAAAGTTGGAGCCAAACAACAACCGAAGTAAAAGCAACAAAAAACTTCACATGCCTCGCGGCGGATTTCATTCATCCGCGGATACTGAAAATAATGAAGTCGACAACAAAGCCATATTGTCCCCACGACGTTAGAAACTGTGCGGTAGGAGACCGAAAGAGATTTTGCTACTGTAAGAGCCGCAGCATGCAAAAGCCGGGCCGAGGGCCGAAAAGATAGTCTGGCCCTGCCAGCCCTCTCCGACCCGGCAGGCGTCATCGCCAGGAGACAAGGGGAGCAGAGAGGGAGAGAGGGAGAGAGAGGAGAGAGGGAGAGAGAGAGAGAGAGGGAGAGAGAGAGAGAGAGAGAGAGAGAGGGAGAGAGAGAGAGGAGAGAGAGAGGAAGAGAGAGAGAGAGAGAGAGAGAGAGAGAGAGAGAGAGAGAGAGAGAGCAGGGCGGCTTGCTGGTGCTGGCACTCTGCTGTCACAGCGGGCAGCGGGACTATCGGGGCGCCCCGTGCCCGGCGGGCTGCTGCTGCTGCTGCTGCTGCTGCGGGCCCCTCCGGCAGCGCACAGCTCAGGCAGGGCCCCAGCAGCAGCAGCGGGGGCCGCGGGCCGCGGTGTATCGCCGTGTCGCACAGTACTGCGGCGGCGGGCCGCGTCTCTGACGCCTGACTCTGAGCGCCGCGGCCGGCAGCGTTGCCATGGCCACGGCATGGCCACGGGGGCCGCGCAGCGGGGACCGCCGTGACACCTGTGGGGACCCGGATGGGGCAGCGGCAGGGGAGGGGAGGAGAGGGGAGTGTTTGATAATGAGACCCCTGCTGCCGTTGGGTCGCGCACGCCGCTGCTGCCGGAAAAGCGTCAACTTTGATTGGTTTATTTGGTTTCGAATTTCACGATATTGCCGAACGCCGAATGCCCATATTGGGACGGAGGGAGAGGGGGGGGGGGGGATCGATTGTTTTGAAATTGAATTTCGGTGCGCGATGTATTATGCCCGCCTACCGGAATAAGCAATAAAACACAAATTGCTCCGCGGCCCCGGGAGCCGGCTGGCTGCGCACGGCCGCTGCACACGGCACACTCCTGCTCGCCGTGGAACACCCGATGCACGCTAATGAGCAGCGTGTGCGGGGAAACAGTGCAACTCGATGGGATCCGAGGAACTGCTTCTCTTTTCACTTTGCTCGGCTCAGGTTCGTCTGCCTGCCGCCGGTCCCGCGGAAACAAGACGCGCTGGAGGCGGGGAGAGCGCTGGAGGCGAGGCTCGGTCCCAGGAGCAGGACGGTAAGCAGCAGTTTTGGACGTTTGCAGAATTTTCTGATGCCGGCGACTCCGAGCGCCTGCGAATGCGAGGGTAGGCCAGCCCGCACGACACGGGGAGGTTGTGGCTGCATACCCGTCAGGCGGCTGGCCGCTAAATGCCCCCTCGCTCCCCCTCCCCCTTCTTTTCCTCTCTCTCTCTCTCTCTCTCTCTCTCTCTCTCTCTGTCTTCTCTCTCTCTGTCTTCTCTCTCTCTCTCTTCTCTGTCTCTCTCTCTCTCTCTCTCTCTCTCTCTCTCTCTCTCTCTCTCTCTCTCTCTCTCCCCCTCGCTCTCCGCCTCTCCCGCCAGCCTCTGACGGGTTTGTTCTGCCGCGGGATCCCCCAGGCGCGGCGTTACACCGTGAGCGTGTGGTGCCGCCAGGTGCCGCGGGGCACCGAACCACTTCCCGTTCCGCCGCCGGAGAGAGTGACGCCACGTATTTGGCGGCGGGACGGAAGTAATGTGGATGGAAGTATCGAAAGCGGGGTGGGGTGGGGGGCGGAGAGTGAGCGAGAGAGAGTGAGCGAGAGTGAGCGAGAGAGAGAGAGAGAGAGAGAGAGAGAGAGAGAGAGAGAGAGGTGAGAGAGAGGGGTGAGAGGTGTATACAAGGGGGGAGACGGATCGCAAAAAAATAACATCCGACTTCTCCTTGCTCTCCCGCGAGGCCGGAGCTGTGGTTGTCGCGCGTGCTCGCTGTAGGGTGGGAAGAGAGAGAGAGAGAGAGAGAGAGAGAGAGAGAGAGAGAGAGTGTGTGTGTGTGTGTGTGGAGAGAGAGTAAGAGAGAGAGAAAGAGAGGGAGATAGAAAGAGGGAGAGAGAGAGAAAGACAGAGAGAGTGGGGGGGGGGAGAAGGGGGTGCTCCCGTACGGGGGGACGAGGGACGACGATGGCTACCAAAACTCGGCGCGAAGGGTGTCGAACCGCAGATCGGGCTGCCCCCCCCCCCCCTGCTGCGTGGCGCTTCGCCTCCGTAGCCGCGACACACAAGTGTACGCCGCGACAAATGAAGCGCGTCACAGCAGGGCCCCGCCGCCGCCCCGCCGAAAGGACCGTCCTCGGCCAAGGCTGTGCGCAGCTACGCAGCCACCCCGCCGCAAGCAGCAGCCGCAGCAGCAGCCGCAACCACGTTCGAGAGAGTCAGAGAGTCAGAGAGAGTCAGAGAGAGAGAGAGAGAGAGAGAGAGAGAGAGAGAGAGAGACGGCCGTTCCCGGCTCGGTGCGTCCGGGACCCAGTTAGCGGTGTGCGGATGGGGGAGCGATGCGCGGCCTGCAGGGAGGCGCCGCCGAAGGTGTCGCGACGCAGCGACGCACTAACGGGGCTCGGGGGCGCCACTAAGTGGGCCGCGGGGGCCGCGGCGCCGCCGCTACACATCCTGCAGCGCTAGCGCCAGGCGCCAGTGCTGGTGCTCCACACACACACACACACACACACACACATCTACACACATCTACACACACAGGTATAGCCTTATTTATAATGCGGCTCGCATTTCCTCCTTAATTTCCAAATGTTTTACCCCCTTCGAGTCGGGCGGATGTCTCTGGGTTGTTGCTGCGGCGTGTGTGAGCACTTGACAACCGCAGCCAAAGCGGCGGCCGCCGCGCCGCCGCGCCGTCAGAGCTCCGGTGCGCGCGGCCGACAGGTAGACGGGCGGCCGTCGGGCCCGGACCGGCGCGGCGCACCGACTGAATACGTGGGCCGCGGCACAGGACTCACTGCACCTGACAGCCAGCCGGGCCCGGAGATAAAACGACAAAGTGTCATGAACACGGACGACCGAACGAATGAATGTGTGGGACCAGCAGCGGTACTCATTTTCCATATGCGAATACGTCCCCCCTTCTCTCTCTCTCTCTCTCTCTCTCTCTCTCTCTCTCTCTCTCTCTCTCTCTCTTTCTTTCATTTTCCTCGTGCATCGTCGTTGTCGAGTGTGCGTGCGGCGAACAGCAATCAAACGAGCTAATTAAAAAAGAGGTGCTCGCAGCGCCAGCAAACGAATTTTCCCGACATTATACGGAGTTTTTTGGCGGTACGTGTCGGGCCCCGCGGGGGGTCATCAGCAATTAGTGCGCATTCACACCGCGGCGCTGCTGCCGCTGCTGTCGCTGGTGGCGCTGCCGGAGCCAGCCGGCCGAGCCTCTCATCGGGGCCGGCTGCTGGCGGATTACAGGAGCGGCGCGGGCCGCGGGGCCGGGCCGCCCAGCCTGCGGTTTCGTGTCGAAAACCGTCATGATGGTGGTGGCGGCGGTGTCTAGGATCCTGCTCCCGCGCGACCTCTGCCGCTCCCGACCCCACCGGCAGCGCGCGGCGCGTCAGAAAAGGTTGCTGCACCCAGAAAAATGATTCCTTGGATCAAGGTTAGACTTACCTAAAAAACTTAACAAGGTCACAAACCTTGACCCAAGCTAAACTTCGTTCAGAGTCTTGATTCAAGTATATAAATTATTGAAAAATATTGACATGACTAATATTTTGTCACCTGAATATTTATGTAATCACTACGATTTTCTTGTCCCTCAACGAAATATTTGATAGGGAAAGCATATTTGTCACTTCTGAGCAGAACACGCTTAAAAGCCCGATTCTCCTGATATGCAATTGTTTCATTGTGCCGGTTTTATAGGCACGCAAATGTGTGACGAAAAATTCTTGGACAAAATTTAGGGGTGGGCTTTTTGTAGTGTGGCGAAGAAATCCTCTGCCTCTGACGCAGCCTACCGTACACCCAGAAAAATGGATTCTTGATTTTAGTCTCAAATTGCATATTCTTGGTTTTCGCAATTAAATGTTACTTAATCAAGTAAATTTTACTCAAATGAAGTAAATTTTACTTAAATCCAGTAAATTTTAGCTGGGTAAACCAAGTATCAGTAAAATCAAGAATCCACTTTTTTGGGTGTATCACATCGAGGCAAACAGTTACTATTTCCAGCACCCCTGTATGCGCGCCCAGTCATCTCTTTAACTTCCGGCCCGGGCTGCCCCTGAATACCCTAAGTGGAGAATATATAGTTCGGGGACGGCCACACCGTTCTCCGACGCTGGTGTTTGTCGTGGACATGACATGCCCCGTGCGCCGGGTCAGAAGCGGGCAGCGGCGGCGTGCGCTTCCGCCGACATTCCAGGCGTGGCACGGCCGTGACGGCGCTGCGCGGCGCACGCGGGGCCCGGACAGAGATTCTCTCTCCCTTCCTGGGCCCACGCTGGGCGTTGGCGTAGTGAGGCTGCCCCCCCGCCGGCCAGCCGGCCGGTACGCCCACGTGCATGCCGGCGAGGTGGCCGGCCGCGCGGCGCAGCGCTCTCCTCCCGCCCCGACGCCGGTGTCCTGTGAGCGAGTCCCTCCCCGCCGGGCCCCGCCGGGCCCCGCAGGCCCGGAGCCGCAGCAGCCATCCGCTCTGACTGCGGCGCCGGCATTTTACGGCCGCAGCGTTCTGAAACTCAGCCGCGATATTCGAGGTAGGTTCCACCTTTCAAAAAAGGGCTGGAAATTCTACTGATGCAATTTCTTTTCGGAGCTAAAGCGGCGAAAGCCCACCTCTCCATCGATTCTCAGCGAGATCGGCGGGTCACATAGCTCGGCCTCCGTACATAACACGTACACGCCGCATCTTCCCACCAATTAAAGGACCGTGCCTCCGGAGACAGCCGCGCGGGTCCCAGGAGGTGTGCGCGGGGCTTCTCTTTTGTCATGGACGGCGGAGTATCCGGGAGGGGGGGGGGGGGTCGAAGTGAGCGCGTGCGCGTCGTGGCGTGTGAGCGGCGTGTTTGTCGGAATGCGTCGTTTTGTTCAAACAGTCCCTCCCCCTCTCTCTCCCTCTCTTTCTCCCTCCCTCTCTCCCTCTCTATTTGGACACGGCCTCCCACCCGAGGAGTGACAGTTTGTCAGGGAGGCGCACAGCGTCCCCGCGCAGGTAACTCGGTTACGTCGGACACGTGCACGGCACGCACACGTCACGTGAGTGTGCGTCGTGCTCGCGCATTTTCTTACGCCGCTTCGACGGAGCAACTCGAACCGACGCGTCGCTCTTTAACGGTGCAAGTGTCGGGGAGCTCGACGCTGTGAACGTCACGCTAGGCCGTCACGATCACAGTCACCTCAATCCGTTACACGAGTTGCATTGTGCGTAAGGGCAATGAGAGTGCGTGGGACGGCGAACACGAAAGTGCGAGAGAGACGGGATGCCCCAGTCGACTACAGCAGTGCGAGAGAGAGAGAGCGAGAGAGAGAGGGGGGGGGGGGGGGGAGGAGAGGGAGGGAGAGATTGTCGGGCATCTCTCTTGCACTGCCCCAGTCAGATGCGGCGCCCCGCCTCACTCGGTCGGACCCTGGCCGGGCGGCGTGGCGCGCTCCGTGGGCGGCACGCGGGGCCCGTCCGGCCGCCTCCGGCCTCCTCCGGCCCACGCGGGTACCAGGTACCAGTCTTACGCCCACGTGAGGTGCGCGCCGCGGCGTCGCGACGCGGCCTCCGACACGGGAGCGAGAGAGAGAGAGAGAGGGAGAGGAGACGACGCGGTGCCAGCTGCGTCGGGAGAGAGAGAGAGAGGGAGGGAGGGGGGGGGGGGAGGTAGAAAGGAAGTCAAGTGGTGTGTGCGGCCATCTGGTTCAGCGTTCACAGGCCGGCATGCAGTCCGTCCAGCCCAGCCAGCAGCCGGCCGGGTAGTGGTGCGGCCGCGTGGTGGGGCGTGGCGGGGCGTGGCGGGGCGTGGCGGGGCGTGGCGGGGCGGGTTACTCTGCTCCAGCCCGATAAGGCTCGCACACACACACGCACACACACGCACTGTCGGATGCACTTACACGCAGTCACGCCCGTACGACATTCGGGCGGAAGGAGAAAGATTACGTCCGACGCCGTCTCTCGGACGGACAGACAGAAGCGGATTTGCTGCGTACTGGAATTATTTTCTGCGGAGCCCTCGCCAGGCCGCCCTCGCCAGGCCGCCCCCGCCCTCCCCGACAGCACCCGAGGGGAGGGCGGCCGGAGCCGACACCAGCCCGTCACGAGAGCAGAGCTCGCTGAGCACCACCGAGCGGCAGGGTGCCTCCGTCCGTGCGAGTGCCGCTCTCCGATAGGCAAAAGTGAGCGGGGTGGTGGAGGGCAGTGGAGGTTGAGGGCAGTGAGTCCGAGGGCAGCCCAGCAGCCAGGGGCCAGCGCCAGCCCGGCGGCCAGAGGGCTCAGGTCGGGGGACGCCGACACGGCGGCGGCGCTCGTTCCAAGGCCGAAGAAATGTTTCTCTCTCAAGAGTTTCGGCGCCGCTCCCCGCCGCTCCCCGCCGCCGGCCGGTTGGCGGCGCAAACCGACCAAACTGTGTGGGATCGGTCGGCCACACAGCCCGGCAGGCACAACTTGCCGAGATGCCCGATATGGCCATAGAGCGTCCGGCCCAGGCCCGAGCCGTTTATTGGAGTTGCACCGAACCATGTGGGGCAGTAACTGTGCGCCGGGGCCGCGCCGAGGCTGGCCGGCTAGCCAGGCCCGGCCGATCCTGCCTGCCTGCCGCGCGAGCTGATGCAGCCTCGGACTTCGGAGAGTTTCGGAGGACCTCCCTCCCTCATTTCGGCGACGTCATTCCACTCTCAGCCGATATAATTTCGTGTGAAACGGTCGGGGCGCGCTGCCGCCGCCGCCGTGCCGCGCCGAGCACCACCACTTTCACGGGCAACGGCAGAAAAGTTTGCCAAGGGTGTGCAACATCTTGCGGTAGCCAAACCGGAGGGCGAGGGAGAGGGAGAATGGTGGGGATGGTGCGACGTATGGAGCAGGGGCCCGGTCCTGGTCGGAGAGAGAGAGAGAGAGAGAGAGAGAGAGAGAGAGAGAGAGAGAGAGAGATGACGGCGTTGGCCCACACGAACAAGCAGAGCGAAGAAGGGCGAAAAAGTGTGCCGGAGTTATAGAGGGTTGGGAAAGTTCCATGTGGCTGCATGTGGCGCGGCCGGGGGGCGGCGGCCGCGGTGGTCCGGCCGGCGGCGGGGCCGGGCGGGGTGGCGGCCGTGACGCGGGCCGAGTAATGCCCTTAAAATGGTAATGGATTCGGCGCGGACGGGCGCCCCGGCGCCGCGCCGTGTCCGCGCATCCCCCACGGCGAAGGGCGGCCGCACTACCGAAAAATGTGGCCGGCCGCCGCCTGCCGTGCGCTCCTTTCCGCCACCGTTACGCACCGAAATGTTAGTTTCGGGGCTGACTCGGCACCGTCAGGCGCAGTGTCACGTCTGGGCAGGCAGCCCGGCCGAAGCGTGCGGCGGCGTCGTACCCTTCAAGAGTTATTCGGCTACACACCAAATGCTTATGTACTACTTTGTACATAATTATGAACAGATATAAACCATCATAAGATATGCACAAAATCGTACATTATGCATAAAATTGTACATAGTTACGCACAAATAGTACATAATTGTGTACACATTCGTACATAGGCTATGAGGGTTTATATCTTATATCATAAATATGTACAAAAATAGTACATAAGCATTTAGTGTGACGCAGCGTTGTGGCTGACGGGGAGCTCCGAGACCAGTTGTCGACCGCCTGGACGCCGCGTCACTTTACGACACGCTGCTGTGATCGAGGTGGTCAGACAGACCCGGCCGGGCCGACTCTCCGCCTCGTGTGCATCCTTCCCTCATGCGAGTGGAGGATGCACTCGGACGCTGAGGGGGGGAGGGGGGCAACCCCCCGAGGGGCCCGAGGGCCCGAAGGGTCGTCCGGTCTGGTGCGGGGAGGCGCGGCGGGGAGGTGCGGGGAGGCGCAGCAGCTCTACAGCAGCGGCAACGCGGTCTGCTGGGACTGAACAACTGCGGGAGTCTGTCGAGAAGAGAGGTGCGCGCTGCGCGCTGTGACCTCCCTCCCATCCTGTCCCCAAACTCCAGCTCATGGATAAACTTTTTCAAAGGCTCCCCCGGCTCTGTCGCTTCTTTTTTTTTTTTTTTTGGTATCCGTCCAGACAAAAAGGCTATGAGAGGATGAGGAAAATTGTGTCCGCGAGTGCGAGCAACAACTTCTGCGCCCGGCCCGCGCCGTCACTGCTCGCCGCCCGATACCCAACTCTCCTCATTTCACCCCCCGCAGCCCCGCAGTCCCTCTCGCCCGTCCGCACACATCGGCGATACTCCGGGGCCGCCATTTATTTCCCACCCTTTAATTTTTGGCCATTTTTCACGGGGCGGTGCGCAGCGGCGCTGAGGCAGGCGGTTAGTTGGGGCGCCCCCGCCCCCCCCCCCTCCCGGACAACATCCATTTACCGCCCCTCCCGAAAGCAGGGCGGGGAAGAGCGGAACGCGGCCGCCGTGCTTGGGGCCGCGCGTGCCGTGTGGCCGTGCGGTGCTGCCGCCGGGCGCCGCGGCCACGGCCGCGCGGATCCATCCGTAATGTGTGGCCGCGGCGCCGGGAGCAGGAATGTGCCCGGCCATTCTGTAGTGCCGCGCTCCCCACAGCGTTGGGAAGCCGTTGAGAATATCCCGAACGCGTATCAATAAATTGTCACCACTCGGCATTCGCCGCCAGCGACGGGGATGGTGGTGACGGCAGCCAGGGTCATCCGTGACGGCAGCGGCAGCGCTGCGCTGCCCCGCGGCCCGCCCCCCGGCCCGCCCCTTGCCGGGACGGACTACAATCTGCCCGCCCCCTTCCCCGCCGTGATCACGGAGGGGCACGGCGACGTCTCAATCGCTGCAGGAATGCAAAGTGTTTACTTTGGCAAATGAAGCGCGCACGAAGCCCTGCTGATGCCGCTGCTGTCGCCCTCCCCGTCATTTGCACACTCGCGGCGCGGAAGGCATCGCGAATAGGCGCAGGGAGGGGGGGGGGGGCAGCGGATCGACTGAAGCGGAATGAACTAACTGCCGCGAACGAAGCTCCGCGCGGGATTAGCAGAGGACATGGACCTCGCTCATTATATTGTCCCGGCGTGCCGCGGCCTCGCGTCGAGCTGCTAGACCTGCAGTCCCGGCGTGGGTCCGCGGGCCGTGTGCTGGTGCCGATACCATAATTTCATTATTTCTAGAACTGCAGACTCACAGTTCCTGTGCGATTCAAAACGATATCAAACAATATCGAAACCAAAGGGGGGAACAACTTCGGTAATCGCGTGCACAGTACACCTCGCCCGGTACATAATAACAAGTAATCACATCATGACAGACATTTTCCGATGTTTTCGGTGGTTCCTGTTAACCCCCCCCCCCCTCGAACAAATGTGCGTTAAATCGCAAAAAAAATGGCCAATTCAGACTCAAAATCGGTTTAAATACCGATTACTTTTATTGTACCGCCTAGTAATCACAGGTAATCGGTGATCATGTGTACACCTCAGGACCAGGTGGTTCCCGCCTCGATCGAAACGCGACATATCCTGCAGGGCAAAGTGAATGACTGACATTGTACAGCCGCTTTGCCGGCGCGTTGTCCGCCGAAGAAGTGTCGGCACAGTCCTCCTTCTGTGACTGGCAGATGTTCCGACCCTGACCCTGATGTATCGCGCCCGGGCTGCGCCCGCCTGCCGGCCCGTGACGTGACGCTGACGCCGGCTGACGCCCGCTGCCGGGGGCCGGGGGCCGGGGGCCGGGCCGTGTCTGTAGCTCGTCCGACCTAATCTCGGCCCGGCAGCGGCCGCCGGCCAACGCCCAAACGAAGCCAATCTTAAGCGAGACGTGGGCCGGGCGATGCGGGAAGGGTGAAATGCACAGTGGATATCGGAGCAGGGAACGCGCGGCCGGCGGCGCCCGGACCTACCAGCAGCAGCAGCGGTCCCCCAGGGGGGGGGGGGGGGGGGCGGAGGGCCGGAACGATATTCAAATCCGGCGCGCCCCCGGCCTTCGGGTCGGGCAGCGAGACCTGACGGCCTGGCGGTGCGGCAGTGTGTGCCGGTGGTGCTGCTGCCGGCCGCCAAGCCGCCAAGCGGGTGACCCGCGGCCGGGCCGCACTGAAGCAGCTGCCGGTGTGTTGGGCACTGCTCCTCCCGCCTCCGATATGCCAGCGACAACGACAACGCTTCTCCCTGCTGATAAAACATTTAATAAACTAAAACGTCCCGCCTCTCTTTCTCTCTCTGTCCCTCTCTCGTGCACACACGCGCGCTCGCTCTCGGACTGGCACTCCATCCGTCAGCTATTACCGCACGAGAGCGGCCCGCGCGGCTCCGCACGGCTCTCCGCCGCGCCCCGCCGCGCATCGGATTGACGCGTGCAGTGATTGATTGTGTGGACTCGGCTGATGGAAGTAAGCCGACAGAGAGTCGGCAAAGGAAATGTCCCGCGCGAATCGAATAAATTTGTGACGGGCGAACAGCCGCCGGGCCGCGCGCCCTCCGCGGTCAGGATCAAAATGCCGAGGTGTCCACAGCTCAGCCCCAAAGCGTACAATGATTTGTGTTGATTGTGTCGATCCCTGCAACATTTGTTGATGAATTTCGAATTGCAAGCCAATTTATGGCGCTTCACGACCTTTTTTTTACCACAATAATGCGGCTAAAACCCTTCTCTTAGCCAAGTTTTCAATATTTTCAATCGATGATTGTGCTTGATTGTCTCCAAATGTGTACGATCATTGTCCTAAGGTGCGCGTCCCTCGCAAAATACGGTCTGATGGTGTGGTAAACTGTACCGCGACGGTTTTATTCTTATGCCGAAAAAAATGTCGAATGCTGACTAAAGTTTTCATGACTTCGCGGGGCACATTCCAGGTATACAACACGGGAGCGTGCTGGGAGTGGATGAGTCGGCAGTAGTTGAGCCCCACCTCCCCCCACTTTTCTATTTGCGCATCAAACACTGCATACACCAGCCCAGCGTACGCCAGACTTGTGGAGTGAAATTATGCACGGATGCGATGGATACACCACCAAGGGCGTTGGCAAGCAATTTCCCGTGGATGGGCGGGGCCCGCGGGGGGCCTGCGGGGGGGGGGGGGGGGGGGGGGCTGCGGGGGGCTGCGGGGGGGCTGCGCTCAGAGCCCCCGCGCGGGGCTCCACGTGTATCCTCTCATTCATAGGGCGTCCCCTAAAGCCCCCTATATATACATATATACACACCCCGCTGGAGACGCGGCCTCGCGGCAAGCGCCCCCTTCTTATTGAGATCCGTATTCGCATTCACAAAAGGGGAAGTGCCCGCTGGGCCCGAGGCCCGGGCATACATCAGCCCTTGTAACCGTCGTTCATTTGTCACCCCCGGGCTCCTCCTTCGATGCTCCCCCCGTCGTCCTCTGGTCGTCCTCTGGTCGTCCTCTGGTCGTCCTCTGGTCGTCCTCTGGTCGTCCTCCGGTTGTCCTCCGATCGTCCTCCGGTCGACCTCTGATTCTCCTCCGGTCGCCCTCCAGTGCAGCGGTCCCCCGCCCCCCCAGCTGCGCGCGGTGAGGGGCACGAGACCTTCCGCGAAGCCCGAAAATGTTTGCGGCACAACTTTGTGAGGCAGACTCGGCGGGTCGTTATCTTCCTGCGGCTGCCTTCGGCTCACAGAGATGTTCCACGGCGCCGTGTGTGATTACCGGGACGCGCGCTGCCACACCGCCGCCAACACCGAGGCGGGGATCCGCATGGAGAGCGGCGGGCCGCGCATCACACACGCCCGCAGACGTCCGCGGCCCGGGCGCCGCTGCGCTCTCCAGGGGCTCATACATACAGCATGGGGCACTCGAACCGCACCCGCGCGCCGCGCCAGCCGCGCCGACTCAAAGAGACGTACGCGCACATGCAGCTACAGCGCACGCTGGAATATGCAGGAGCGTCTGAGAGCGCGCCGCACAACAAGAGCGCCACGAGCGAGCGTGAGGGCCCGATACTTCCAGTTTGTCGCGGTGACCCTGCCGCTGCCGTGCCTCCAGCGGCCTCCAGCGGCACGCAGCAGCCGCAGTCCGCCCTCAAGAGAACAGCCACCCCCGCCCCGCCCTTGCTGGCTAATGTGGTGCCGGCGGGGGCCCGGCAACATTGTCTCTTTACTGACAGCAAGATTGCCTCCGCCCGGGGCGCCCACCCAAGGGCTGCGCCGAGGGCCGAGGGCTGAGGGCTGTGCCGAGGGCCGGCCTGCTCAGGATCCACGGCCCGGCTCCTCGCCGGAGTCCAAGGAATTTATAGTGTTCCGTGCGCGCTGTCGGCCACGCTCCCCGAGCCCCCCTCCCCATTGACACAGTGGCCGTGGCTAAAGAACCCCCCGGCTCGCTCGGACATACAGGCGGCGCAGTGACATAAGCGCCGCCGCCCGGGACGAGGCGCACTGCTGAATTTTAAAGCGGGCGCTCCGTGTCGGCGGCGGGCCGAGGTCCTCCGGTGTGCCCCCGTGCGCATGTGCGTCGGCCGACCCCCCATGAGCGTGTGACAGTCGTACCGAGTCCAGCCGCCCCGCCTAGCCGCATTCGGCACTTGTCACAGACAGCCTGCACCCCCCTTCCCTCTCCGTGGAGCCACTCACTGCTGTACTCGGGCCGAGTCTTTGCGCCAAATCATTACAACCCCTTGTTCGGCAGCCCGCTCATCCCCCTCCCCCTGCTGCGCCCCGCCTCCCCGCTCCCGGGTCTCTGGGCCGCCCCACGCAGCCGTGCGGACTCTGCGAACGTGACGCATCTCCATGAATTAGGTTCGGGGTGGGGGGGGGGGGGGGGGGGGACCCCGCCGGCCCCCGCCGCAGCACCCCAGCCACATGCCCATCAGGTCACAAGCCGCAGCCCGCGGCGCTCCTTCCACCTCCTCCGGCCTCCTCTTGGCCTCCTCCAGCCCCCTCACGCGCACCGCTGGTCATGGCGTAACCGCCAGCCCCCCTTGTCAGCACGGCACCGCGACAATGTGTATCAATCCGCCCCCCTCCCCCTGTTATCTCACCCCCACAAAAGCCAGCGCGCTTTAGTGCAGCCTCGCCACACCTCACCCCCAGGCGCGCCAGTCACGGTTACATCACAGGCGGGGGCTGCTGCCGACAAGAGTACTCCACATACTCTCTGTAGTCCTGAACGGTAGGACGCAAAGTATCGCCATCACACGCTGTAGGCATTTCTAACGAAGCTCGATAACGGAAGCGGAAGAACTATGACACTACCCGGGTTCGCTCTGGAAGTACTCCTGTTATTCTTCCACTTCCGCTCTCGAGGATCGCTGGACATGCCTATCGCGAATAATACAAGACGTTCTGTTTCTTTCCGATTTTTTTAAAAAAAACTTCCGTCTTGCCGATCCCTGATTTATTTTCTCAGAGCATTTCCAGCACGACTCATAAATATAAAACTACAAAACGTCGTCACGAACGGCATTTGAACGTACCCCGAAAACGCCCCGCAGTATATTCCCACCAGTCCTAATTTCTGACTTCTCCATCAAGGTGTACTTTCTCGAGTTTTTTTTCCCAAGGTTCCCCATATTTGTGCCGGAACTATGGAACCACAAACTTTCCTCCCTGCCTTTGGCCTCGTGAACCCCTCTCGTTATCCCCCCCCCCTCCTCCCCGCGCCGCTAGCGGGAACAACCAACATTCCCCTCCCCTCCCTGCACGTCCCGCTGACAAACCCGATTGTCAAACAGTCCTCCGACTCCATCAATTCCGCCCCGTTCGCCGCGCGTCGCTCCCACTCTCGATACGGGAGGTCGATCTGTTCGGTCTGTTGGTACCGCCGGTAGCGCCGCGCGGCGCCCCGCGGCCCGGGCAGTGCAGCCCCGCGAGCCTTAGGGACAAAAGCCTTCGCCGAACAACGTTTCTGCGGCGCAGTCAGTCGAGGCAGGAGCGGCGGCCGCGAGACCTAAACAGGGCTGGAGTGGCCGAAACAATGGCAGAGTGTACGACGAGCTCGGCCGGGTCACAGCTGCGCTGCGCGCTTCCAAGCACTCGCTGTCCTCGTCGCGCGAGCGGGGAGCCGCCCTGAGTGCGAGAGAGAGAGAGAGAGAGAGAGAAAGAGAGAGACGGCTGCGGGCGGGCGGGCGGATGAGTCGCGGCGCAGCGCTGTCACAGGTGCCGCCGCTCGCTTGTCGGCGGCGGCGTGGCTGCGGCAGGCTGCGGCCGTCCCCGCCCCACCGGTACACTGGGAGTAGGGGCCAGGAGGAGCGGGAAGAGGCTCGAGAGTGGCAGTGGTAACAAGAACACTTGCACGGCGTTGCGGACCGTGGCTTCGTGCCGTCTTCTCGCTATCCCCAACGATGCTCGAGAACGGAAGTAAAAGAAAAACAATAATTTCTAAGCGGAAACGGGTATATGAGAAATCGCTTCGCGTCCCGCGGTGAAGCCTAGCTCACTCTGCCACTAAAGATTTATCACGCTACCGGTTTCCACGTGTTCTTGTTCTTCCACTACCGTTGTCAATCCTCCTCGGAAGTGCCTACTGAAGACGCAATCGAAAATAGACCAGTTGGTGATGTGAACCTAACCTAACCTCTGCAGAGGCACGGCGCACTGCTCAACGCACGCCACCCTCCGCTGGCTTCTGTTATTCACACGGAGCCGTCTGCTGCCCGCTTCCACCTTGTACATCACTGCCAACGGACCTCTCTTGGATGTACAAAGCGGGTGAGTTTGTAGGAAGAAAACAAAAACGCATTGCATTCTGTAAAGGTGGTAGAATATGTTCTTAATTGTCGCGTCAAGTGACAAGTGTCCTCGGCAGCCGGCCGACCGCGGCCGTGGCGAGGCGAGCCCAGCCGACCAGCCCGGAGCCTGACTTCAGACCCGCTTCTGTTTACCGACCCAACGGGGGTTCGCGTCGCTCTTCCGCCCCGCCGCGCGCCGCCCAGCGCCGCCCAGCGCCGCCCAGCCTCTGCTCCGGTACACTGGAAGCCGTCTAATCGTGTCCTAGAAGCTGCGAAACTACCCAAAACGTGCGCTTCTGGGAGGGTTTCCGGGGAGTTCTAAAAAAAAAATTAAAAAGAAAACTATACATATCTCAGGACAAAAAAAATCACCGATGTGTTCAGCACATTTACTTTACCGAAACAAACCCTCGCGGAGCCCTTAATCTCAACATTTCCTTTCTTTTATATGACACTTTCTGTAGTTTGGGCGCAGGGGTTTCGTAGATGATTGCACGCGATTGCGCCACAAAAAAATCAAATTTATCTTCCTCGAAGTGTTCCCTACCGGCGCTCCAACCGGCAATTTGCAGAAATTTGCAGAACATTTTCAAAAAAAATATTTTGTGACGTGTGGCAGGATTAGGGAAAAGTGTAAATATGGTTATCTCCGAAACTATTCGTTAAATCGCACTGAAATTTTGGGACCGGCGATACAATGTCAACGCAACTCATGGGGTCAGATAGGCAACTCTTCATAACTAAGAAGGATAATAACTTTTCCACTAGACACGCACGCATTTACTGAGCGACCAGTGCTCGCAAGTCGCTTGCGGTAAAACGTGTCTGAACATGTTGCGCTTCCGACCCGAGTGCTCGTCCCTGTATTATGTTTACAAATATAATCGCCTTTTGTCAGTTTCCAGATGCAGTGAAAGAAATGTTGGAGGACAGCAGCAGTGAATCTGAATCCTCTGATGAATCTTGTTTTATTTTTTCGCAAAAAGAAGTACTGCTAATGTTCATTCGGTTCCGATGCCCGATCGTTTTTTTGTCATTTCTAACGGTTTTCTGCTTAAGTTTTTATTTACATTTGGTTTTATGTAAATATTTGTGCAGAAAACAGAAATGCACAAGACTCGCCAATTACATTACTGTGAACCACCCTTATCTCTCCTCTGGCATTGCAGTTCAGGTTACTCTTAGTAGCCGCACTGCTACGTAATGAAAACCCAAGCATGCGCACTTGTTGCCTACCGATTGCCTGTTTCATCGCCTACTTCGTCTCCAGCCTAAAAATACGTCATTTCAGACTTATTGCCTACTGATTGCCTACTGATTACCTACTCATTGCGGCCTATTTCCTACTCATTGCATTTTAAATCGAATTTCAGACAATAGTCTTGCTACATTTAGACTGACCTTGGATCATTTTTTTCACCGGCAGTTTTGCCTACCGATTGCCTATAAGAATGCACGCGCTTGAGCAGAAACGTTCCTGATTGCCTTTTGAGGGTAAATTTCGTGTCTGCTGTTCACGCGCAACTCCAATTTCTTCTAACAATGCAGGGTTGCCTACCATTTGCCTACATAGGTGCAGAGGTGTTCACATGAGGCCCCCTTGCCTGTAGAAGCTACGTGCCAAATTTCAAGTCTCTAGAGCAAACGGTTCACCTGCTGCAGAGTTTTGGCCGCGTTTCTGTGGATTCCGGCCACTGTGCGCCGCCCAGCGCCGCCCAGCCTCTGCTCCGGCGGCGTCGCGGCGGCTCGGTTTTCGCTGGTTTTCGCTCGGTCCCTCCCGATCCCTCCGCAGTCACTCGCCACCTCGAGAGAGTTGTGCCGCGCCCAAGCGGAGGGGGGCCTTGACCAGCCGTCCCGGCCGGCCGCGGCGGCAACGGGGGGAGCGATGGCAACCTTGGGATGTTTCCCTCTGGCAGGGGGCGCCCAGGAGGCCCCCCGGGGGGTGCGTCAGGGAGGGCAGCGCCACGGCATGGAAAGGCATACTTCCCTCACTTCCCGTGTCCCCGCCGGTCCCCGCCGGCCCCCACAGGCACCGGCACCCCCACCCCAGCCACTTCTTCATTCCGCCACTCGCAATCTGAATGCCAGCCCCGCGCCGTGACCGTATCTGGACGGACGGCGGCGGACGCGGCCCGACAGAGGAGATGGAAGCAGATGACAGAAATTCAAATTCAGAGCGGGAAGGAGGACGGCGTGTTCCTGGTCGCGGCGTCCAGAAGGCCACCCCGATTCGCTTGACAGCCTCCTCCTCCTCCGCCGCCGCCCTGGAGTGCCGCGAACACGGGGGGAAGTACTCCGCGGGCCGACACTAGTGTTGAAAATTACGGTACTTTTCAAAAACTACGGTAAACTACATAGTTCTACCGGTAAAAATGGTAATTTTGGTAGTGTACGCGATTTTCGCCTATTTTCAGATAAGGGGAAGTCCGCGCGCCCTGAATATAATAGTTTTCTATTATATTCTATATAATAGAATATATACATATTCTATTAGCTGTACTGTGCAATACAGTGCGTTCGTCAAACAAAAGCAATTGATCGTCACTGACTGATGTAGTGGTGGAAGTTCAGTCTGTGATGTTAACGATAAAGATCTACAGACCGGTTTTCCTCGCACAGATCACAAGTCCGCAAGTTGGTAATAAGAGCGCGAAAACCTGCCGTCTGCACCTCCAGAACTGAATGCGTCCTTTTATTGTGTGCCTCTGTGTCATTTCTGCGGACGCAAGGACTCGAAAATGTCAAAATAGCAAAACTACCATTCTACCAATTTTACCTCAGTCAAAAATACCCGGTAAACTACCAATTCTACCGGTAAAATTACCGGTTAGTATACCGTAGTTTTCAACACTAGCCGACTCGCGGGGTATGGACAGCTGACACGATATAATGCCCGGCTGGGAAAAATATACTGTATGCTGACGCTGACATGGTGGCGTCGAGCGTGCGGCACGGAGCCGCGGGGAGTGCGAGTCGGCGGCGCCCCTCCCGGCCGGCCGCCGGCCCGCTGACCTCCGCCCCCACAAGCCGCCGCCCGGCCCACCATACCTGCGGGATACGCGACGCGCGATTTACACCACCTCAGCACTTTGCGAAGCACGTGAGTCATCGAAAGGGAGCCTGGGCGGGCTGTCTCTCTCACACCCCCGCGGCGGTCCGCCCGGCTCCCTCGCGCCCGACAAGGACGGAGACACGCCACGACCACATACATATGGATCACGCCCTGTCCGGGCCACACAGACCGGCGCCCCCCCCCCCCCCCCCCCCCCCCTCCTTCTCACCAAAGTCTCCGGGGATGGATTTTCAATTTGCTCCCTTTTCGGCCGGCCTTTAGCGTCAGTCAAAGCGGCGGGCCACGGGCCTCATGTTGTGGACAGAAATGATTTTTCGATGGATTTCAGAGAGAGAGAGGGGGGGGGGGCTCTTAATTAAGAGCGGCATTCCGCAAGGCGGTGGGCGAGTGAGCTCCACAGTCGCCCTTTCGGGAGAGAAAAAACAAACTCCGAGCAGAGTGTGTTTGTGATTCTCATACGGTCCTGTCGTCCCGTCCGCCGCGAGGAGTGTGGGTCTTTCCAATCGAGCGTCCAGTCGGCAGACGCACTCTGAAAAGAAATCTCGCTTCTTACAAAATACTCCATCAAGCACAGGAGACCAGCATTCTTCTATTTTTGTTAGGCAAGAGTATACTCTATAGTTATTCTATAGTTACTGTGATTAGACTGCTACCCGTCAGACATTTTCTACAATTTGAGTCATATTATGTATTCATTTAAGTATGTCGCGAAATTCATGCCAGGAGCTTGTTTATCATGTAAACCACGTCTTCATTCCACTCCTGATTTAAGTCGAGACGAGACGGAGGCATGCATTACACGGAGTGCGAAACTATTTTTGACACAAATCTATTCCACTTGAATCAGGTGCCCTCCTGGATGCGACTGGGGTCGACTGCACGTGTTTCAAAGCCCATTTCACTTAAAATGAGGGATACAGTGACCGTCTTCTCCATAGGTTTCCGAACACCGACGCCCACACGGCGCGCGCTGACGGGTCGGCTGGTGCCGCCGGCTGCGCTGTCGGAGCGCGGCGCGGCACTGGCGCTAGTTGTCCAGCCGTTATCACTCACCGAGCGGCGGGGGCGCTGTTATCAGCTGTTATCTCTCGGCGCGATGGGCCGGCCGTGTCATCCCATCGCACGCAGCTGGCGGTCCCGACAGCAATCCCTTCCTCACGCAAATCCCCGCATCAGTCCGCGTCCTCAGCGAGGCGTAACTGTCGGCCACTCTCGCGGAGTCAGCCGGCGGCAGACGACATACCGGCCCGCGGTGGTCGGATGGGCCGCGGCGTGCGCGGTATAAACAAACGACGGCTGCGGACGGCGCCGGCGCGGTGCGGCGGTGCGGCGCGTGGCGGCGGGGTCTCCAACGCGTGCTAGTCCCGGGCCGGCGCCGACGAGACTACGGAGATTCCCTCCCGCCGCGCCGCACCACGCCGCCACGCCGCTGCGCCCCCCCCCCTCACGCGTCGTCTGCTGGCCGAGTGGCGCTCTCTAGCGGCGGCGCGGGGGAATACGAAACGGAGCGGGCCGGCGGCAGCGGCACGCGGTCTCCCGAAGGGAACGAGTGTGAGCACGTTGCTGGTGCGCACACTCGGTTCCTTTGCAGAAGTGTGGGGATGCCACCGTGGGCACGTCATGTGCGTCCTCACCGTAGGTTTGGCAATTGACGCCTTCACCGTGGGCGTCAATGGGCGGTGTCCTCTCACCGTGGGCGTGGCATTGGGCGTCCTCACCGTGGGCACGTCGACAGTCGTCTTCACCGTGGGCACGTCAATGGGCGCCCTCACCGCGGATGTGCTCGAGTAACGCCCCCGGCGTACTTGTTCCCGGGTGATGTCCGCCCCGGCAAATATCTTTCACTCTCACGCACGCCTTCGCTATTGTTCGCCGGGGCGCCGCTGGCGCTGCACCGCGGCGATCGGGCTTAACGGGCGCGCAGAGTGGCGCGCAGCTGTTAACGGCGCCAACGCCATTGTGCGCTCGACATGCGACCGGCCCGAGAAATAAGCATATCTGCCGCGCGCGGCTCGAGCGAACGACCCTCCGGCCTGCTGTGCGGCTGTGCGGCGGCTGTGCGACGTCTGTGCGGCGGCTGTGCGGCGGCTGTGCAGCGGCTGTGCGGCGGCTGTGCAGCGGCTGTGCAGCGGCTGTGCGGAGGCTGTGCAGCGGCTGTGCGGCGGCTGTGCAGCGGCTGTGCGGAGGCTGTGCGGCTGTGCGGCGGCTGTGCAGCGGCTGTGCAGCGGCTGTGCGGAGGCTGTGCAGCGGCTGTGCAGAGGCTGTGCGGCGGCTGTGCGGCGGCTGTGCAGCTGTGCGGAGACTGTGCAGCGGCTGTGCAGCGGCTGTGCGGAGGCTGTGCAGCGGCTGTGCGGCGGCTGTGCAGCGTACAGGCCGTCTCTGTTCATCTCCGGAGGCCCTGAGAGGCGGTCCTTTGGGTTCTGGTGACGTGAAGATAGCCCCTCTCCCCCCCCCCCCCCTCTCCACGCCCGCACCCGGCCGCCACGGGCGCATCGCCTATATTGCGGTTTGGGCGGCGCATAGCGGCGCGTCAGTAATCAGATGGGAACAGAGCGGTGCCCGGCGGAGCCGACAGAAGAGGCGGCCTCGTAAACGAAATAACTTATTCCGAGGGAGAACGCCCGTCCATAAAGCATTAATAGGAAAGACAATGTGTGTGAGTGAGGGAGAGAAAGCGAGGAGAGAAAGAGAGAGTGAGAGAGCGCACCACCTAACTGTACCTCAAAAACGAGACCATGGAAGAGTACAAAACTCGATCAAAATTTTGTTTCCGATAAAAAATTTCTTGCTCAGAGTTAGGTAACGACCAGGGCTTGGGTGTGAGACAAGCATTTCTCTATCCCGCGGTCTGAGCATCTTGGCCCCCTGCGCAGAGGGCGCTTGGCGGGAAGGCTAGTCCGGACCGCACGGCTCGCGCCACTCGTCGGCGGTTGTCTGACTGCACCCGGTGTATCTGCTCCGCGCGCACCCGCACCCGATCGGTGCGGCCGATAGGACACGGTCACGGCGTCGTGCCGCACGTCTTTACGGCCGGTAGCGGACCGAGGCCGGCGGGGGTCCCTCAGGGGGTCCCTCTGGGAGTCCCTCTGGGGGTCCCTCTGGGGGTCTCTCAGCGAGGAGACTCCAGAGGCCGCGACAGCAGTAAATCACCCGGGAAAAACAGTTTATGCGCCAATAAACCGGGCAGAGATGCGTTTCTGTTAGCGCTCCCCCCTCCCCCCTCTCTCTCCAATAACATTTGGGGCGGTCTTCGCGGCGTCCTCAGGAACTCTTAGATTGGCTCTTCCTGACCGCGTTCACGAGCCCTGCGCAGAGCAGCTTGCGTGCTCGCGGCGGGAGTTGTCCGGCCTGCCTGTCCGCGGGAGACAAAGCAGACGCGTTTCAAGCCCGGCAATGTGGCCGTGGAGACGCCACTGTTAGAAATATAAAGTGAAATTGACGAAATTGACGCCATTTTCCTTAGTTTAGTCATCTTGACTAATTTTAGTCTCTTTTTCCCGTATGCTTTCGTAGTCAGGATGACTTGGCTTGGAATTTTGGTCAGTTCGACTCAATTTTTCTGAGAGTGGTGTTGCTAATGGCTGCCACATACGCACTGATGACACTGCACTCGCACGCGCTCTCTCAAGGGAAACGAATTTTTGATCCATGTAAAAGAATTCAAGAATTTATTCACGATGCTCAGCAAAATTCTTTTGTACTGTAAGCTATGAATTTTGGATGAGAATCCGCGCACAAGAACTCGTTTCTCTGCGCGTATCGTCGATGCTCATGTCCCTCGAAAGGGTTTCCGAATCGAATCTACTCCTGGCGGCAGGATGTCTGTACCCCGGGCGGCGCGACACGGAGTATACACGGCTCGGACGATCCTGAGGGCGCGGTGGCACCACGGAGGAGGAGGAGGGGTCCGGCTACATTCAAAATCTTTCAGCCTCTCTGGCTATTTTTGTGCCGCACTTGCAAACAAGCACTCTGATGAAGTGTCGGCGAGGCGTACAGGCAGAATGTGTCGAATTCACCCGCGGCTCGAGGTGAACTCCTAGACGCTTCGAGTATATAGGTGCGGCCGGGAAGTTGAGAAATGGGCAACCGAAATTAATTTCGAGTCCTGTGAATAAAAGCAGTTGATGAATTTAATGGGGACAAAGCACTTCTTACTCAATCTGCACAAATTTGCAAAAGATACCATTTAGGACAGCCGACGTGAGGCCTGAGTAAATATAGTCAATTCTGATCAGACACAATTGTTTTAGGTTGTGCTGGACTTTGAGATGAAATTTTAAGCCAAAAATGTAAACATAAAAAGTAAAATTTAAAAGTATAATTTATTTTGTTCCCGAGTGCAAAGATGTACAGTGACGATGACAAATCATCCACTTTCCCGATTACTGTTATTCTTTTCATATTTTTTTTCGCTTTGTTTTTACTGGTCCGCCGTCGGAGAATCCTGAGCGTGTGCGGTCCGGAGTGACGAGGCCTCATCTCGCATTACTGCCGAACGTCGGCCCCGCACCGCACCCCGCCGCCCGCGCCCCCCGCCCCCGCGCCGCCCCCGGCACTGCCCCCGGCACTGCCGCCGCTGCGCCCGACCCGCCCGTCTCGCCGCGGCCGCCCCCGCGTTCCTCGCCGGTGGTGCTCGGCTGCTGCTGGGACTCCACTCGCCCCCGTTGTTCTAAATGCGTCCAATGGCCCAGTGTCCTACTGGCGCTGTGGCCACGGTCTTTTCCCCCACCCAGCCGGCCCCCGGACCCTGGCGGGCGGGCCGGGAGACAGCAACAGCTCCCAGCAGCCGCGGTCACTGACAAATATCGCAGAAAAGTGAAGAGGCTTTCCGCCCGGATGCAGCAGCTGACGACGGTCGTCAAAGTACAAGCGGCTGTCCCGGAGCAGGCAACCCCCGACCGGACACGCCTTCCAGCCGGGTGCATGGAGCGCCCGTCATGGCGAGGGTAGGCAGTGCCGTTGGGCGGCAGTGCGACGCGGGACTGCCTACCTGACAGGGGACTCGAGCCCCTGCCATGGTCGGGGTAGGCAGTCCCGTTAGGCGGCAGTGCGAAGCGGGACTGTCTACCCTGCAGGCGCTCGCGGGCGCCTACCATGGTAAGGCCAAAGCTCGGCGGGTGTGCCTAGCTGGAAGTCGTCCGGCAAGCGCAAGGGCCGGTTCGCCTTCGTTGGCAGAAGCGTTGCGAAGCTTGCGATCCTAATTTGCTCTTGGCGCTCATTGCTGGTGGAGGCAATTTGCCGTACGGACTTGTCTGCGCCGTGAACCCTTCTCAAACCGTGTAGCGAGTATTGCCAACGCCTATGAGCACTCTTTCGAGAGATCGACTAAAATCCTTAGTTTGGTCCATAATTCGTTGGGGGAGGGGAGGGGGTTTTGACACTTCGTGTTCGCCCCGAAACCCGAGATCGTTGGATGGGGATGGCTCCCGCTTGGTGACAAACACATGTTCCTCAGGCAAAAGCGAACGTGCTTTTTTTGTGAGGGCGGGGGTCCTGCGCTTTGCACAGCGCCGAGAACTTGATGAAATGCACATGTTTTAGTTCTTCCAAAGGAACTTTCGGTTCGAGTAACAATAAAAATCTTAAATGACTGCACCCAGAAAAATGGATTCTTGATGTTAGTCTCAAATTGCGTATTCTTGGTTTTCGCCGCGAAATTTTACTTAAATCACTTAGTTTTACTTCAGTCGAGTAAATTATACTTAAATCAAGTAAATTCTACTTTAGTCAAGTAAATTTTACTATGCGAAATTGCGAAACCAAACATTTCCTAATGCATGGTTTGACACCACACATTAGGTAATGCGTGGTGCTGCTACCACACATTTCCTAATGCATGGTCCTTCTACCACACATTTCCTAAAGCGTGGTGGGAAACCATGCACTAGGAAATGCATGGTCTGAGACCATACAGTAGGTAATGCGTGAAGTTATGCATTTGGATTTGCAGTGTAGGCAAAATATTTTCGTGATTTGTGAATACCGTTTTTAAAAAAAAATCCTTTTTTCGTTTCCATAACGCATCAGGGAGTCGAAACAATGTGCTTTATTTAATGATTTCATGCTCAGTTTAATGGCGTCTTTAACAATTGTAAATTCGGGGTTTGTTCCAAACTGACATCCCTCAGCGCGGCGCTCTAGCACAGGCCTCTCGGCGACACAATGGAGCACATGCTCATTTGTGTACAGATCGAGTGGCCTGCATCCAACTCTACGCGGCGCCCGGCGGCGCCCGTCAGGGCCTGGCGGCACCCCTCCGCACGAGCGCGCTAGTTAGAAGGTGGGAGGGCTAAGTGACCGGGAGATTCTCAGGGTTGTGTAGCCACCAGTACTCACCAAGTCAAAGAGAGGGGCCCGGTAAATAGAAAGAGAGAGAGAGAGAGAGAGAGAGAGAGGCGTAGATGAGTTATTGAGGCAGGCAGGGATGAGATCACAGAGAGGAGAGGGGGAGAACAACGGTACGGAGGGAGGAGGATGGAGAGGGTGGGGGTAGCCTAGAGGACTAGAGATGTCGGCGGTGAATAGGATGATGTGGGGAGGGGAGAAGTGGGGCAGGAGAGACATGGGAAGGAGCGGAAGGGTAACTGTCAACCGGGCACCTCATGCCATTCATACTGCCTAAGAGGACCGAAATTAGACCTGAGCAGAATGTGGAGACGAGAGGTTCGATGTTAGCCGACTCGGTACTTGGACGCGCAGGACCGTCCGTATCCGTTAGAACCCCCTCCCGTGACCGTGCCATATCTGGATGCAGCACAAGGCGCTTGTAGAACTTGGAAGCTACAGGCTGCCGTCAAA
This sequence comes from Megalurothrips usitatus, assembly GCA_026979955.1. Taxonomy (NCBI): domain Eukaryota; kingdom Metazoa; phylum Arthropoda; class Insecta; order Thysanoptera; family Thripidae; genus Megalurothrips; species Megalurothrips usitatus. Next base: position 3,640,598 of record CM049593.1, read on the forward strand.
TCTGGACGTTGTTGGAAAACTATTCGTATGGACGCCTGGCCGGGGTACGCCAGCGGGGGCGCCCCCTCTCCCTCCCCTGCCTGCCCCGGCCCCGCTGGCATCACTGCCAAGGCAACATTCGCGCCCCGGCGGAACCCCCGTAACCAGCGGCCGCGGCCCACACGGACACACCCCTGTGGTGAGGCCGGCGACACAGCCCCCCCCCCCCTCTCCCCCGGCTCGCCGCGGCCGACCCGGGCCGACCGGGGCTGCCCCGCACCGACTCGACTTTTGACGCGGCGGCGAATTCAAACCCAACACTCCTCTGCCGTGCTGCCCCCATCGGGCCCTCCGCCCAGCGGGTGCCTCGCAGGACCCGGATGGGAGCAGGGGTGGGCAGGGGTGGGGCCGCGGGCGGCGCCCCGCCCCGCCCACCTCATCCCCTCCCCCCTCCTCGGATCCTCGGGAGACGGTGGCCGTTTAAATTTAGTCCTGCGGGTGCAGAGGGCACGGTGGCGGCCAGCGTACCGCCCGGCTAAATCGGGTCGGCCAATGGCGCGCGGCCGCCGGGCCACGTGAGCGCCGCCGCCAATGGCGGCCGGGTTCACATGTCAGGGCGGGCGCCACGGACGCCGCCGCGGACGCCGCCGACGCCCCCCTGCGAGGCGCGCGTCCGCTCAGCAGCGCAGTCCACAACATCCCGTGGAGCGAACGGCCCTCGAAAAAGTCAACCAGGTGAGGCCCGCCGTCAGCCACCCAGCCAACGGCCAGCAGCCAGCGGTCCTGCCCGACGACGCCTAGTGGATTACTCGTCGGAGTGCGCAGCCTGGATTAGCGCCCCTCAGTGAAAGTGATTTGCGTTCTCGGTGTCGAGCAGTGAGTGCGAAGCTCGGTGCAAAAGTGCAAAGTGGGTGACCGCCTCCGGCCGCGTCCGGCCGTCGCATCGCCCCGCCCGCCACCACCGCGCCGCCCTGCCGCCGCCAGGTCACCTTCGAAGTGTGCCTCCCGCCACTGAGTGCAAGTGTATTTGGGACGCTCTAGAGAACGGTGCAAGTGCGCCTACGGCCGTCCCGCGAAGTGGTGTGCGAGTGCTCCGCGTCCCGGTCGGCCATCTTGTTGTGACGTCAGTGCCGCAGAGTGAGCGAACTCGGTCCTGGGATAAATTTAGATGCAGTGCTGAAAATGGATGCCGTCGTCGGAGAGGGTTTTTAAGTATTTCAGTTTTTTTAAATTGTGGTTGGGAATCGTGCCTACCCTTGAAAGGCCGTTAGGGCCACATGCAGTAATCGTGATGACACCTCAGTTGTTGTAATACATATTGTCACTGGTTTCGAATTCTAAAATAAGCCCTTACAAATATGTCACCTTCCAAAAGTTTTATCTGAATGCAAGGGCATTCTTGTTAGCACTGCTATTCTCTGTGAGTGTTAACCTTGTAAGGGGTTCTTGTCGTACGGTCACTAAAGGTCGTCGAAAAGTTCATTTTTTTAAAATCGCGAGACAAACGGAAATAATTAGAGCCAAACCACGACATACATGTTTCTCATAAGCACGTCGATTTTCTGGCTAGGTGATAGGTGAGGGCTGGTAGGGAGGCACATACGATCAACGGATGCAAACCTCTTCCAAGTCCAATTTATTAAAACTCATAATGGCTAAGAATGCGTTACATTAATCGAATCCTTGTCTTTACCTTTCTACATCCAATCCTTCGAAGGTAGCGGTGTCTGCTGCTGAAAACCCCGGTTCCCCCAACCCTCGGCCGCCTCAACAGTAAACATCCCCCGTTGCTCGTACCGAAATAGTTGGACCCTGGCTGAACAGTGGAAGGGGAACAGGTGGGGAGGGGGTGCCGGGGAGGGGGAGGGGGTGGAGGTACGCGATTCTCGCGAAAAGGAGAGGAGAGAGGGGGCGGGGAAAGGAGAGGGAAGGGAGGGGCAATGCCATCCTATACATCCGATACAATTGATTTAAAGTGTGAACAGATTAATGCTGCGAATAGACATCAAATTGTACTGTTTCAATTAGGCGGGCCCTGTTTTCCCCCTAGTTGTAAACTGGATACTGTAAAATTGATGTGTTTGTCTAGTTAGTAGAAAATTATTCCACTTCATATTTATATATTTATTGTTTTCCACCCGACTTTTACGCCGCGCGAGCACAGTCCATTTCGGATGTGGTGGGGCGCGGGTACTGACGCATCTGGGCCACATTTGGCACCCGAGCAACGGCAGTGGCTCGCTTGGGAGCGGCGGCCTTGTGGTGGTGGTGGTGGTGGCAGCGTTGGTGTGGCGGTCGTAGTGGTGGCGGTGAACTTTCTCTCGCTGGTTAATAAGGCTTAAGCGAGTATTATTGACGGAGCTTTACTATGGCACCAGCGTAAATATGTTGTTTTGGAGAAATGCGTACAAACGTCGACCTGTCAAGGGAAATATATTCAGGTGACATGTGTCATCCGGCACTACCTGTGTGTCACACGTCACTGTAGGAAGCTCCTGGGCCCGCATACGGGGTCAATTGATAAATGCGGGTTGTGGGTGCTATTTAAATGCACGCTGTAAGGCGTCAAGCTTGATAATAATTTCAAAAACACTGTGCCCCCAAATAGCACACATTGACTTCAACTTTGTCATTCAAACATTTCTTCTTTGTCCTCAGGTCGGAGGCCAACAACAGTAACACAACATGGCGGACGATGAGGTAAGGTGAGTATCATGCGAAAACGCCCAGCATTCGGACGTGCCGTGAAAGGTTTGACTTATTTGCGTGCCGAAAAAGTGTTACCATCAGTGGTAACTCTATATTTTACAACTAGCGTTAGTGACCGGTGCACAGGACGACTTAAAATATTTGAATACCTTCTAGACCTGTGAGCCATGCAACTTTCAAAATACATAGTGTTTCCTTTAATGAAAGCAACAGCCAGAAATATTTTAATCTAATTTTTAGTCACAAATTACTTCGCGCTGCTTTCGTGTGCGGCTAGCCATCCCTGGGCGGCAGGCTTGACCACAGCCCATCTCGGCCGTATAAGTTTGCATGGTTCGCGGCATAGACCTGGCCGACATACAGTGATGGCATGTTTTGTTCCCGCAGCCACACCAGTAGTACCGAGATGGACCCGGCGGTGCGCTGCCCTCGCGACACAACACAAGTCTCTCCGTAGTGTGGCTGTAGACGCTCCTCACTACCTCTAACAAAACACGACAGACATGAGTGGCTCAAAGATAGTCATCACGTGCATTTGTAAGGTGAAACTTTGTTGGAAAGTAAATATTTTGTGCCTTTCCCCAAAAAAATTGTGATGCCGCGCTGTAAAAAATTAAACGGGAAAATTGAGGACATAGAAAAAAAATACGTGATGGTTCTATCCTTCCCACGGTTCTGTCGAAAACATTCTGTTTAACACGCAGTTGGTGGCTTCCTTTGTGACGTCCCGTACATGTGCTTTCTGTGATTGTTTTCTTGTTGTCATGAGTCCAAATTTTACTGCAAGCGCTGTCTGGAAAATGCGCATTACACAGCTGCAACTGTGCCGGTCCTCATTATCATTGTAATACTGTCAGTCATAAATTGAGGCATTGGTGGAGCATATCCTAATTGCACCATTAACTTCTCTGTCCACGAATCATACCCATACACAATTTCTCTTGCTTACACGTGCAGTAGTTAGGTTGTGTTCGCAGGCTAGGACTTACAACCGTTTTGCTCTTAGGACATGACATCGTCTATGGGAAAGTGGTGGTGTCACTTTACTGATATTTCTGGCAGTGAATCTCATTGCAGCCCAGGACACTCCACTTTCCGAAGCGCGTACCACACTTGTATAACGATGTACTTTTCCTTTTGTTTTCAGCGAAAGCGTCTGGAGGAGGCGAGTACGGGGGTTAGCGGGAGCTATCTGGCAGCGCGCGCGTCCCATCCATTCTGCACACCATGAGTTAAAATGCATTAAAGGCTTGTTTGACGCCGCTCTCCTCTTACGATGTAATTGTCTTATCTGTCTCAGGCGAAGAAGGCCAAGCAGGCCGAGATCGACCGCAAGCGTGCGGAGGTCCGCAAACGTATGGAGGAGGCCTCTCGTGGCAAGAAGGCCAAGAAGGGTTTCATGACCCCTGACAGGAAGAAGAAGCTGAGGGTAAGTAAACAAGCATTTTATAACTTAAAATCTAGAGCTACGCAAGTATCTTAAGAGTTAACTCTGGCAATACTCTTGACGTCGCCGAATACGGAAGGAATGACAGGAATAACAAACTGTCTGCGGCGGCCTCTGCTCCGCAAAGACCCTGCTTTGCGTCAGCCACAGTAACGGCTTAGTGAGCCAAATACATCTTTGACTCCTTTGACCTTGTTGGTGTACGTAGGCGTACCGGCGACGTACGCAACTTCACTGTGGTGAATTTGTACTTATTATGCCCTTTTCCTATCGATCCGTTTTCTAGTTGCTGCTCAGAAAGAAAGCCGCTGAAGAATTGAAGAAGGAACAGGAACGCAAGGCAGCAGAAAGAAGGCGCATCATCGAAGAGCGTTGTGGAAAACCGAAGAACATCGACGACGCCAATGAAGGTGAGCCACCACTGTCAGTGGGGTCAAATGTACTGCAATATTTTTCTCCCCTCTTTGAAACGACAGTTTCTTCCAATGATGGCACCAGTGCTGTAGGTAATGTTGCGATCCACCTGCGCAACTTTTGTTGCTGTACAATACACATTTGTGTCCGCTCATTAGACATGGACAAAGATGTGCCTTGTGTTTCTTGGAACAGGTTCACCCGTGATTGCAGGACGTGATAAACTAACAAATGGCAGCATTTAGGGGCTAGACGTTTTTTTGGTACTAAAATATAGGGCAGCAGCTGATAATTTATTCGGCAGTAGTTTTTTTTTTCAAAATAGAATTTTGTTTTTGTTTTTTGAGCCGAAATTATTTTTTGTTTCATTCTAATCTACAGAGCAGCTTAAGCGCGTCCTTCAGGACTACTACGCAAGAATATGCAAGCTGGAAGATGTCAAATGGGACCTGGAGTATGCCGTCAAAAAGAAAGACTTTGAGGTTAGGCGTCCTCCGTGATGTCAAAATGTCTTTCCTTTTCACGCATCACTGACTTATCTTAACTCTAGAGGTGTTTTTTTTATCTTTCCTCTATCTGCTATCGTTTTCAAACATTTTTTTTCATTGATGTGGTTTGTGTCTAATTCTTCAAACGCGCCAGCTCTTCTTATTGTTTTACTTCATTTTTTATACTACGTGCACCGCGTTTTTCAATGCTGGCAGGTGTAGACTGTGATTAATAAGGGTTTATGTGTAACCAGCTACATAGCCGTTATCGACGCTTTTTTGTATACACACGTGAAAGTACCATCGTGTGATAAGACGAAAGTAAATCAACTGGCATGCTTATGTGTATTACCAGCGGAATCTGCATAAAACAGTAATCTTCAAGGACGTGTCTGCCCTTCAACGCAGATTACTTCCAACGCCAATGTCTTGCTCATCCTCTTTTTCTTCCAGCTGGCGTCTGCCTGTCTGTGGGCTCCAAGGGCAAAGGGCTTTAGGTTAGGTTCGGTTATATACCTTCCGTTTCACAGCAGTGCAGTCAATGTGATCTACGATGGGAGTAATAGGGATGTGAAATGTGGAGGCGTTTCATGCGAATGCAATCACTACGATCTTTGTGTTCAGCATCGCTCATCCTTCATATCGCACTTTCTCATAAAAACGTCAGTTCATTTAACCTTCCACTCCCTCGTCTCGCACCGACTTTCACGTGTCCCGGATAGGCAGCATTGGAAATAGGTTCTTGTAGGCATTCTTTATTGAGAACCACTGTGACTGCTCTTGCAGGCCAACTTAAGTCAGTCTGCCAGGATTACTACAAGAGAATCTGTGACCTTGAGAGCAAGAAGTGGGATATTGAGTATGAGATCAAGAAAAAGGACATGGAGGTGCGTGCCACGCCAACATACTTGCTCTACCGCTACGCTAGCTGCCTATTGACTACACGTGTTTGTCCCGAAAACACCGCCCGGTACACGTACTGTAGAGTTGAAGCTAGAGTACACTCACCTCAGCTGCAGGCACTTTGTAGCTCCTGTAGTAAGGAGCAAGTAAGCCATTTTCCATCTTCTATCATTTCGTTCATGCAGCACTCACTATTCATTCTTACAGTGCACTGCAGATTCAAATGTGCGTTTGACTTTGCAGAGTAGAAATAATTTTGTGTCTTATTATTTAGTAGCACCCGAGCACTTCCCTGCAGTACGCATAAATGCATTCTCCCTAATGTAACGGAACCTGGCAATGAGGCTCGTAGTTTGATCGCCATGGTCCACCATTGTTCAGTAATTTACGAACCAGTAAGCTGAAAGCCTTGCCACGCTTCACTCGCCACAATCGGTTGTTAAGTTTGTGATTTGGGTTTAACTTGTGAGTTAAGTGGATGCATTTGTTCACGATTTGAAATACTCAACGTGTGCGTTTAAACGCGCACGCTTCTTCTAGTTCTGTCCAATTTCACACGGAATTCGCTGTTTCTTCTCTGTCCTTACTCGTCCTCAATCCATCACTTTCATCGCAATGAAACCATCCATCTCATTCCTGCATTACTCTCTTTAATCTTGTAGTCATCCTAAAGCAAAAGTAATGTTATAAAAATTCCTCGAAAGGTCAAATGTAATCTTAACTTTTGTAGCCCATTTGTTTACCCTCAGAGCTCAACCAACTTACCGCAGCTCCACCCTAAGAATTAATGTGTAAATTTTTAAACAATATGTTTTCTTATATAGCCGCGCTGCAATCTATTTGCTCCGAATACCACGAGAGAATCGCGAAACTGGAAGGTGACAAGTACGATCTCGAAAGAATGAGCTCGATCAAAGAAATGGAGGTAATCCTATTTCTGCACCAGGTTGCGCTAACATACGATCCCCCTACCCATAATAGAAACAAAACTGGGCATTTCTTCTGATTGAAGCAAACTATCTCCAACCCTACTTTCCGTCGTTTTCCTTCTCAAATTTTGCCTTTGTCCCACGCGTAGTGGTTACCTACCTTTCGCTTCGCTTCAAGCCGGCGACACTTGCCGGTGACCTGCGTATCCCTTTCTGTTCGAAGTGCTGATGGGTGGCAACAATAGATGGCCACAGTCCGCCTGCCCCAATGCAGCCACATCAAAATTAGCCACTTAGTAGTGGAACACGTGGATGCGAATTGTAGTTCTTTCTCAGGATTCCAAACAAGTAGAAATGGTTAAAACGGCCATCTCGCATCCTTTTCCTCCATGCATCTGAAGGTTTTGTTTCTTTCAGACGAGTGCAAAGAGTACGTGGCGGAGTTGTGGCAGCGATGGTACAAACTAGAGGGCGACAAATTCGATCTCGAAAGAGCGTTTCAGATGAAAGCTTTTGAGGTAACCATGGGTTGTCCTCCTTCCCCTTACCCCCTGTCTTGTGGTTTCTAGGATCACCGGGAATGTAAATTAATTACCCCTGAATAAACATTATGGAATAGGAGGAGAACCAGTACCATGTGACGCAAAAAGAAACTGGCATTCCTCTTTGCAGATCACGTTGCTGGTTACGCTCTTATTTTATTTCAAAGTATATATTTAAACCTGCATTGGGCATGTGTGGGAACGTCGCATGTCAAAGCCCCGTACGTAGATCAGTTTAAACGTCTAATGGACATCTATTTTGCACGTTTTTCGGATGAGTTTACTGGGTAATAACGTCAGAAGTATACACGGCAGCGTTCGAAATGTCATAATTGAATAGCTTCACTCGTACACTTCCCCATTCCAAGTGTACAGCCTATGGTTTTCCACACTTAAGGCATTAATGACAGCCTAACAGTGCAATGCGGTAGTGTATATTGTAATAGACTGGTAATCTAGTCTAGTAATTCTGTTGAACCTGCTTTTGTGATTGGTGTATTAGGTCTGTAATGCTAGGGGATAAGCCATTAGTTGCCCTCGCCTGATGCCCCTTGTACCCCGGGCTGGTGTAGGTTGGTCCCGGTACTCGTCGCGGCCAAACAAACTGTAATGTATGTGTTCTGCCTTTAGAGCAACTCAAGGCGATCTGCAAGCAGTATTACGATCGCATGCTCCTCTGTGAGAGCCAGAAGTGGGATTTGGAACATGAAGTCAGGAAAAGAGACTACGAGGTACGCGTGTCTATGTGCTTGTGCCCCCATAGAACGCTTGGTCAGACAAGGCTTTTGCTCACAAGCAACTCTATTGCCCCCACAATATCATTCTGAGTTGATCGACGCACAGCAAAGAAATGCGCCACAAGTCGTGCCATTTCGAGTTGGCCACCAGCACGTCCATCCGTTGTGGAGCAAACGGTTTTCCATTCCTGCCCGTTGTCAGTGTGGAGTCAAATCAAACGTGAATAGGATTATGTTAATTGAACCAATGTGTGTTGCGTGTGCGAGACAGATTCTTTCATAGAATATCAAGTAACTGAAAGTTCTGCATATAATTTTAATCTCAATACGGGAAAAGATTTGATGCCATGCTTGACAACTGGTCATGAACTTGAAACGGATTCTGTGCCTGCGCGATCAGCCCTATATCTTACTGTAACCATCAATTTAAGCCTTTATCCATCATATACCTAAGAGAAACGTTCAGTAGCCCAGCCCACTACTTTCGGGATAACCACTACGGACATGCCTCTTTATTTCGACTTCGGCAATCTAGCAAATGTGTAATCTACTTAGATATCAATTCAACTTTTTCAGAGCCTAGGAATAATAAGATGAATGCAAGAAATTAATTAATATGCAACGTAATCGACGATTCATGTAGGTTATCTAGTGGGCTGGGCAGGAGCGCAGTCAATGAAATCATGTAAATATAGCTTTGAACAAAAATCATTGCCCAAAACTAATGCAACTCAAGGTCTAGGCGCTTAAAATAACATAGGCCCTGACCTAAGTTCATCTCCGTTACATGATATATAGCAGAGATATGAGCCTAAGGAGTCATTACATGGCAGACAATGTTACGATTTAAGCGTCTCAATAATCGAAACGGTTACTGAGCCCTATTTCTGTATGGTGACATTGGCGTGTGCCTTTGCGATTCCGAGTTCAGTGTCACGATTATTTTTGGTGAAAGACTGGACGAAATGCCGCAAAATTGCTGTTTTTACATTCAGCGGTGTGAATTGAGTCATAATAATTTTCTCTGTAAAGGGAGTCATTGAACTATTCTTTTTTTCCGTTGCAAATGATAGAACTAAATTTTTCTTAAGATCAGTAATACTAGATTCATCTGACATGCAATGACCCAAAAGTATATATAATTTATTCGTTGTCTTAATGCTTTTAAGCTTTTGATTTCCGTGTGGTGGTGCAAATTACGCGACCTGCCTTCCGATTTATTCGTATTCGTTCACAAGATCGTCCTGAGACACGATCCGGTCCAACCGACATTTCCAAGGTATGGGGCGGTCCTGGCACATGTTCCGGAAAACCATGCATGGTAATATTTTTGCTCAGTTCAGACATCACGAAGAATATACGTGACATTCAACTGGGTTTCCAAGGTGTTTGCATAGCATCTCAATTCTTACTTGAGGCACTTTGTTTTTTAAACTTTTAAATTCCATTTAACAGACATCTGTTTGTGGGCAGTATTATAATTAAATCCAGCAGTGAATTCCTATGTACTTTATGATGTCACCGGGAATGCAGGACCTGGAAGGAATAACATGCTCAGAGTAATATGGTTCAGCCTATGTCACACGTAGCGCCTGCAGGGTACTTCTGTACGCACGCGTGGCAATCGCGCTGGCGTTCCTTTCACTCGCAGGCGATTGGCATCCATTCCATGTTCGATTGGCAACAATGCGCGTGAATAAGCAGAGTCATTTAAAGCATGTTATTTTTAATCGTCTTGCTGCACCGGCAATAGTTCTGAAATACACCATTTGGATGGTGGGAACCACCATATACATTGTACGCAGGCTAGCAAGTCCTATGACTTTCTAATCTGACCTCTCGCCGAGTGTCTACCTGTAAGATAAAACACGACATAGTTTGGATTTCAATTGCACTCCGTCGTATAACCTCTACCCTCTCCTCTGCTTGGGAGACATATCGTAATATACAGTTTCGAAATCAGAAGCTTATTTTTGCCCATTTTCCAAAACCCACTTCTGGTGAAGCGGGGTTGCAGCCCAATCTCAATAGACTGAGAAGGGCCCACGACAAAGGCGCAAGTTCTCCATTGATGTGCTTCACGACCTCCTATATCGTTTGCAGAAATGGCGGGATGCGGATCGATCAGCCAGGCAAATATAAATCATTGATCTGATAAGCGTGCTTTAGTTCTCAGAGTTATCTGAGTGTCAAGGCATAGCAGAATTTCCTGACAAAAGTAGAATATAATCAGAGTATCTGGCCGGTAGGTCCACTCTTGCACCACCACGTGGACTGAGGGCTGCACGGGACCAGCCGAACCTACCCCCGCAAAGACCACTATAGCCTTCAAACTAGACCGCCCTATTTTCCATACGGCCCATCCTCAGGATTTCCGACAAGGGATTGACATCGGTTATTTCAGGGCTTTCCAGTAAATAAGCACATTTTTTAACCTGTAGCATCAAGTGACGCGTACTATAGGGGGTTCAGATCCAACAACAGGGGATTGAGGGAGTGACAGTTGTATAGAAAACCGTGCAATATACAATATTGCAACGGTCCGTTTTTTTATTTACTGTGGCTAATTTTGGCAGCACAGTATGATCCTCCGAGTGGACACTACTTGCTATAGCGAAAGCCACGTCACGGTTATTATTCCGCCACTTCACGTTTACTGCAAGTGCGTGAATTTTTGATATTAGAATTTTCTGGCTTGATTCCCAAAGAAGCCTTCGTTTTTTTTAAACAGGATGCCATCATCTTTACGCTGATTTTGATTTTTCTTGCCACTTCACTGTCTCTTTTCCTCTATATTTTCCTTAGAACTGTTCGACCAAAGCGTTCATTAACCGCCATGTAGTTACTTTTTCAACTTGTTCAACGGAACTCAGTGAAGGATATCTCATCTACTCATCACTAGGAATGCGATGCTACAATTGAATTCTATGTATACTTTACCACTTTTGCTATGTTTCGATTTCTTTCTCTTCCCTTGCTTTGCTTTCCTTCCCCTTTCGCTCCGATTTCACTTTTCAGCCTTCGCATGACTGCATGTTACAGAGATTGTGATTCTCTTAAATCATATTAAACGTATGCTTATATACTTACAACGCTTTGAACGTGGATATTTCACCTGTGGTATGTGAAATATTCAGATTAAGTTCGAGAGGATAAGTATGTCAAAATAAATTAAAATTATAGGTATGCAGTAACTTAAAACCTAAATGTTCTGTAAAATTTGATTCGCTTTAAGACAAAAACTATCAAACTATTTAAAATATATTTTCAACTTTCTCGCAAACCTATAAATGGTCTTCATGCTTCTAGATCCAAAACCAAATTTGATTTGCACCCTTTTAATATACTCTTTGTGTCACAAACAGATCGCCGACCTCAACAGCCAGGTGAACGACCTCCGTGGTAAATTGTGAGTAAAAACCGTCACATTGGCAAACCATTCCCTTTGTCCCAAAATCCTATCACCATGCAATGCATCAGTTGAATTTCCTGCATTGTGTTTCCTTTCTAACTGTCGTGAACTTTCCACAGTGTTAAACCTACCCTCAAGAAGGTGTCCAAGTACGAGAACAAGTTCGCCAAGCTCCAGAAAAAGGCTGCCGAATTCAACTTCCGTAACCAACTCAAGGTGGTGAAGAAGAAGGAATTCACTCTGGAGGAGGAAGACAAGGAGGTAATGTTATTGTAATTATTTGTGCGCATGCAGCTAAATCTCAAAGTTTATTGTCCTGTGGACAATGAAGGTGCCCACTAAGCAGAAACTATACCCAGCTTACCAATTCTACAAGTATGATTAAGTCACACGACTCATTTCACTCGGCGACACTGTAAGTTGGTATGCCATGAAATTAACAAACTGTGCAACTTTGTTCTACAGCCCAAGAAGTCAGAGAAAGCCGAGTGGCAGAAGAAGTGAACATCCATCATACACCAAAAAGGCTCTTTTTATTTGACACTATCTTTTTTAAAAAATGTCATATGATGAGCGCTGACTTTTTCTGAACGCGCATATTACTTTTCGAATCTTGTATTCAGTACATTAATATCTGCAATAAAATTTACAATTCATAATTTTAGTATAATACTAGAGTAGAGTTAATTTTCTATTTGGTGTTCCAAATTTTTGATATTATCATTTGTGTTCTATCTATTTTTGACACAAACCAACATACACACACTGTATATGTAGATAATTTTGATTTTTTTTCTTTCAATGCAGGCCTGTGTTGTGTGAAATCATCCCCCCCAATGTTTTCAAATGTTTTTATTTTTGTGTTTTGTAATACTTTTAAGACGATTTCAAACGCGCATTTATGCAGAAATCTTTGTACAGAAACTTTGCCTGCATTTATGTGTGTGTCATAAGGTAGCCGCGTTACTAATACCTTATATATTTTTACTTTTCTTACATTTTGAAAAGTCCAGAAGATAGGCAAAACACTAATTTAAAATTGAACTGCTTTTTGGTTTTACCCGTTGTACTAGATCAATACTTAATTTAATTTTTAAAAAGTAACAATGAATGAATACGTAAAAATTTTGGTGCCTTTGCATAAGCGTTGGTGGGTCGTGGACTGGAGGTAAACTGTAATATTAAGGTGAGAAAGTATTTAAACATACAAACCGCTTCGTGCTACTGCTCTCACATGTAGCATCTGCTGATATTTACGTAGATTGCGGCATTTCTAGTGACAAATAGTTCAAAATAAGTGCTACCGATATTTTGATAATATGACATGACTTCTGTTTAATATGTGTTCTGCATGCATGCTTATGAGCTTAGTATGGAGATACAGATTTCATAATGAAGAAATGAGAGACCAGCAGTCCGCTTTAGTTTTCCTAAATCCACCGCTGTTTACTTCAGGCTCCACTTGGTGACTTTTAAATGTCGCGGAAAGAATTCAAGAAAAGATTCGCCTTGACGACAGCTTGAATCTTCTCGAATTCTTCGGCTTTTTAACCACTTTGATACAATTGTAACCGCATGTTAAAAGTATAAAAATCAAAGGAACTGTATTGACGCGGCTGTAGCAGATTATCGCGAGAGAAGACAACTGCACACCATTTCGTGGGGGACCAAACAGCTGTTTGGATAGAAGCTACGAACGCCATTCTTTGACATGTGCATAAGACTAATGCGTACATGTTTCGTTGTGTTTACAGAAAAAGCCCGACTGGTCGAAGAAGGGAGACGCCAAGGTAAAGGAGGAGCAGGAGGTTGAAGCATGAGCGGACTCCTGACGAGATACCAACGCCTCTTTACACACTACTCACATATTTTTCTCATAATGTTAGGTATATTCGTATTTTAAGGAAAAAATACTTAACATACCTTCCGTAAATAGGAGTTTAACATCACATTAAGACAGATGTACGCTATATTACGCCTTAATTAAGCTAAAGCATAAACAACAAAACAACACACATGGAAATGATTCCTAGCTCGGATAGAGCGTTTCTTCAGCCATAAGCCGCCGGAACATCAACTCGTAAGCATAGCTTGAATCTGAATACAAGTGTTTGGGGACCTAGCATGTCCATGGAATGCACAAGGCATGAGTAGTTATTCCTTTGGCATGCAAGATATTTTTTGAAATGCGTTGTATTGTATTGTATTCTGGGTCAAGAAGACTGAATGGATGGCAAATAAAAGCATTTGTGTCTGAGAATGTTGTGATGGTGCCTGTGTTTTGTCATTTTGTCGCCCTCTTTTACCATATTATTCACGAAACCATTATGCCCTCGTAATACTGGTTTCCAAACTGTACCTCAAAGGCATGCATACCCTTTATCTAGAATTCATACACAACCATATGTCTATCGGTATGTACAAATTGTAAAATGTGCAATAGTAGAATATTTTTTAACGTTCAATATACGTGATTGCAAATATATGAGTTGACGGTCGGTACATATAATTTTTGTTTGGACCAAAAGTCAAAGTAATTTACTTCAGCCATATACTTCTTTTTGAAAATAACTTAATCCGCTGTCCTTCAAGACGCACATGGCGCGAAGTCGCACAAATGAACCTCTGACTTGTGCATGTGTGCGTGCCACGAGGGCTGGGCTAGACTACCTTGGAACTGGCCGGCGCTGGACGCCCTATAGTTTGTTGTTTTTTTTACACACCGTGCAATATTAGTAAGCCCCAGGCAATTATGCGCGCCCAGTTTAAAAATTAAGGGTTAATTTTCCTTATTCAATAACAAGTTAGTGCTTTACTTGATTGCGGCATACAGTCTGACGCCCTAAGCAATACCACGTGTCCCAGCTCAGCCGTGCCAGGGAAAATGTAGGCAAGACCACAACACAAGCCTCGCACGGTGTGTCCATCCGAGCACTTTGCAGTGCGGCATGGTGCTGCTCTTTTGATAGCCAAAATGCGATCAGTATCGTGGAAAATAATTATCAATAATGCTTGAGCAGGGGTCGATAGCCCGTAATTTTTCCACCTTTCACCTCTAGTAGGAAAATGCCACTCGGCTGTGGACAGATTAAAATTGACCTGACCTCGAAAGCGCGTCATCTGCAGCTGGTGACCGGCTCATAGCTGGGCGCCAAGGGTGAGCACCTCGCGAGATGCTAGTGTTGCGGGCTTGCCTACCTTCTCCCTTGCACGGCTGGGCTGGGACACCTGGTACAATCCTTGAATCAAACATTAATATTGAGTTGTTCTGTGTGCAAAGCAAATCAAGCGTATGCCGATCACCAGGAAATTAATTGAGGTATGTCATACTCAAATATGACTTTGGGTGTGGGCATCTTGTGAAAAAAGTTCATCATATATTTGAGGGCATAGTAACACTGCGAACAAACTTGCAAAAATTTTCCTTGATGACGGCGCCATCTACCATCACCTTAAATTTGAAGCAATGCAAATTACGGGTAGTCTTAAGCATATAGGAGAGTTGGTCTGAGCCTGGAAAACGAGGAAGACAGATAACAAGCTGGAAAGGCACGAGCCAAAACGATTTGTGTAATTTTTCATAACAGTGTAGCGGCGGGTCTGCTGAGAACGTGAGACGTGATACTGCAGGCCACAAGAACGAAGAGGCCAAGCACTGCTCCATGATAAGGACAGTTGGGTAAGTCGCCTACGGTATTTCCAAAACCCACACAAAGACTTTAAAAAATGATACTCGCAACTGAAATGAAACCTGACGGATCAACAGCTGCTGGCTGCTTCGACGTAAGGTAAGGTATATGTGCCCAAAGTCCTTAATAAGCAGCGTGAAAATGTATTTTCTATTGGGGAAACCTCCATGCAGCTATGTTCTCTAAATTATGGGGCCGAAATAACTAACGAATGCGAGTTCAGGAGTTCGACTAGAGAGGTCGGCACTCAGGTGTTTTTGCGTCTTCCTTCTAACCTATCGCCTCTACAGACATTATTTTAACAATTAACAAAATAACAGGATCATCACGTTCAATTCAAAAGATGAGACAGAGTGTTAGAAAGATTATTTGACTGGGTTACTTCCTGTTACCAAAAACGAAACCCATGCAAGAACAGACAAATGTGTCTCTACCGTGAGTCCTGCTGACGTGAGCACCGGCGAGCATGCCCTGCCCATCCTGGCGAGTACCCGCCCCGCTTGGGCTTGTGATTTCCCTTGATCTCAACTCAACGCGCCTGGACGCGGTGAGTACCACTGGTGATCTGACAGGACGGCCCACATCCACTTCAACTTTTTTGATCGAGAGATCACTGGTCAAACGCTAGACAATTAGTTTCACGGAGCAACATCAAAACACCCCCGCGGGTCACTCGGCCACGCGCACACATCTCACTGTCTCTGTCTCTCGGTCAGTACCTAAGGGGTGGCCCTTTGCCTTTCAGAAGGACGGGGAGGAAGAAGAGAGTGAGGAGGAGGAAGAGCCCGAGCCCGAGCCGGAACCCGAGCCTCAGGAAACCCCCGAGTCTAAGGTGGCCGATGCACTCGTGGTGGTGGCTTCCAAGGCCGACACAGCCCTTACCGAAGCCATGCTTGTCCTGGAGAAGCTCCTCAAAGGACCTCTAGGGGGAGGGACACCCGAGCCGCCCGAACCGGCGGAGGCGCCGCCAGCAGAAGCTCCGCCTGGAGAAGCACCGACAGGGGACGCCGCTGCACCTGCAGACGCCGAGGCGCCTCCAGCGGACGCCCCACCGGCGGAGCCCGCTCCAGCAGAAGCCGCTCCAGCTGATGCCGCCCCAGCTGAAGCTCCTCCCGCTGAAGTCGCACCGGCAGAGGCACCATCAGCTGAGGCTCCACCGGCAGAGGCTCCTCCGGCAGAGGCCGCTCCGGCAGAGGCCCCAGCTGAGGCACCTCCAGCGGAAGCTCCGGTCGAGACTCCAGCCGAAGCTCCAGCTGAAGCACCAGCTGAAGCTCCAGCTGAGGGTGCTCCTGCGGAGGCGGCTGCTGGAGAGGGTGCAGCAGCGCCGGCAGAGGGCTCTCCAGTGGGAGATGGCGCGGCTCCAGCCGAGGGCGATGCGGCTCAAGCAGCACAGCCAGAAGCCGAGCCAGCCAAGCCCCCACCCGAACCCAAACTTACCTCGGAGGAGAAGGCAGAACAGGCTGCCGTCAAGGCGGAGGAGGCCGCTCAGAAGCTTGAAGCCCTCCTGGACCAGATAACGCAGCTCGTACAGCCCTTGATGCCTCAGCCAGAGCCTGAGCCCGAGCCCGAACCGGAGCCCGAACCGGAGCCAGAGCCCGAACCCGAACCGGAGCCCGAACCGGAGCCAGAACCGGAAGTCCCAGCGGAAGAGCCCCCGAAACCGGAGGAGCCGCCAGAAGCGGCCCTGGACCATGTCGACGAGGTGGAAGTAAGCGACGCAATCAAGTCAGCTGCCCACCGTGCTAAGGAGGCACGCGACCGGATCGAGCAAGCCATGGCGAGAATCCAACAGGCCATGGCCAAGGCTGAGCCTGTCCTGCCGAAGGGAAGTGAGGGCGGGGCGGAAGCCGCGCCTGTCGAAGGGGAGGCCCCAGCTCCTGCGGAGGACGCGCCGCCTGCAGAGGCACCGGCGGAAGGTGCGTAGAGTAGGACAAGGCTCGCAGGGACCGTCCATGATGTTCATACTTAATGGACGGACTCCTGATACATTTATGCAATGAAAGATCTTAGTGCCCCTTCGTTAAAAATATTGAAGGATATTGCTGAAGTACTTTTATTTCCTTAATTGTTTAAATATGAGGTGCGTGTACTACGTAGAAACTGTTTATTTTTCTTCTCTTTGTGTGCAGCTTGAGCATGGAGAGCGGATACGTTTCCGAACCTGCGAACGACATCGACTGACTTTCCGGGAAGATATCCAGCCCAACAAAGTTGAGGCTCCCCCTCGAACCAACTGTAACTCGAACGACGGATTTATCCGTTTTCAAATGATCCTAACTTTAGGTGAATTCCCTACAGACTGAAAAAAATTTAATCACTTTACTTCGTTTATGTTTACTGATTATAAGACTGCAAAATTAGCCTAGTAAATTAATGTGTGCAAATGTACCGTCTTTCTTGCGGCAGTTTGTGGCAGCATTATCACATTTATTGTAATCCCGAGAGTTTAATATCAAAGCAGTTGCGCCAACAATTCCTCAAATATCAATAAATATTTGCATTTTACCGTCCTTAATTTTTTTGCGCTCCTTGTCGTTAGTCAATCAAAATAGCTCCTGTCAGGTCGCTAGGCGGGTAACTTTTCTCGCACCAGATACAAAGGTAGGTTGCTAAAGGCACAAAGCAATTTGAAATTCTCGTGACGATTTCCCTGGAGTGGTCATTACTGCATGTCAGGTTATGCGAGAATCGGACAATGGTTTGAGCGCATGTTGTTGAACTAATTTCAGTTAGAAATGAGTGCATGCATTCGGAGTTACATCACATAAAGTAAACGGCAATGGTTATGTAAAATTTAAATTTTGTCGTTCTACAATATTTATAAGGGCCCAGAAATTAAAATATTTTTGAATGCATGTGCCACTTTATTTTCTGATCAATAATTTCTTTTGAAAATGACGCAGGATCATGTAAGTGTCTATCAAGCCGCTACGGCATACTACACCACAGCGGGCGGTAGGAGGGGCCAGAGTAAAGGGAAAACATGTATTGTATGTAGAAGTCTTTTCTTTTGTGCGGAACTTTTAACCCGGAGAGGAGTGAGGGTACCGCTAGTAAGAATTCAAATCGGGAACAACTTCGACATCCGGATGTCGGCCAAAAGTTGCTGTTGGGTCAACAGGACAGACTTCACACTCCCGGACGATACCACAACATTCAATTTGCCTTATCATTCTTTACTTTTGAAAAAAAGATGACTGGTTTTTAAGAATGGTACGGAACCGGGGCGGACGCTAATGGGATGACCGTGCAGGACTCCGACGAGGAAGAAGAGGAAGAGGAGGAGCCAGCCGAGGTCCGTGTGACGGAGGCCGTCAAGATCGTGGCCGGCAAGGCCGAGCACGCCGTGGAGGAGGCCGAGCACGCCCTGGAGCTGCTCCGCGTGGTCCAGGAAATGCTCCACCCCCCGCAGCCCGAGCCGGAACCGGAGCCAGAGCCGCCCGTCGAGGAGCCGCCACCGGAACCCGAACCCGAACCCGAGGAGCCACCAGCACCCACGCCCGAGCCAGAGCCTAGCCCAGTGCCACCCACACCGGAACCGGAACTACCGCCTGAACCAGAACCAGAGCCGGAGCCGGAACTAGACGAGGAAGAGAAGCGCGCCAAGCTGGCAGCAGACAAGGCCGAAGCCATGGCCAGCCAGCTGGAGCAGCTCCTGGCTGAGATCGAGGGCATGGTCCATGTCATCGTGCCTACACCTCCACCGACCCCCATCCCCGCGGAGGTTGAGCCTCCCGCCGAAGGGGGGGTCCCAGCCGACGCCGCTGGAGAGGCACCCCCCGAGGGCGAGGCGCCGCCAACGGAAGAAGTGGCGCCTACACCGGAGCCAGAGGCTCAACCGGCCGAGCCTGAGCCAGAACCGGAACCCGAGCCGGAACCTGAACCGGAACCTGAACCTGACGATCCGGCGCTGGAGCTGCTGGAACACCTCGACGATGAACCTATCAAGGACGAGGTGAAGAGCATCGCGCTGCGCGCGAAGGCCGCCAAGGAAAGGATAGAAGAGACAATGGCTAGACTCAAAGACACGATCGTGGAGACGGGGCAGCAGTCGCTTCTCGAAGTTCTCAAGGCGGCGCACAAGGCGGCTCTGCAGGCATCGCACGCGGCTGAACTCCAGGCGGCGGCGGCGGCAGGGGACGCTGCCCCCAGCCCAGCGCCCAGTCCAGCGCCCAGCCCAGCGCCACCAGTGGAAGGTAGGGCCGCCACCAGGTCGGCACCGCCCCGCCCCGCCTGCACATTTCCGTCACCTGTCCATAAGCCGTAGTCCGGAGGGTGTTTTAAGGGGTCAACCACTCTACCAGGCCGTGAGGAAGACGTGTGTGGAAGGGGCGTAACATAACAATGGGGATTTGCAAGCTCTCCCATATCAGCCCTCATGTCCCGGAGATCCCAGCCCTGCACCGGCCACCCCATGCAAGCACCAAGGTCCAACGCCTGCTACCCGAGTGAGGGCCATTCTGCCAACTCTTTCGTCCCGAATATATGCTGTCCGGCCTTGCGTCCTCGAATCTTTATCCCGGCCTCACCCCCTCCTCTCCAAGGGCAGGGACGTCTCGTACGATTGCAAATACCTTAAGCAAGACACATGTTGCGCTTTCTTCACGGCAGTCCCCAAACCCTGACGCCCCAGCGCTACTGCACGCTCCACATGATTTCGTCCGGCGGCCGTGATTGACTCATGAGTTTGTTCCTTTGCCTACAGTTGCGTAGCGGTTCCACGGTGTCCCAGGTGGAAGATGACGAGGAAGAGGACGACGACGAGGACGGAGAAGTGGAGGCCGGAGCCGGCACAGCGTGGCCGAACTGAGTGTACGGTTCGGTAGTCATCAGAAGATATGTGATCACTCAATTATGAGATGAGATAAATTATAGACTTAAATTTGTACGTAAGTGATAATGACTGTGTGCTTATTTTTTTTTCATAGTAAAACAAATCCACCGGTGGTTCCTACTTGTTTGAATATTATTTCTCAGCGCGTCCTGATGCCGTGTCCATACAGATTGCATCCTAGAGAGTATTCAATGTATTGACCACATTTTTGATTATTTCGGAAAAAATTCTATTTTGACAATTTAAAAAAATATGACGTGTTGCAGCAGTTACTGCTGCTCATCGTGATATACAGTTGTGGCTATGAGTGCAGACTACAAAGTCAATTCATTACTTTCAGAAAATTTTCAGTGTTTCGAAATAGGGTGAACTCACATTGCTCGAGAAATCTCGGAATAATCTACGTAAATTTTCTGTGCCTTGAAAGAGGCATGTTTTGAGATAATGTTCTTGGCCGCAGATAATACTTAAGCCGCGAATTTTAATGCTGGACCCAACCAAATTATAATTTGCTACTTGAATATGGAATGATGAATTTACAAGTAAAGTTTGAAAACATATGACCGCATGTGCAAGTAAAAATATTGTTGTGGCTAAGGATGAGGCATGTGCCTGGAGTGGGACTGGCATGGGAGCTGGAAGAACCTGAAAACGAAACGCTCTCAGAAAGAAAACAACACTAGCTGCAGATATAGTTCACTCAGGCGGACCCGCTTCACATTGCTGCTCGCCTTGGAGCTGTAACACGCAGGAATTAAGCAAACATTAAGCAACCAATTAAAACGGGCATAATCCGTGCGGTCGTAGGACGACTTGGTGCACGCACTCGCACATCTGCAGCTCTTGATTAGTTTTCTCTCGACGTCGAGGCATGCGGCAGCACACGGTAAGACAGATGACAGGGAAACTGTAGACAAGAGAGACACACCGGACCCTAAACATTGTGTGGCACGCTGTGTGGCACACCCGTTACTAAGGTGGCACGGTGTTGTGCAGGAGGGGGAGGAGAGTGAGGAGGAAGAGGAGGAGGAGCCGCCGCAGGTCAAGGTAGCGGTGGCTGTGGAGATCGTGGCCGACAAGGCCCAGCACGCCGTCGAAGAGGCCCTGCTCGTCGTCGAGATGTTGAGGCCCGCGCTGCCGCCACCACCCCCCGAGCCTGAACCGGAACCGGAACCCGAGCCGGAGCCCGTCGTTGAACCGGAACCAGAACCCGAACCGGTGCCAACTCCCGTGCCGACCCCTGAACCGGAACCTGTTGTCGAGCCGCCGCCACCGGAACCGGAACCGACACCGGAGCCGGAGCCAGGTCCAGAGCTAAGCCCGGAGGAGCAAGAAGCTAAGGACGCCGCTGAGAAGGCGGAGGCGGCCGCCACCAAGCTGGAGGCCCTGCTGGCCCAGATCGAGGGAATGGTGCACCAGATTGTGCCGGAACCGGAGCCAGAGCCCACGCCTCCGGCAGAGGGCGCCGAAGGTGCTCCAGCCGAGGGCGCTGAAGGGGCGCCCCCGGCCCAGGGCGGTGACGGCGCGCCCGCCGAGGGGGCGGAGGCAGCGGCCGCTCCGACGGAGGGCGAGGCGCCCGCAGAGGAGGCCGTTGCCCCGACGCCAGAGCCGGAGGCCGCGCCCGCAGAACCGGAACCGGAACCAGAACCGGAACCGGAGCCCGAACCCGACCCGGCCATCCTACTGCTCGAGCACGTCGAGGAGGAGCCGGTCAAGGAGGAAGTCAAGACATGCGCGATCCGCGCCATGGCCGCCAGGGGCCGCATCGAGGACGCCATGCACCGCCTCAAGGAGACCATCCTGGAGACCGGCCAGCAGCAGCTCATCGACGCTCTCAAGGTGGGGGTGGTCCGTTAGGGTGATGAGACGGCGTGGCTCCGCTGCTCTGGTCTCACTGCTCGCTGCCGCAGGCCGCGCACGCCGCCGCACTTCATCCCCAGACGCCGCCCGCCGCCGGCGAGACTGTGTCCGCCGCCCCCGCCGCCTCCACCGCCCCGGAGGCCGTCGCAGCGGAGGCAGCCCCAGCAGGTGAGTGCGCTGTGTGGGCGGCTTGTGGACGGTGCTGGCCCCCGTGTGGAGCTCTAACGGCCCCTGTTTGTCTGTTGTCGGCAGAGGCGTGAGACCACCTGGCCGCCCGCACTGAGAAGCTCAGCATCGGCACCCGCACCCGCAACCGGAGTCACGACGCATTTCTTGTAGAGCAGAAAACCCTTCTCCGACCACGGATTCAAGAGAACGCTCCGACTTCAGACTCCCGTCCGGAAGCTTCAGCGCGCCCTGAAGTTTCCGGCGACGGCATTAAACTCCTTTCTTCCTCATAGGCAGAGCAGGAGCATGGCATCGCTTGGTACACTTATTTTTTGGTCGGCAGAAGTGAAATACGCCCTTGTGTTCGCGCCATCAACACAAAGTTTCATTAATATATTTTTGTGTAAAAATGCGACTTTTCTTTCAATGACATCACGAACGCCACATTTAAGAACAGGTTGCTTCCCCGGCAGAGCGATACCTCGCGCTCGCCGGAGATACCCCGTACCCCCTGAGCTCTTGCAGTATACTCCTCGCCCACGGCACGTGGTCACAGTACACGCGGGGTGGGGCGCGCGTCGGGCTGCTGCTGGGGAGGAGTGGGGTTTCTGGGGGCGGGGGTCGATTTTGCGGAAGGTCAGTGCCACGGAAGGGCGGCGGTGGCGAAGCGCGGCGAAGCAGAGGGCGAGAAAAGGGACGCAGCGGTGACGATCTTAAAGAGATAGGAAGGCCACTTCACGCAAGTCGCACGCTGAATCGTGAAAGGGCAATAAAATCAACCACTAGGGGGACTGTACTTTGAATGTTTTACATGTCAAAATGCCTAACACGTTTGATCGTCTCATTATCGAGTCTCGTTATGGGTTAATGAAGCAGCCAAGCACACTGTTAAGTCAAATGTCTGAATGCCAAACGCAAACATGCGTGTGAATTTTTTTCAGATGCTTCAAAGCATCTGATCAGTAAATATCAGATATATGAAAACCTATTCCCAGACGCTTGTACGCATCTGAATAAGCGTTCGGACGTTAGGTCCGCCTAGGGGAAAACATGCGTCTGAGTAGCTTTTAAGATGCTTGGAAGCATCTCAATTACATTAAGATGCTTGGAAACATCTTAATTACATTAAGATGCTTGGAAACATCGTAATTACACTAAGATGCTTTGAAGCATCTGAAAAACATTCACACGCATGTATGCATTTGGTATTCAGACACTTGACTTTGCAGTGTAGGCATTTCCGGCAAGGCTCCAGAACGGAAGTGGATGAACCAGAATACTTCCTGAGGTATGAGAATTCACATGGCCACCCGTGGTAAAGCCAATCTTCACCATGCTTTTTTCTGCTACTAACAGTGCTTCCTCTGGAAGTCGAGGGAGCGTCCACTCTCGAAAAGTGTGACACGACTACTCCTTATTACGCACTATAACGTTATTACCAAGCTGCTATTATTACCAAGCTGCTACGCCCCAAAATGGCAGTTTGTGACCCGACTAATTGGCTGAGCGGTAGCGATAAAGTGTTTTGTCTGCGTGTCTGTCTGTCTGTCCGCGCGATTTCTCGAAAACGGTTAGTCGTAGAAGGCTGAAATTTAGACCATATCTTCCTACCAGCATATCGGAGTCAACCTCACATTTAGGGCACCGTATCTTCGGTAGTTTCTTAGAAAATTTTTACAATTGTTATAAAATACAAAAAAAAATTATTAGGTAGATGGACTGCGGGGACGCAGCCCTCTACTATCCCCTCTCACGGCCAAACGGTGGCCCCTATCCAAATTTACTATACAACCGACCCCCCGTGGAATGGGACAAGGTATACAGACACGTGCATAGTAACCGCCCCCCCCCCCCCCCCCCCCCCCCCCCGTGCTCGAGATCCAAGATGGCGTCCATTTGAAGCAAACTTTTGGGAATATCAGGAGAACCGAGCCACCTAGAGAGGTGCGGTTTGCAGCGCCGGCCATCGTAGCGGTTCGCCCATCATTGCGATCGTTGGGCAATGACACCGGGCTCGAGACCACGCACCCCGTCCTCGAGAGCTACTTTCCATCTTTTAAACGGTACAGCCTAGCGACCTGCGGTTTTCGACATTGGCATTTGCGGGACGCGGCAAAGGAAAAGAAGGGCACCCCACTAGGAAGACCTCTCTCCAGACCACGCACCCCGTGCTCGAGGGCCAACTTCTATCTTTCGAACGGTATGAGGTACTGACTTGCCGTTTTCGACGTTGGACTTTGCGGGCCGCGGCAATGCGAAACAAGGGCACCACACCACGCCTACCTCTCTCGAAAAAGGCAATATAAGATACGTCCGGCTGCCAGAACATGAGCGCAGCTGCGACCGGGCGGAAACAGCGACGCCCCCAGGGCGTTCTACTGACTGGTTGGCCCCGCAGAGTGTTACTCGTCACAAGACAGCCGCCGGCAGGCCAACGTAGGCGTGCGCCAGGCGTGGAGTGGCGGAACAGCGATTCGCGATGAGCGAAGCCTGTTACGCCCCGACGCGGTCTGGCGTACGCGTACCTTGTACGCTTGTCGACGCCCCCTCGCTGGAAGCATTCTTGTACCTCCGTTCTCACTGTTAAAAAAATGTCTGGGAAATCACGAAGGATTTATTTCCGCCTGTCCTTTGTGAATTTTGTTACAGGGAATCCTGATACTTTTACCTACGAGCGACTGCTGTTCATAATTATTAATTCACGCAGTGTATCGCACGAAACTCGACTTCTAACATGACTAGCTGGGGATCCGAAATGCGTTAGGGAATATGGACAGCCCGGGCACCAGCAGCAAGCGTGCCGCTTGTAGTCCGGGTCCCGCGCGGAGCGGCCGAGGGGGTGGGGAGCTGCGGGCATTGGGGTGGGTGGTGCGGGTGGGGAGGCGCGGGTGGGTGGGGGTCAATTGACGTCACTGCTACGTCACTACTGGCCTAGTTTCCCTCCCCTATCCGACCCTCCCCCTCCGGCCGCTCCGCTGGCTCCGCCCGCTCTGCGCGTGGCGCGGCGCGCTCGGCCCAGTGGCCCAACAGTGCCCATCGCCCATCGGTCGGCCAGGTGGCGTGGCGCGGCAGGAGCCGGCGGCGGCGGGGCTGTACCATCTGCAAACGCAGGAGACCGTTTGACCCCGAAGCCAACGCCGCCTGTCCTTGTCTGGTATGCGTGCTCGCTCCAGGCAGCGCTGTTCACACAATTCCGAACCTACCTTGCACACCCGAGTTGAACGGGCATAAACACTCCAGGAATAAAATGCGCTGATTTAGAAAAAATGACTTTTGAAGTATATTTTTGTCCAACATCATAGATCATAAGCCACAAAAGTCGCCCAGCTGAAATGCATACTTAAATACGTAAATACTTAAACACATCTAAAGGAAATGATGTCGAATAATCATTTCCATTTGGGGGGGACGATGGTTATATGGTATACATTTTGATATTCAAGCTAACATCTAATTTAAAAAAACGTTTTTGTTATATTTACTTTTTAAAAACTACTAAAAAATTATCTTTGTTGATCTAAAAAAGCGAAGTTCCGATTTTCTGACAAGAAATTTGCGCGACTCTTTAGCTTCCAGTACAGGGCTCCCCGACGGGGCGCCTGCGAACCACTGGATGGGCCTCCAGTCCCGCTCCGGTGACCGGCGGGAGTGCCTACCTGGGACTCCGCAGGCGCTAGGAGAGGTCGCTCTAGCGGGGCAGCACAGTAAACGCCACCCGGACAACGCGGCATTTGCGAAGCGCTTTGCAAACAAATTAGTCTGCATTACTAGTAACAATCGGAGTCTCTCGGAAAAAAAAATTAGAACACCCTGGGGGAGCATTCCCCAATCGACGTTCATTATGTGTAAAAGAATAATGATCTAATAGTCTGTTCGACCACTGGTGACGTCACCGTCCCGGCTTCCGACACAAACCCTGCCTTCGGCATGGGCCTGCACTGCAGCCAGAGGCCGGAATCCGTGCTCAGATGGGACCCGTCGGTAGCCGAGAGAGACAGAGCTACGGGCGAGAAAGAGACACACGCATTGGCACGAGGGCGTGCTTGCTCGCCTACCAAACCTGGCCGAACTGACCCGACCAAACGGGACCCGTTTGGATCATGAGTCCCGTCAGTGGCCGTCAGACCACCTCAGAGCCAGGGCACGGCACGATACCCAGCGCCGGCAGACGGATTTCCGAAATTTTGGTAGCATCGGTTCCCCGTATTCTACCTAGGGGTAGTCGACTCCTCTTGGCCGTGTACGGAGTACTATACCTTACTATGCAAATATTATCGATACCTGCTAACGAGACCCACGCATTCTGGAGAGGTTGCGTCTTGCGACGTTTCCCTATCTTGGTGAGTGTTTCTTCTCCGCAGACTGTGAGTGGATCCCATTAGAGGGGCATCGTTATGGCACTATTAAAGTATAATGATACCAAATACTGATCCGCGTACCGCACCCGTGTACGGTTTACTCTGACAGTCGACAGCCCCTTGTACTTCACTGGTCCCGGCGATATGCGTGTTTGCATTGAATGACAAACGGAAAGCCGATAGAAACGGCCGCCTCTGCCAAGTATCGATGCGCGGGCAGCGACGGCCGGCGCCTGCCTAGCTGAGCCGTGCTCGGCGACGTCACAGGTCACCCGCACTTCACACCCCGCCTCTCCCCTCGCTCGAACGGGTCCCACGGAGACACACCCACACCGGGCGGGATCGGGCGGAACTGGGATGGGCGCGAGCGGCCAAGACCGAGCAGAACCAAAAGCGCAAGCGGGAGTGGCCGGGAATCAAACGAGGCCCGGATCCTGGCCTCTGACTGCAGCACCCAACGGCCCCCAGCCTGCACTACCCGCGCAGGGTAGGGTGATTCAAAAAAATAAAGTTGCGATTTTCGCATGAAATCTGGTTGGGGCACGTCTGAAACGGCCCCTGTCCAAATTTGAGTGCATTTGAACAACATTTACCCGGCCCGCACGACGAAAAAATAAACGACAGTCTCCCGGGTACTGAATGGCCCCGCCATATTGTAATCGCCCCTGTGACGTCACTACCGGTCGGAGGGTGACGCCACTTTGCAGGAGCGTTCTCTAGGGCCCTTTCGTACTCTCGCGACCGTCGAAAGTGCTGTTCCGTCACACGCGGTCCGTACACAGTCCAAATTCGTACAAGTTTTAATTTCGACGGGAGTAGGGGGTTGGACACTGCGGGTGGCGGAGTAAGCATGCAGACCTTCGAGTCTGACCTATTGACAAGCCCACCGGCCAGTCCAAACCGTAAGCGGTCACTCGCACGCCCCGCTGTGGCGGCGATAAGTCCCCGCCCCGCCCGGGACCCGGCAGCGATCCGTTTGGACCACAGGAAGTCCTTTATCTGTGGTTTGGACTGCGCGCAGGCGCCGACCGGCTCGGCATGCTGCGCTCAGGTTGCGCTGCGGTTTGGACTGGCCGGTAGGCTTTCCAATAGGTCAGACTCAAAGGTCTGCATGGTCACTCCGCCACCCGCAGTGTCCAACCCCCTACTCCCTTCGAAATTAAAACTTGTACGAATTTGGACTGTGTACGGACCGCGTGTGACGGAACAGCACTTTCGACGGTCGCGAGAGTACGAAAGGGCCCTAGAGAACGCTCCTGCAAAGTGGCGTCACCCTCCGACCGGTAGTGACGTCACAGGGGCGATCACAATATGGCGGGGCCATTCAGTACCCGGGAGACTGTCGTTCAGTTTTTTGTCGTGCGGGCCGGGTAAATGTTGTTCAAATGCACTCAAATTTGGACAGGGGCCGTTTCAGACGTGCCCCAACCAGATTTCATGCGAAAATCGCAACTTTATTTTTTTTGAATCACCCTAGCGCAGGGCCTAACCCAACCACAGCGTTCGGAGACTCCATTACTGCAGTGTGGTTTGCGTCACGTTCAGGTCAGCCCTGCGTGGCCGTCCCTCGGCCGAACCCGCTGTGCAAGAAATCTGCACTCTACAAGATACTTCGGCACGGAGTGCAACGGAGTTGCCTTATCGTCTGACCAGATTGGACTTTTTAGCAGGTGATACATATAACACTATTCAGAATAAGACTTCGACATATAACACTAATCAGAATAAGAAATTATATTAATATAATGTATCAGCGGCTTCTACTCCCATGCGGCAGCGAGCGCCAAGCTAAACATATATAGGCCGCCCGGCCCTACCGGGGGACGAGCGCGCCCGCGCCCGCGCCACCGTTGCGTCCACGCGCAGCTACGGGCGGCCACGCTTCCCAGCCCGTAGCTAATGAACGGTTGGGTTTAGGTGGGTAGTGTAAGCGAGCCGATTTTAGCACGGAGTGTAGGCTTTCTGTTGGTATACATATATTTACGATCCGAGGATTCTAGAGCGATCTAGAGCGCCCTAAGTGCGGCCGACCGGTCACGCGTTACCCTTTGTCAAGCCGTAGTTTGTGAACGGTTGGTTATAAATGGTGGGTGTAAGCGAGGTGATTTTAGTACAACGTCTGGGCTTTTCGGCAATATTCGTATCTTTCTGATCCGATCAACCTAGAGCGATCTAAAACACCCAACATATGTACCCGAGAATGGCGCGTGGGGCGGGCATCGGTCTGCAGCGGAGCGCCTTCGCCTGCCGCCGCCACGCGCGGTATTCCCCTCTGGCCCAGAATCTGGGCATTCGGTACACATATACTTACGGACCGGTCAGGCGTCACCCTTCGTAAACGGAGGGTTAGAACAACGGGTGTGGCCGACGCCTGCTCGTCCCCCGTCCATCCCTGCGTGTCCCCCCAATTAAATCAGCCCGTTAAATGGCAAAGAAAGAAAACAATCCGCCGCAGGTGTCTAAAAGACTCACACCATTTATAATTTCCACAAAACAGTTAACATAGTATCACCTGCTGCCATGGCAACTTTTGCTGGCATTTTTTTTTCTTTTAAGCATTGCCCTTATGGCCCTCTAACAGAATTTTCTGAAACTGTGCACGTGGACGCAGGATACTTTTGCAGGGCACGCTGACGTGTTTTTACACTTTAAAAAAAGCTTTCAAGTGGCCGAAAAATCGATTTAAAAGTCAGCTATCTCACTTCTTCTTATGGCAAAAGAAAGGGACACAACTATACGCGCCTCTGCGGTCCACAGGCCCGATTGCTGTAGATCGATAACGAGGCAAAAAAACAAAAATCTGTCTAACAGAAATATCGAGGGTGACCGGGCAAGTACAGTGAGTCTACTTTTAAACTAATGAAATGTAACAGTTCCCGTAAAAACGCATTTGAAATGCAGCTATCTCACTCCACCCAATAGCAAAAGAAAGGGACAGAGCTACCCCGCCACTGTCCCTCTTCCTCAGCGCTGTGGTTTGCCAGGTACAGGGGCAGTGGCGCGAGGCGATCTGTTGCAGGACCGTCCTGGAAACGAACGCCTGATCGCGGTGATAGCGACCCTGTTCCAGGACCGTCCTGGGAGGAAGCACCCATTCTCCCAGGACCAGCAGGCGCGGGTGGCCAAAGCGGCCCGTTTCCAGGACCGTCCTGGGAGTTTGGTCACCAGTTTCCAAGACGGTCCTGGAACAGAGCGTCCGGGCCCGATTTGGTCCTGGGTTTTACAGGACCGACTTTTACCGTGAAATACGTTTATAAGCAAAGTACGACATTGGGACAATTAGTTAACGCAAATGTGAGACAAATTGGAATACGTGAGATACAATTTGTCCCATAATTATGCTACAAATTGAATGTCGGTTATGTTTTGCTTAAAAATGAAACATTTTATGGGACGAAATTGTCCCATGACATTAAGTGTGTACGGCCCTTTATACGGTTCGTATACACCCCTACATGGATCTTTGTTTGGTTCATACCAGGTGATTCAGAAACGCCGCATTTTTCTCAATCCCGCAACGCACTATCTCCGTCTCTTACTGGCTCGGCCGAACGCGTGAGACAGAAAGAGACAGAGCTAGTGCATTGCGGGTTGCCGCGGCGTTTCTGAATCACCTGGTATATGAGATCAGATCAGGGGGTAGGCAGCCCAACGTACTGCACTGCATGTGGGTGGGAGACCCTCTATTATCATATATGCGATGTATACGAACTTATAAAGGCATATACAACTTGTATACATTCATACACATAATCATATACAACGTACCAGATATATACAAATTGTACTTGATACCATATACAACTCGTCTTACCCGGGCAGTCAGTCCCGTTACGAAATTTTGATAAAATCTCTCAGATGCAGCGAGAGGGGATGGGGAGGGGAGGGGGGGGGGGCGAGCCCAACCACGTCACTCATGACCGCATAGCACCACCCCCAGTCCCGGGGCACCCCACCGGGGCCGACGCCGCCCGCCGCCCGCTTCCCGCGCTACGGGCTCCGGCTCCAACTGCGGGGCCCGGACGTTCCCAGCGCCGCGGGGAGGTACGGGGTGCGCTCACCTCGACGCACTGACGTACCGCATCTGCAAGAAGCGGGCACCCATCTCCGAGATGGTCCGCGACTGCCGAACTGACGCGGCAGGCAGATAGAATAAGTGTTCGGGCGGGACGCTGCGCGCACTGTAGGGGAAAGTGTACCGGGTACAATGAAAGTACAGCGGCCGCGAGGGGGTACAATTTTTAGTCAAAGTCCCTCACACGTTGACACCTAAAATAATTTTAGGAAATCATTTTCCAACGAAATTGTAAGTTTTACCTTGGAATTGTACGCATGTAACCGATTCGTCTTGATCCGAGGATCACAAAAATAGGATCACATAATCAATTCTGCAATTTTTAACATTTTCTTCTTCAAGGGCGTACAGTGAAAAGGTACAATGAACGCTGCAGTTTGAAAGTACAACGAAAATTGTTTATCAATTGACAGCTTTCAGTGTAGCTTTTTTTTTTGCAGTGCACTCCGTAGGCGAGCGCGCTCCGAGGGGTAGTCGGCTCCTCGTGGCCGTGTACGGAGTACTATACCTTACTATGCAAATATTATCGATACCTGCTAACGAGACCCACGCATTCTGGAGAGGTTGCGTCTTGCGACGTTTCCCTATCTTGGTGAGTGTTTCTTCTCCGCAGACTGTGAGTGGATCCCATTAGAGGGGCATCGTTATGGCACTATGAAAGTATAATGATACTAAATACTGATCCGCGTACCACACCCGTGTACGGAGTTACTCTGACAGTCGACAGCCCCTTGATGCCACCAAACCTCGATGCCGGACACGCCGAGCCTCTGTGTCCTCAAAGACGCACGGAAACAGAGCAATTGCGCATGCGAAATAAATCGTCATTTTATGTTGCCTTGGTGAAACCGTTGAGCAGTTAGTTGCAAAAATCGGCGCTTTTTAGACTGTCTAGCCTGCCAGACACGTTTCGGTAGAGACGGATAGGAGCCAGGCATATGTTGGGTGTTCGAGCGGACGTGTGTTCGCTGACTTATCGTTTACAGAGAAACATCAAATTCGACTAAAAACTTCTTTCATAACCTGAAAAACGTACGGTGGCAACATTTTTCAAATTTTCCCTGTGGGTAGGGGAAGCTTGTTCTTTTCGTGACCGTGTATTCACAAAATGACTGGATATTTTCAGTAACCGGTTAGCCGCCGCTCTTCTCCGTTCCAGCTGTCACCGAACGTTCGGTTATTTTCACGAAATCCACACAGCCCTGGAGAGAGATTATGATCGTGGTCAGATCAGAGCTTATTGTTAGATCTCCGAATAGGATGACGGATTGGGAGAAAATGGAGTGATGGAATTGAGATGGGAAAGGTGCGGCAGCTCAGGAGGGTTGGGGGGGGGGGGGAGTCCAGGGGGAAAGACAGAGAGGCATAAGGCGAACGCTATCGACCCGACTGGGTACCCGAGAGCGAAAGAGACGGATAATGCAGGAGTGACGTCACGGGCCTGCATAGGTGACGTCACCAGCGGCCTGACCCACTTCCAGTGAGGCTGCGCCCCCCGATCCCCGCCCTGCCGCCGGGCCGGGTGCTCATGCCGCCTAGCAGTGCGGAGCGCACAGGCACAGACCTACACACAGGCCTAGGCACAGGCACAGGCCTAGGCACAGACACGCAGACACAGGCCTAGGCACAGACACGCAGACACAGGCCTAGGCACAGACACCCAGACACAGGCCTAGGCACAGGCACAGGCACAGGCCTAGGCACGGGCCCAGGCGCGGGCCTAGACACGAGCCTAGGCACAGACACCCAGACACAGGCCTAGGTACAAGTACATTCAAATACAGCTACCCCCTCATATGCGGTACCCGCGTTCTAGAACCGGTTTATTCCCCTCCCACGTCCACTTCCGGTCTGGTCCTCTCCCAAAAACGCTTTTCTCCTCCAGCTAGAGCAGCAGCGGGCGACGCCTCCGAGAGCCTGCGGGGGTGCGCTGCGGGGGTGCGCCAGCCCGCACACCACGCGTGCTTGTGGAAGTCGGTGTTGCCTGGCCACCAATCACTCATACGTTACACGAGGACAGGCGAAATGAGACGTGCCCGACAGAACGAAAGAAAAAGCAGCGGATCTTCATTCGGTTTCAGTAAATTTTTGTGTAATTTTTAGAAAATAATCACACTTTTCCCCAAAAAGTATTAAATAAAAAAACAAGTTATGACAAAGTGCTTACACGGGTTTGCCACGAGTTGGACCCCGCGGTGTGCTGGCCCTGCATGTCCTGCAGGTCCTGCACTCGGTGCCGGGGTGGGCCCACCCGACCGACCGCCCAATCGATAGCGACCGGCCCCCGCAGGGCTCCTGCAGGACCCCCGCAGGAGGGGTGGCTGGCTGCCGCGGCGGTGCCAGCGGTGCGCGCGCCGCCTGGCCAGGCCTGCCGCTGGCTCCGCTGCCCCGCCCGCCTAGGCGCGGCCGGTTCAATGAGCGCCGCGAGTCATGAATGAGGATTCATGGGGGCCCAGCCATTCACGGCAGGAAGCCTCCGCGCGCAGGACGTGCAGGACGTGCAGGACGTGCCGAGTGGGGCACGCAGGAGGACGTGCAGGAGAGGGACGTACGTAGGGACGTGCGGAGGCCGCAGCCCTGGCCTGCGTACGCCACCGTGCGATCATGCAGACTACGGACGGCGCGGATTGAGGAGGAGGAGGCGCGGGTGCGGGACGTGCGGGGCATGCGGGACGTGCGGGACGTGCGGGACGTGCGGGACGTGCGGGACGTGCGGGACGTGCGGGGACGTGCGGGGCTCTGCAGCCCGCCGGAACAGAATCAGCTCGAAGCGCCTCACACCGTGAGTTGGCGGCTCCAGCCCACAGCAGCCTGCAGCGGCGTGCAGTCAGCGCCCATCACAGCCCGTCCCAGGGTGGAGCCTGTGGCTCATGAATGGTCGGGGGATGGGGGCGAGAGAGCGAGAGAAAGGAGAGAGGCGGAGAGTGAGAGAGGCGGCCGGAACTAGGTCAGCAACAACATCCCAAGGACAACTAAATGCCGCGTGACGTCATACGCTGGCGGACCAATCAGAAACGAGGTCGAGAGCATGAATGGTGAGGTTCGGAATATGGGTCAGCCACGTGTTGGGGGTGGCGCGGGGAGGCTGGCCGAGGCTGGCAGACTGAGGTTTGCGGGGCCGGGGGGTGGGGCCGGGGGGCGGGGGAGGGGCGGTGGTGGGGGCGCGGTGTTGGTGTTGACCTAGGCGGGCGTGCCCCTCCCCCCTCCGAGCCGCCAGGCAGGCAGCATGGCAGGCAAGCACTCTGTGTCCTTCGGAGCGTCCTTCGGGACGGACGTCGCTGCGTCCTCCAAGGCCTCCGCGTGGTCCTTCCCTCCCCGCGTGGCGGCGCGTGGCGAGGCGCGTGGCGTGGCGCGTGGCGGTGCGTGGCGGCGCGCGGCGGGGCGGGCGGGAGGCACGCGGGGCCCGCCCAGCCTGCACCCGTCTCCGCGCCGTGGACTCGCCCTCGTCCTTCCAGCGCGGTCGCACGCGCCACGCAGCCGCCCCGGCTGGAGCGGCTGGAGCGGGCAGGAGTCGAGCTGGCCTGGGCAGGGGTGCTGGACCGCCGAGCCGACCCCGACCCCTGCCGCTCTCCGAACAACAAAAGACCTCCCACAACATAACTATTTTGATACCGCCACTCCCACCGCGTTATTTTCGAATTTCACTGAATGTACTTCTTATTGTGTTCCGGGCTTTCGGATTTTCTCGTGTGTTGACGGCCCTTCATCGAGGCCCTCCGCTTGCAAGCGACTTCTTCCCCACTTCCGCGAGTGTTGGGCGTGAGAGTTGAGCGAAGAGTCGAGCGCGAGTGCTGACCGCGAGTGCTGACCGCGAGTGCTGTATGTGACTGTCGCCTCCGTGGGAGCCCCGTCCGCCGCACCGCCGCCAGGACCCCGAGGTATAGTACTGTACCCAGTGCACGGCGACGGGCTGCGTGGCGTATTCACTCTCATGGTCTCCTGCAGAGGTGTCAGTAATGTCTCGCTGGACTGCTTGGTCGCGTGGGCCGTGGACGCGGTAGGAATTTACCGCGAACCGAACTCCCCTTTTGTTATCAAACTGAACAGTTTCGAGTGGCTTTCTATTTGGGTACGAATGCCACAAAAATGGCTCAAGTTGCTTTTTTTTTTAAATCGTCCTTTGACGATTGCATGATCTTCTAGATATGGCCTCTGTCGAGATTTATGAAAATTAGTCGACTCGGCCCCTATGTAAGAAATGCGATTCGAGGGGGGGGGGGTCCACAACTCTTGACAATCAGTGTACACTATTAGATACGCACACGCACAATCTCGAATGTAAATTCCTCCAAATTGGTGTAGAAGTGGCATTTTTGTGGCAATTTTAAGCTATATAAACTCAAATATGCCGATTTTTTTCGTCACATCAAGACAAGCGACACAGTCAGTGTACACATTTTGGAGGAGTTGTGGACCCCTCGGATTGGACCCGACATCGTCCGACAGACTTGATGTCACTATCTAGAGCGGCCCGAGTCTCATGAGGCTTGGCTCCTCCTGACGCCAGGAGGTGACCAGTGACTCGTGGGAGACGCGAGACAGTGGCCGCAAAGGGCTGCGGGGCGGGGTGCGGTGCACGTAGAGCGTGTGAGCGGGACGAGGTGCGCTGCCCTGGCCCTGCCGCCCTGCTGGCCTCGTAGCCGTCGTGGACTCGACCCGACCCGCCGAGGTGCGGGGTGCGGGCGCCCGCGAGAGCGGCCCAGCCACCCCCGGCCCCCGGCTGCAACCACCTGCTGCTGCAGCACGTGAGAGTGGAGGGGGCGGAGGGGGGCGGAGAGGGGGAGGGAGGGGTTCAGCTGGGCGGACGCGCGTCTAGCGGCACCTAGCGGTGGCCGCGGGCGGCTGCCACGCGCTGGCTCTACCCCAGATCTGGGCTCGGCTCTGGCGGCGGGGCTGGCGGATGAGGGGGTGGCGCTACTCCGGTTCGGCCCCTCAGCCCCGCAGCGAGCAGCGAGGGGTATTGATGGCTCGGCACCTGTCCGCAGGCCGCGGGGAGATGCTCGGTGCGCCTAGCAGGAGCAGGCGCGGCTCCAGACCAAACCTGACGGTGGGGAGCCCGAAGAGGCATTCGAAATTTCCCTTTACTAATTGTTTTATTTGGCCCGAAATTTAACATAGCGTCTTACGGGAATTAAGGCAGGCCAGCCTGCTCGACGGCAGAGCGCTTTTTTCGTCGTCTGGTTGTGAAGCAACACCTTAACCTACTTTTTTCGCCCTTTCATTTCGTAACTCCAGCCAACACTGATAAAAATTTGATGCGGAACGGACAATTGAAGGAGGGAACTTTGGTACGGATCCCAACGGGCAGGCCGTCCGGGTTTTCTTACGTAAAAACCGCTTTACTCTAAAATACCTTTTGTTTATAAAACATGGTTGTCGGATAGACCGTTTTTAAAACCATTTCCAGAAAAATGGTTACGGACGGGACTGTCCCCAACAAGCACGACAAGTCCGTGCGAAAACGGAAGTTCTCTGTGTCACAAACGCCGCTTGTCAAGTGCAGAGTGGGGTTATAGAAAACCTGTTGTCAGTACGGCTCTCAATTGGTCTCAGGCTAACAGGTCAGTGTTCAGGTCACGTGGACGCACGTTGGATGCCTGCACGCGCCAATTTTTTTTAAATCTCCATTTGAGTTCTCGGATTCATACGTTCTATGAGGGGTTCACGGGTCTTGCACTTAACAATAAAGGAACCTCCGTTAAAAAAAATTGACCGGCAGTTTTCCGTGTGCGTTCTGAAAAATTGTCCGTACTAAATTCCGTACTATTGACGGTCAAACTTTGAAAAAACATTTACATTCGCCGTTAAAAATCCGTTATTGTCGTCAACAGTGAAAAGTCTATTGCGTCCAGAGCATCAAAAATCCCATAGGAACCTGCCGAGAACGTTTGAAACTTCATAGTTAGTAAAACTGTGCATGGTTGTACTCCAGAGCGCCCAAAATTGATCACGGCGTAGAGACTTTTGCAAACTCGGTGCAAACCAAGGTGCAAACGACCCAGGGAAAGAAAAACAACTGGGTTTTCATCGACAAGAAATTATTTTGATGAGACAAAAAGGGTCGTGCCTCGGCTGGGCCCGAGGGGGGCTCGCGAATCCGCCCCCCCCCCCCTGGAGCCGCGCCTGGCGCCTAGTGGAGGGAGGGGAAGGGGGGGACCCCGACCCTCTCCAGCCCCGCCCCCGCGGCCCATCGGTAGGACCCACGTGCATCCTCGCCTGGCTGGTATCTAGAAAAACAAAATGCCTGCTTTTCCCCTGCAGAAATCTAGATTTTAAAAAAGGGTTTCGCCAATAAAAGTTTTTTAAAACGTTTTCGGAGTTCAAAAAAATGTTCTCTCGAGGGCAGTGTGTTTAGACACCATATACCTGGCGCTTAGTAATAAAGAAAATGAATAAATAAAATACTCATTGCCTCGGGCAAAGTAGAGGAGGCGGAAAAGAGACGGCGATAAGTGAACCGTTGGATTGGAACCCGTTTGAAGCCGAGCTCGCGGGCGGCATTACCGGCGAGCTAACCGCCACATTTGCTCGGATGGTTAAGGGGAGGGGGAGGGGTGACGCCACACGCCAGGCGACACCTCGCGTGTCCGGCCGGAAACAGGATACGGGGGAGAGGGCCCTGCCAGGGGATGCCTGCGGGACATGGGGAGGAAAGAGACAAGACGGATCCAGCGGCTTTCCGGAGCGCTTCCCTGGCTTCGAAAAGGGGGGGGGGGGGTGTAGAATTAAGGTGGGGGGGGGGTGACGTAGCTCACCGAGTTTACGCGTTAGTTAAGCCCCGGTGGTACCGCAGCAGCGCCCACCAAACCACCGCCGCCGCCGCCCGCCAATGCGAGCGATTGCGAGACATGTCAATGATATACTCGACAGATGACGGGGTGTTCCGGAGAAGGCCAGACCAGGACGCGGTCTTGTGTCATCCCCGCGTACTGAGTCGGCGTGTGGCTGTGGGGAGACTCCCTGCCGCGGCACCCCTCTCCACGACGGCCGCGCGGACTGGACTGTTGGTATGTGGCGTCCCCCGGAACGGACGGACGGACGATGGACTTCCGGGGACCAAGTTGTGTTGGCGCGGCTCGCGCACCGATGAGTTGTAACACGTCAGGCTCGTTCCAGCGCCCACCCCTGCTTCCCCCGACGCCCCCCCCCCCCCCCACACACACCTCCTCCTCCTCCTTCCACTTACAGAAGACATCTCTCGAAGGTATGGGTAAGCTTCACGAAACCCTTGCAGGTGTGCAATAAGCATGAAAGTGGTCATCCGCAGCGGCTGACAGTAGGACCGCGACCGCGGGGGGTGAGGGAGTGGGGCGGAGTGAGCTCCGGCCGTCCGTAACTAGATTTGCACCCCGCCGCTGTCCCCGGCGCACGCCGCAGGCCCGCTGGCCGCCGGCCACACGTCCCCGCCGCCCCCGCCGGCCCCGCCAGCGGCCGCGCTCCCTCCGACCCACAAGAAGCCATACATACTGACCCCCGGCGGCCGCGGCAGAGCTCGCGCACGGCTCACGGCTGCAGCGGGGGCACCGGGCAGGGCCGCCGGGTACCGGGCGGGGGGCGGATGTCGCCCGGACGTCACCTGGACGTCACCTGCCTCGCCGCCGCGCCGCTGTATAGTGCCGGCCCGGTGCGGGCCCCGGGCCCCGTCCGGCCGGGACGGCCACAAGGGTTCCGAACCGCATGCAGCGCCCGGACAAGAGTGTCCCCTGAACGTGCGAGTGCAAGGCAGTGGCGCCCGGTCCGTGAGTAGGCATTTCCGAGGCTCGAGAACGGAAGTGGCAGAACGAGAATAGTTCCGGAGGGAGAGGGCGGGTGGCGGGTGGTATGAGAAATCGCACGGCGAGGAGTCGTCCCACGCACCGCCGCACCGCCGCACCGCGGGCCGCCAGCCGCAGTGCCGGCAGCGCCGCTCCCCGCGGCCTGCTGGGGATTGAGACATCTCGGGCCGCGACACCTCCCACTGCTCCGAGCACTGCTCACACCCGCGGCGCCAGCTTAGCATCCCAGTTCTGCAGGCGTCTCGTAGCATCCACGCACGATGTCAGGGAACAACGTATTGCCCAGGCATAAAACACCACGTGTCCAGAATTATGGGCTTGGGCGGGTAGGCCACCCGCCGCTAGACCCGTGGGGGCGAGGCCACCAAACACCATACAAGTGACTTAAGCCCCTCCGAGCCGTGCGGGGCTGACCGCGCCATGTCGCGCCTCTGACAGGAGCGGAGCCAGGAGGGGAGGGGAGGGGAAGGGAGGGGAAGGGAGGGGAGGGGGGCCACAATGCTGACTCGGTAGGGAAGAGAAGCTCGCGGCAGCTCGCCATATGTCCCTTCGAGGTCATGAGCAATGAAATCCCCGACTCTTCCCCGCACAAACACGCGAATCCGCGCGTGAACCCGGCAGTCTCGTTCAGATTTACCCCATCGTTCCTGTAGGGGGGCAACAAACAGTAGCGGATCCAGGAGCTACTTAAGGGGGGGGGGGGGCGATCTACCACTCTTTGCGTACTTATAGGCGGAATGTTACGCAGGTTGCCTACCTTGCAGGCGTCCATCGGGGGCTCAGGGGGGGGGGGGATGGGGGCGTCGACCGGTGGATCCGCCTGGCAACAAATAAAGTATTTTTGTCCGAGAAAAAAACTCTCAGGGTTTACTAAGAGTTGTGTATTACATACATAGAATGCACATTTTACACACGAGTCAAGGCCAAAGATTGTTACAATAAGAACATTATTTTCTGACCCTAAAGTACGATACTCATATTCACTGACCTCAACACAAATGAAAGAACAGAGCTCAGTACATTCTGCAACAATGCCTCGCTGAAGTACAAAAAATTTTGTAATATTTTTCCAAACTAATCAAGTAATATTTGAACCACTTTCAAACAGAACGACAAATAAAAATTTTAGGTTACCATTAATGGACTCAAAATATATAGAACGAGGTAGAGTAACAAAGAGAATACCCAATGTTCACAGATACAAGGCACATGAACCGGATGGCAGTCTGAAAGATTAGGAAACTTAACACCTGTGACCAGCGGAGGATAAATTGTACTACATGCATAGAAAGGCTCTGCATTATGATATCAGCTTACAGTCAAAATTACTTTTTATAAAAGATTGTGAAAACATTTAAATGTATGATTCAACGAGAATAGTTAATATATGCGGGCAGCAATGAGCAATGATGTCTTCCCACGCACACGCGAATCCGCGCGTAAGCCCCCGCAGTCTCTTTTAGATTTACCCCATTTTTAATATGGGGGCCTACTTAATTTTGCAATTTTTGTTTTGAGATGCATCCCACAAGGAGCTCACTCACTTCAGCAGGACACAGATACTTCCGCGTTTTATGAAAGTTGTGAACTTCTGGTCACGATCGGAATTGGTGACCACCGACTTGACATTTTAGCCGTTTTTGGGCTGGGTCACAGCTCAGAACACAAAGACTAACCACAAAAACCTGAAATTTCTCCAACGTTTCCAGTCGAGCAGTGTGGAAAAGGTCGGTCCAGTCACCATTCATTGTATGCACACCCGTCTATGAAGGTACCCCTCGCTGCAACCTCTACCTAGTAACCTCCATTCAATTGGTACCAGGTGTCCCATTTGTCCCGTGCCAAGCAAAAGGTAGGCAAGCCCGCAACGAACTAGCTTCGTCTCTCCGTCTCACGCGTCTGGCCGAGCCAGAAGAAGACGAACTAGTGCTATACTGGCATGCCTACTATTCCCTTTCATCACCCAGAAAAAAGTTACTGATACTTGGTTTTGCCAAGGAAAATTTACTCCATTTACGTAAAATTTACTTGATTTCAGTAAAATTTTCTTCTTAAAACCAAATATAAGCAATTTGAGACGCAAATCAAGAATCTGGGTTTTCCTGGGTTTTCAGGACTGACTTCTCTCCCCCCCCCCCCCCCCCCCCTCTCTCTCTCTCTCTCTCTCTCCTCTCTCTCTCTCTCTCTCTCTCTCTCTTCTCTCTTTCTCTTTCTCTCTCAAAACTGTATAGGAAAGAGAAAGGATAGGAGCATGGGGGAAAGAGTGGGGTGCGCCGGGGCGGGGCGGGCGGGGACTGGCGGGGTGGGGCGGCCGCCCGAGTGGAGGGGGTCGGCCGGTCAGTAGCGGCCGCCAGCGATACCATTATTTAGTTCTACAGCAGCGTCGGCGGCGGGCAGTCGGGTCCGGAGCGGCGATCGGGGGACACCGCCGGCGCCCCCGGCCGGCCCCGGCACGCGCCGGCACACCCCCGGACGGCTCCAGCTCAAGGTAGGAGGTCCTGTCCCCGAGAGGACGCCGTCCACCCCCGCACCCGAGGGCCCCTCGGGCTCCCCGAGTCCAGCCGTGGCGGGTGCGCGCGGCCCCGGCACGGCCCCGGCCAGCGCCAAGGCGCCGGGGCGCAGCGACGACGCTCCAAACGTTGGAGCCCCGCGCGGACGCGAACATTGAGGTGCGGGGCTCCGATACTGGAGCGTACTGCTCCCGCGTCACCGCCGCGCCCGCCTCAATATCTACGCGCCCCCCGCGGGGCTCCAGCTGTGGCGCGTCGTCACTGCGCTTATTTGGGACCTTCGCGCCAGCCGTGCCGGGCCGGTCGCAGGCCCCGCGTGCACTCCAAGGTAGGCAAACCCGCCAGCCCGCAACGCGCCAGCTCCGCCTCATTTCGTCTCACGCGTGACTGAGGCGGAAAGAGACAGAGAGGGTGTGCGGTTTGAGGCGGTCGTCCTCGTGGCCGTGCCGCCTTGCTGGAGGGCGGGCGCGGCGGGACCCGGCGGCAGCCTGTTGATGTGCTTCGCCTCTAGCCGCGGCCATGCAGGCCGTGCAGGCCGTGCCGGTGGCCGCCGGTGTGGCGCAGCGCCGCCCTTAGCAACGGCCCGGCGCCCGGCTGGCCCCGGACAGGCGGGGTGCCCCGTGCATTTTGCATTGGGCGCCACCACCACACGGCCCGGCCGGGAGCGTGCGGGAGCGGACGCCTCCAGTCGGCCAGTCGATGCCGGGCCTGGCCGCGGGCCTCCTGCCCGTTCCGTGCCGTGACGACCTGTGGAGGCCGTGCGCCTTCCTCACACTTTTGGCCCTCATTGTGTCCCGGCCCGGCGGCCCCGGCGTAAACAGGCTCCCGTAGCGCCTGGCGGGTAGGCAGCCCCGACTCCTGCGAGCACGCCGGTGCCGCGCGGGCCGGCCTACCCCTCCGCCCGCAGGCGGCAGGCGGCGTGCGGCAGGCGGCGTGCCAGCTGCTACTCCCGCCTGGCGCTGCGCTACTCTCCCGGTGACCACCAGTGATCACGTGACGAGGCCGCGGTGGCGGCGGCAGCTCCCCTCGCATGACTGCGCGGCGCCGGTATTCTACTTTGAGACGAGCCGGGCCGGACAGGAGAACAAGTCCTTGGCGACTCGCATGGCCCCGTGCGACCCGCCGCCTCGCTGACCCCGACCGCCGGCCGGCGCTGCACTTCAGTCCTCGTGGAGGCCCCGTGCGTTCGGAGAACTAAACATTAGCTTGCTAATGCTCTGCTGCTAGTTCTGCCAACGTTTTGGAACGTCCTTTCAGTTCAAGTCTTTGCGTATTTCATCCGGGAAACGGTTAGTTTGAGCCACTCTTATTTTTCTCTATCCGTGTACAAGCCCCGGGCGGCAGGGGTGGGAGACGGGCCGTGCGCAGCGCGGGGCCGCACGACCTTCCCTGCCAACTCTAGGGATTCCGGTAACGCGATCGCCGCCCCGCGACGCGCTCCGCACCGCTCCGTGCCTCCGGTGCTCCCATGCACTCATGACTGCACTCTGCGCTCAGGCAGAAGTTGACCGGCGGTGTGGTGCACTCCATGGTCGCCATGGCCGCCCCGTCACCGCCAACGTCTCTCTGTGTCTCACTCGCTCTTCCGTCCCACGCTAGACCCAGAATAGCCCGTTGTTCATCTCTGCCTCCTTTGCCTTTCCAGACGCTGCCGCCGCTGCCGCACGCCGGAGCCCGCGAGGCGGCTCGAGCAGCGGCCGCCACCTCTGCCGGGCACGGCCTACCCCTCGTAAGTGCCACTCCCGCCAACATCAAATTTGGAGCCGGCAAACAGAATTCCGTCACGAACTAAATTGGCCTTGTCATACCGTTTTTGGGCATTTTATTTTGCGTGGCTTTTGGCGGGTCTGATCTGGTA
This sequence comes from Megalurothrips usitatus, assembly GCA_026979955.1. Classification (NCBI taxonomy): domain Eukaryota; kingdom Metazoa; phylum Arthropoda; class Insecta; order Thysanoptera; family Thripidae; genus Megalurothrips; species Megalurothrips usitatus. Next base: position 3,683,285 of record CM049593.1, read on the forward strand.
CTCCGTTGCCTCCTTCTCGGGGCCCGTTGCCTTAATTCCCCCCCCCCCCCTTTTCCTCCTCTTTCCCGTACTGTGCACCGGAGCGACCTTAAATTGACCGTCAGACTGTTAGAATCAGCTGCGCGCTGGGCTCGGGTTACCGGACGCCACACCGCCGGACCATGCGGCCGGCGGCCCGGCTCTGCCGGCACCGACCCCAGCCGGTACGCTGCACGCTGCAACGCTGCACGTACGGGCCGGGGCCGGGGCCGGGGCCGGGCCTCGGGGGTGGCAGCAGGCCCGGCAGCACCGGCACGTGGTGGCCGGGGTGCAGCTAGCCGGGGCTGCCGGGGCCCTTAGCTGCCCCCCGCCCCTCGCCCCTCACCTCGCCGAAGATGAAACATGAATGGGGGGCAGGACAGCCAGCCACTTTGTTTCCGATCGATGCGATGGGGCCTCCCGACAAGTTCTCGGTCCGTCCGCACCCCCGCCGGAGCCCTGCCGCCGTGCCGGCCCTGCCTGCCGGCCGCGGACGCAATTTACAAGTTTAGCCCCTGAGAGGTGGGCAGGCCGGACCCTGCGCTCGCTTTCCCCGACTAGACCAGGCCCCGGGCCCTCAACCGCTGCGCCTTTGCGAAGGGTAGCGTCTCCCTCCTTGGAGGACGCAGAAGTCTGACTTTGTGGCCACATGGGCTGATGGGCCGGTCGGCGAGTGACAGGTCACGGGTTCGACTCCTGCCGGTCACCCAGATTTTCCTTGTGACTTAGCCCAGCTTAGCGCTACCCCGCGCCGCCCCGCCGCCATTAGTCGTCATTGACACTCGGATCGATCTAACTTGAGTGGGGCCCCCGCCGCCCCCGCCGCCCTCGCGGCCCCGCCGCCCCGCGGGCCGGCCGGGTGACGCCGGTCAAGACTTGAATGTTAGATTACTGTAGGATCGAAATACCATCCGTCCTGCCCCGCTTCACGGAGTGTCCGTGCCGCAGTGCCGCGGCAGCCGGCAGGGTCACGGGTGCCTCTGTCGCGGTGCGCCGTCCAGTCGTGCCCAGGCCGCCTCGTGCCGCGCCGCATAGCGTCACACATCGCATCTGGTTGTCCGGCTTCCGCACGGGGACGGCGGGGATTAACTTTGAGGGCTTCCTCCCCCTCTCCCCTCCCCCGCCGTCTCCTCTTTCCTTCCTGTCTCCCCGCCTCCGCAGCCCCGAACCCCCGATGACGTCACACCGGTGCGGCACCTGCCGTGCCTGTGCCCGTGCCGCGCTCCCCTGCCCGCCGGCACCGCCTGTGCCGTGGCATCAGCCTCGGACCGGCGCCTGGAGGGTAGTCAACCCATCTGCCACCCCGCAGCGCGGGGTATCCCCAGTGCCGTGCCGTGCCGTGCCTCGGCAGCCCCCGCCCGGAGGGGCCTCAACTCATGTGTTCATGGTTCATTGTCATTGTAGGTCTCCTCCGGGCCAGGTCAGCACCCGCTCCACCCTCGTCGCTGCGTCCCACACCGGTTTGAGCCCAATTGCAGCTGCTGGACACTGCACAAGATTAGTCTTTGTAAAACTCTTGTGCGTGTGACAGCGGCTATTATTGGAGCTTGGAAAGCATCAGTTCCATCCCCACCCGACTTCAGGCGTCCGGGAGGCACTGCTCCACGTTGTTTGCGATTTGTGCAAGGGGATGTATGAAATCATCAATGAAATCAACCAAGATGTTAAAATCGATAAAATTTTATTATTCAAATAAAAATATCTTTGATGCAAAAAATACAAATTTACAGCATTCCAAATCATTTAACTATTGTCAACAACTTTCAATTTTAACTACTATCACTTTCACTGTTCATAATTACCATTATGTGTGACATACAGTACAAAGTACAATTATGTTACCATGTTTTCTGCCTTATACTTTGTCACACATTGCCTGAGCAACATAGCAAGAGATATGTAGAGAAGTCTTATTGTAACATGTCAACACATGTGTATTTCCTGGCATTCAGTCTATAACCTTCTCCTTCACTAATAAAATTGTACAGTCAAATATTTCAGCCCATCGAGTCTAATATAGTTAGAGCAAGTTGTGTACTGCACAGAATGTACATTTTACACACGAGTCAAGGCCAAAGATTTTTACATTAAGAACATTATTTTCTGACCCTAAAGTAATATAATCACATTCACTGACATACTCATTTCCAAACAGTTGATACTTTTATATGTCACAGTCTATACATGAAGCCACTTGGTGTAAGTAAAAATAAACAAATAAAGTATTTTTGTTCGAGACAACACTCACAGGTACACAATGTTTACTCCAGTTTACCTCAACACAAATAAAAGAACAGAGCTAAGTACATTCTGCGACAATGCCTCGCTGAAGTACAAAAAATTTTGAAATGTTGTTCCAAAACTAAACAAGTAATATTTGAACCACTTTCAAACAGAACGACAAATAAAAGAAAATTTAGCTTACTATTAATAGACTCAAAATATAAAGAACGAGGTAGAGTAACAAAGAGAATATCCAATGTTCACAGATACAAGGCACATGAACCAGATGGCAGTATGGGATTAGGTTAACTTCAAAATCTGGAAGATTAGGAAACTTAACACCTGTGACCAGCACAGAATAAATTATACTAGAAGTATAGAATGGTTCTATAAATATGATATGAGCATAACAGTCAAAATTACTTTTTATAAAAGGTTGTGAAAATATTTAAATGTATGAGTCAACGAGAATAATTCAGAAATGCAGTGAAAACTAATATTCAGCAGCAAACTTGAGTGTTAACCATCTTCCTGTAATTAAGTAGACACTACATATATAGAGGCTAAATGAAGTGAGTATTATAGCCTTGGCAGGATTCTTTCAACACATGAAATTAAATTAAGGATAATATTTGTATTAAACAGTACAGGGTTATTTCACATTTAAAGCATTGTACAACACCAAGTTATACCACTGGAATACTGGAAAAGTATGATAAAACAAAACAGAAAGATAACCAAGATATTATCCCTTCAAGAGTAAAAAGCAAATAAAGCTTCAAGAAGCAAATCTTTCTCCTACATGGTCCAACTGTACAAGGTACAAGGTACAAGGCACAAGGCACAGGTCAAATGCAGTTAAATTTATGATTCGACTTCAGAAAATTTGATCCGCAACCCGGGCTCTAAAATCTTAACAACAATCAACATAGATGCAAAATAAGTACTCTACATATAAAATTACAGAACAATACATTCATAACACTGTATACATGTTCACCAGGCGTTTCCTTAGTCTTGGACACTGCCTTACACAAGTTGGCAGTTCTGAGAATGCAAGGAATCATGTTACATAATTTACAAAACAACACAGTACAGTACAGACCAAGAATATACATATTATACAAATAAGATAGGGTAAAAAACAGGAACAATAATATACAATACAAGCTAGCAGTATTATACATAAATACACTTAATTTGTTCTATCTACATGACTTAGTTAAAAACCTTCCTTTTAACGCCACAACACCCGCAAAGTTAGACAAATTTATCTCAAGAGTCCCCGTTTTCTTCAGAAGTCCTGCCAAGAATGACAGAAAAACAAATATAGGAGACTCGAGCACAAGGGGAAGAAAGTGCTTCGTTCCACACTTATAGTTTTAGCCAAGATGGGTGCAGATGTCAAGGGCACAACCTACATGAAATTTTGTAAACACAATAAATTAGACATTTTCTCCCCCTGAGCCCGACGCTTGCCTCGCGTCGTCTGGTCTCGCCACACCGCGGGTACCGGGTACCCCTGGGTACCCCCGGCGGGTCGGGGCTGCCGGGCCCCGCCCCTCAGTACCTGCGGCGGTGGATGGCCTTGTCGCAAGAGTGTTCCGACCAGGCCGACGACGCCGAGGCGCGACCGCTGGGTGTTGGGCGTCCGTATCGTCAGCAATCGCAGGGGTGCCTGCCCCTGCCGTTGGCTGACGGCGACGGTGGCGGCGGCAGCGGGTTGAAGTACGTCGACGACCTCGAGGACGGCGACGGCGGGCACGACGGCGCGGGCGTCGGCGGCGGGGGGAAGGGGTCGCTGTCGTAGCGGTAGTCGGACTCGTCGCAGACGTCGGTCGAGCAGGGCGTGGGCGGCGGCGGCTGGTTCATGGCGCGGTAGTGGCGGTAAGGCCGGTACATCCGGGACCCCGAGCCGGAGTCGGTGCACGCCTGGCTGCGGCCGCAGCCGCCCATGCCCATCCGCGTCGAGTCGGACGTGGTGGCCGGGCTGGGCGGCGGGTTCAGCGTCTCGCGGGGGTAGCACAGCAGCGACGACGACGACAGCAGGGCCGCGTGGTTGGCGCCGCCTGGAAATGGGAGAGACACCGTCAAGTCAGGGAAGACCGCAACCAGCCGGGGCCCCCGTCCCGCCCCGCCCCTTCCCCGACACTCACCGGACGCCGACGAGCTGGAGGCCCCCGTGATGTGGCTGCGGTGGTACGACGGCGACCCGCTGGTGGAGCCGCTGTTCATGGCCGACATGCGCACGGCGTCGGCACGCAGGCCCAGGCCGTGGCCCCCGTGGCCGTGCCCGTGGCCATGCCCGTGCCCGTGGCCGGACAGGGAGATGGAGCGGGCGCCGTTGGCCGCCCTGCCGCTAGCCACGCCGCGGCCCAGCGAGGCGACCCCGGCCCCGGCGCCGACCCCGACCCCCAGGCCCACCGCCGTGGGGGACAGCGGGTCGTGCGCGGGGTCCGTGGGGTCCAGGCCGTCGTCGCCGTGGGGCACCGACTTCCTGCACTTCCTCGCCCTGGATAACAGTAGAAGCACAATGGTTGCGTCAGTATTACTGTCGAGGCTACGATCCACAGACTCATTCAATGAATCCATAAGATTCATTAAATGAGCCACGTGATACACTTTATCGCTCTGCCGAAAATTCATTTCACTTATTTATTAAATATGTAATATACCCAATCAATCCAAAGGCAGCTGCAAATATTGTGGTCAGTGCCAAGAAACAGTACAAAAGGGTGTAGTAACGATCCGTATCTGCAGCAAAACTTGCAATCTCTCCTGGCTGGGTGTTGGATCCGATTTCATTGCTCGCAGTGTCTTGGCAAGATAACTCATCACTTCCATCAATGCAGTCTTTGATGCCATTACAGAAGCGTTCTTTTTCTGAAACAATGAAAACTTGCATTGGAGTCGGCACTTAACAAATCATGGAAAACATGAAACCTATGGAAGCCACTACACGAACAAAGCCAGCCCTACAGTAGATTAAGTAATACCTATGCATCTAGTGGAGCCGCTATGACAGGCCAAGAAGCCTGGACCACATTGCGGGCAGTTGATTTCATCAGACCCATCAGGACAGTCAGACTGGCCATCACATCGCCATGAAGCCATCAAGCAGTCCTTGTTGCCAGAAGCGCAAGTGAAGTGGTTGGGGCCGCATGAGATACAAGACCTGCCATCTTCGCCCAGCTGCATTCCAATGGGGCACCCGCAAACGTGGCCATTCTCACTCGGCATGCAGAGGTGGCTGCACCCACCATGTCCCTGGCCAGCACCGCAGGGGTGCAGGGAGATGAGCTGTAAAGACATTCCATATTCAATCATTCATTTATTTATTTGAATGCATGAGAGTGATTCAATGAAATTTCAACATGACTGAAAGATCAGTTACCTGAGGTGACGGCATCGAGACTGATACAAGGTCAGTAAGAGAGGGCAATTTGGGCGCCAGCACAGGACTCGCAGGTTCTCCAGTAATTTTGTGCACGCGACTGAGAGTTTGGTGATCATTGTCAACAAAGTAAAGGTAGTCTCCAAAGACAGCAAGGTGAGATACAAAGGTCAAACCTTCAGCGATCAAAGGTTTCCTGCAACACAAAACATTATATACTCCACTGCGAACACAGAAGCCACCTGAGCATAAGTGCTCTAAAGTTAGAATCAATTAAATTTGCATTTTTATTGAACTGCAATTACCTGTTACTTCCATCAAATGCAGCACTTTCAATGAGCCTTGGTTGAGACCAATACACTCTTTCACCTTTCTCACTTTGATCCACAGTTAGAGCAGTCAAATTCTCAATGTCATCTGCAATGACAGACTGATTTTGGCCATCAAAGCGAGCAGTCAAAACCCGTGTAGATGACCCACCAACATCAGACCAAAACAATAAACTGTAAAACAGAAACAGAAATGCATTAGGGCAATGAGCATTTACAATGTGCAACACCAATTTGTTTTTTTTCTCAAAGAAACAATATCACACCTCCTGACGGGATGAATGGTCAAAAGACGAGGTTTGAGGCCTTCTCCACGTACAACCACTCCCAAAGAATGGGCAGAGGAGGTGTCAAGTTTAGTAACGTTGATTGCATCAGTGTCGGCACAGGTCCAGAACAACAAGTGGGAAATGGGGTCTAGAGCAAGGTCAAATGGGTACTGGGCTGGTCCGTCTGCTCGCCCTGCAGCGACAACACTCGTGCCTAGGCCGTTGTCATGTGATCTCCTGATAACTTTCTGACGGTTGTCAATCTAGATAAGCAAAAACAAAATCAGTTGGGTGGGAACATGAAATTCGGTTCTCTCAATTGTGAACATCATTCGAATAAAACTTGTGCATACCCAGTAAACAAGCTGTGTGAGAGGGTCAAATTCCACAGCCTTCACCTGTTTCACTCCTGGAATGGGCAGAATCACATCCGGACAATCTTCTCCACTAGGCAAGAGGCGAGTTATGGCATTTTTCTGACCAAACAACAGAAAAGATTCCGGAGCTGAAAAGAAAAAGATGGCCTCTTAAGCACTGAGACAGATGATTCCAAAACACCACAAAGCATCAAATGCAGGGCATTCAATGAAAAAAATGTAGTACACCCATGACCCTTACCGAGACATGTTGTTCCATCATAAGCAAGGGTGTAGTGAGTAGGGCAGGCACAACGGTGGGTAAAAGTGTAGTGTCCTGTAGCTGATTCTGAAGGCATTGCATCAGCATCATTTCCTGGGGTCAGGACAGACGCAGGTAAAGCAAGGCAAAGGTGAGTGCAGTTGCCGTTGTTGATGGCACATGCGTTCCAGCCAGTTTGATGAGAGTGTTGGTAGACAACCATATCCGTGACATGGTCCAAGTGCTGGTAGATAGTGGTGCGGTTCAGTCCAGTTGCCTTGTCAGCTCTTTCTATGATGCCAGAGTTCCAGTCTGTCCAGTAAATGTAGTCCTACAAAGTAATAAAAATATGAAATTAGTACAAGGAAAAATAAGATAATGTAGAGTAAACTTTGAATTTGAGCGGTATTATACCTGATATTGGGTTATAGCATAGGGTCTCCCGGTGTCTCTTGAAACAAGTACCCTCCGATTCTTCCCATCCAAATCAGAGCTCTCAATGGCAGCTTGAGCACCATGAAGCTCCGTCCAATAAATTCTTCTTCCTGTGAGGTCGATGGTCAGACCACTTGCTCGTCCCAAGCGTCCAATTAAAGTAGTGTGCAGAGATCCATCAAGTGCAGCTTGTTCCAAAGACCCAGCTCCTCCCCATTCAGTCCAGTACATATACCTAAAATAAAAATATGAAAACTTGTAAGTTTAAAGTTTTGCCAGTTCCACAAACTGGGGGAAAAAGAAAAAGAACATTTGGCACCTACCCCTCTTGAGGATCAAGAGCAAGACTGCGGGGTTCTTCAATACCCTGCCAAATCAATACCTTACGAGAACTTCCATTCAAACGAGCCACTTCAATTCTCTTACTACCAGTATCTGCCCAATACAGATTGTGTGCAATCCAATCAACAACCATTCCTGGAACACATATTTTTAAGAAAGGGTGAGAAACTATACCACAAATGTGATATTTTGTTACACGTTAAAACATGGTAATATCGACACTTACCCTCAGGAGAATCAAGACCAATTTCGATGATGTGCTCAACATCAGAACCATTCAGAAAGGCACGCGAGATTGACTTCAATTTTACGTCAGTCCAATACAAGTAATTATCATGCAAGTTGTAATCGAGAGCACTAACATCCTTGATTCCGCTAATAGGTATAACAGAACTGCTATTAGCATTTTCAATACTGATATGACCAATATTTTCTTTGCGAGCAAATAATATGAATGCTTCTGGTACTACACAAGTGCGACCATCCGAGGACAATTCATGATCTGGGAGAAAAAATAGGTAAGTATGTGGACCTATAGCATTCGAGCTCATAACAATTCCAAGGAGAAAATACTCACCAATCTGGCATGTGCACACAAAATCATTGTTGGGTCTGTTGAGACAAAGCTGGCTACAGCCACCATTACCACGACTGCACGGACTTAAAGGGATTGGATCACCTATGTGGACAGCTTTTAAACCCATAACATTCTCCATCTGGTCTGCCACTGTCTGTCTTCCTCCTGCATTCTGCCTGCTGAATCGATTCACACGATCCACAGTTCTCCTTTGCCAGTCAGTCCAGTATAAATATTCACCTAGAAGACTCAACCCAAATGCATGAGGGAGTTTTTCACTGACTACCGCTGTTCTGTCCTTCCCATCCAGAGTCACAACCTTGAAAATAAAAAGGTCAAATTTAAACATAACACTCGTTACTTAAATTTAGTACAATAACACAGAGCAAAAGGCAAGTAATAGGCACAGCCACAAAACACACACCTCAATTTTATCAGTCTTTGCATCACACCAGTAGAGTAAGCCTTTCTCCAGATCAAGGGCAAGTCCATTTGGCCACCCAATGCCTTCAGTTACAATGACCTCTCGTTGAGTTCCGTCCATAGCTGCCTTTTCAATCTTGGGCCTTTTCTCAGACCAGTCAGACCAAAACATTATCCCTTTCTCTGGAGCAACCACTATAGCACGGGGTTCATCCAAATCTTTGTTTATGAGTACAGTGCGGAAAGAGCCATCTAATCTTGCAACTTCAATACGGTCAGTGCCAGTGTCTGTCCAATAGATATTTCTACCTACAACATCCACAGCAACACCATCGGGGTGCTCAACCTCCGATATGATGATGTCCTGCTGGCCTGACCCATCGAGCCTTGCTCTTCGTATACCTCTAGCTTCGTCATCAGTCCAGTACAAAAACTTTTCTACTGGGTCAAAATCAATAGCAATGGCATGTTTCAAACCCACTAAAGGAAGAATTTTACTTGGGTAGTCACGGGTATCCAAAGAAATGCGGGCTATGTCTGTACGCTGAACAAGAAGCAGAAACTCCAAAACGCCTGCAAAGACACACACAAAAACAAAAAAAATGATGTGGGCAAGGTAAAACAAAATATTAAAAAAGAAAAACGGGAAAAAATATTGTTACTTACCATCAGCACATGTGTGGTTACTAATCAAACGGATGCCAGTGGGGCACGCACAGGTGTAGTGAGGCTCATTAGGGGAAAGCAGGCACAAATGAGAGCATCCAGCGTTATTATTGTCACAGGGTGTTGAGCTAGAGGGTTGCCTGGCAGGATCCCAAACTTTGATGTCCATGGGTACATTTTCACTATGGATCATTTCTCGAGGACCATTTCCTCCAGATTTATCAAAAACATGAATTGACCTATAACAAAACAAATATAGTCATATTCCAGAAAAGTACAGCACACAAGTGTATAATGGTGAAGTTCTTGCTTACCAAGTTTTCCAGTCAGTCCAGTAAAGCTTACTTTGAAATAATGATAAAGCAAATGGATATAAAACACCTTTATTATCTAAGATTCTTTTTCTTTTTGAGCCATTGAAGTCCATTGATTCAATAAATCTAAGTCGGCCATCCAGCCAGTACAACGTTCGAGTTGCAAAATCAATTGTCAGACCATTAGGCCAAAATATATTTTCTTTTACTATCACAGTTCTTGTTGAATGGTCGCCATTCATCCCTGCTCTCTCTATCTTTGGAACTTCACCCCAATCCGTCCAAAACATAAGGCTGCAGAAGGAGTACAAAAAAGGATTGAGCAAGGGCAGGAGGGCAACGGCACATAAAAATACAATCAAAATTTCACTCACCTATCTTGAGGAGCGAGGGCAATAGCTCTCGGTTGGTCAATCTCCTCCCAGAAAAGTACTTTACGATGTTGCCCATTGAGGGTGGCCACCTCAATCCGATTTGACTCTCCATCAGTCCAGTAAATTTTGTGAGTCAACCAGTCAATAGCTAAGCCACCCGGTGACACGAGACCAGTTGTCACAATCCTCACCTGCATCAGAAATTAAAATTTTCCTTAACAATAGTGAGCCATGGCCAGTGCCAATTTCAGAACAAAACAGGAAGGGAGAGAGCAGACCTTATTGGAAACGGTGTTGGATGTGCCATTATAGCTGATACACTGTATCATCTCCAGTCCATGATCCGTCCAGCACACCAACCCTTTGGCAAGGTGGTAATCAACTCCTGCCCCCTCTCCCAGCTCCTGAAGAGGGAAAACAAAAACATTTAGTTTGCATGTAATGTAGTATTTTTTTTCGTCCAGTTTGAAGAGACATTTTCAAGCAGAGCATATTAGTGGCGGCAAAGTTTACCTTGACAATAATGGAGGCCCGGGAGTTAGACGAGCGGGAGACATTAGCAACTCTGATGTCCTTGGAAGTGGCAAACAGCAAATTGGGGTATCCTGCAGCAAATCCAATTAGAACAATGAGAGTTAGTATTGACATATTCAGAAAACACACATAAAATCTAGGGAAAAGCGGCCGCCCTTACGGCAAGAGGAACAGTGATGGCAACCCTAAGAGACCCAATGGAACAGTGATGGCCACCCTAAGAGACCCCGACCGAGTAGGCCTAGAGGCATCAAAATCGAATATTATTGGCAGTATCAGGTACAGACTCAGTTGAAAATTTAAAAATAATTTTCGGAAACATTTTGGAAGCGGGAGAGCGGAAAAATGGCCATCACTGGTACAGCGGCCTTCACTGGTCCTCTTACCCTACACCAGGGATCTAAAACTAGCTTATACACTTATTTATTTCAACAATTAGGGAGATGGTGTCCACTGTAAGATGTAGGATTGTTTGCTCTCTTTACTATCTGCCTCTGTGTGTGTACGTATGTGTGTGCGCGCGCGCCCGGGGGTGCCGTGCCAGCCGTGCCAGCCGTGCCTAGCCCGCCCAGAGTCGCCGCGACCCGGCTCTTTGTCAAGTGTTCAATTCAATGACACGCGAATAGCAGGAGCCAGAGCGTGAGGAATGCGTTACAACAAAGCATCAGCACCACTCAACCGAAGACAAGCCGGCCTGCGCCCGCCCCACCCCGCACGGCAGGAAGATGAACGAAGAGATGGGAAGGGTGAGAGGAGGGGGAAGGGGGAGGGGGGGGCGGAGGTCCGAGGTGGACAAGAAAAAAAGGTGAGGAGAGGAGATGGAGGGGGAGGGAGACGGGTTGCACTTGGCCCTGCCCCCTCTCCTCCACAAGGTGAGACCCCCCCCCCCCCCCCACGCCTGCCTCCCCACCGCTCCTCCTGCTAACGAGGTGCAACTACCACCTCACGCGCCACCGCCACCGCCGCAGCATCTTCTTCTTGTTGTTGTCGTCGGTGTTGTTGCTGCTCGGACGATTACGGGCGTAAATCTAAACTTCTCCGGGCCGGTACCGGGCCGGGCAGGGCAGGGCTGGGTCCGAGCGGAGAGCGGCGGCCGCAGGTGAGAGGGCGAGAGGGAGAAAGGGAGAGGGGGGGCACGGTATGAGATAATTGGGCTGTCAAAAGCTCAAATATTTCAACTCCTTTCTCGCGTTGCATTCCGCCACTCCTGGCTACGCCCCGGGAACAGAACAGAGGAACGGGGCGGCACGGTGCGGGGG